>CM055895.1:20221003-20664670 GCA_029582155.1 Panopea generosa
TAAAATCCTCCCACCCTCTACGTTTAAGTAAAATCTGGATGATAATCTAGCAATTAATTAATAACGGCCTTTAATTCTTAGTTCACACGAGACATATCTCAATATGTTCTGTATGTGTTGAGATTGTTTTTGTGTTTTTATCACAGTGCTATGTCTTTAATACTGTAGTGAAAAATAGAAAGAAAAAGGATTTTTTTAAACGGCGAATTAAAAGCAACATGCATTTTCCCCAGCACAGGTCACGAACAAGTGCCTGAATAGGTTACCGGATGACTATCCGATACTGCAATGAATGACTTAATGACATAAAGGTCTTAAAATAAGTGCATAATTTAAGAAAATGTTTAGTCAATGTTCAAAATGGCAAACTTGTATCTTGCTCTTTTTCTATCTTCAATTGAGTATATAACTAAAATAGCTTTTTTTGTAGTAGTTAATAAATTAGACATTAAGATCAAACAATTAAGACTGACCGCTTAAATAACTTTAATTCACTCTCAAGGGACATTTTCATTAATTTTCACTTAACACCCTTTTCTGAAATTTATGTACATGATATTAAAATACTACAGTACATAATTTCATTTCTGGTTTTAGAATGAGACAAAATTTTTAAAAAATGGTTGAAATATTTAAAATTGTCCGTGACAAAAAGTTTTGATTCGTGTGATAAAATAAAAGTAAAGACCACTTTGAAATTGTATTTTTAAAGATATTTTACTAAACTTTTCAAAACTTGCAAGCCAGTACTAGCTTTATAAATGATAATTACAGATTTTATTAAACTATTAAAGGGATTATATTGGCAAGTAACACAAACACGCTGTTAATCCAGATTTTTCCTGTATGCAGTGTGCACAAAATGCTGATGTATTGTCGTATAACCTTTATTTACTTGAAAGTTATCAAATTAACAATAATTGAATATTGGCCAAAACTTTAATACGTCCCACAATAAAGTATTGCGCAATGTTTACATTGAACTCCGTAAACTTCCCGAACATAGGCTCAAAAACAAGATCGGGAACGAATCTTCACTAAGTTATCCGATGACTGATCAGAAACCCGAAAGCGGTTCATTGAAAATGGCGAATGTAAACAATAAACAAAAACATGGCTTCAGAAACCCGATGTTTGTAATAAAGAGGTTATAAATGCATTTAGACACTTTAGACGCGTATATCTCTAAGTTATAAGTGTATCTTCATGCTGGGCGTGTGTATTTGGGACAGGGAATTGACAGTAATATGCCAATATAATCCCTTTAAGGTGTGTATTTCAATGGTAGGAGGTTACTATCTTCATAGAAGTATAGATTGATTTATCATGGAGAAATATTAATCTCAACATCACCATCTGTTCCTTTAACACCAATACGCTTTATAAAGTTAGCTCCACTTTTGTGATTACCACTGCCATTTGTATTTGAACCACAACATATCTGTCGAGCAATGTGAGTATGTAAAGTCTCAGTCATGACACACACACACGCACGCACTTGCCAGCACACACACATATTATATACACTATATCTATATATTTGAACAATATTGCAATTCATACATAATTTAAAGACAGTTTTTTAAAACATTTGGCAGTTAAATACACAAAAAAACATTGCAAGTTATTGAAACGCAGCAATATGTAACTACAACTGGATCATTAATGCCTTTGTTACTGTGTGTACATCGCCAGTTTCGACACTTTTGATTAATTGAGGAACATAACTCGAATTGTAATGGTGCTATCTGAACATGATATAATATACATAGACATCGTCAGTAAGTTTAATAAAGATTGAAATAAGCTTATTAATCTGGTTACAAATTTTGATACACTGCAAAGGCCTTATATACAATACTTCTGTGACGAAAAACGCCTTTTATCTATAGAAATCCATTATGTCTGTGTATTTTGCTATGCCGTTTCTCTTGTCTATTGATTAAAAACTATATATAATCATTTTATATATGAATGATCTGTTATTCAAATTGCATAAATCAACATACAGAAGTGTAGTTAATAAATTTGTCAGGCAGATTTGATTAAGGATGCCCAGTTAAAACAGTGTTTTTTTTCACCATTTTGGGAAGATGACCCATACCCTTGGAATTGGGAATTTTAGCGGCATTTTCATTAACATTGGGAAAATTTTTTGCATTAAATATATTTATATATTTATAAAAAGTGTACACTTGCTTATCAGGCCATTTAATTAAATAATCAATGTCATACTAAATTCAGAATGGGGAAAACTTTCTTTATTTTATCAAGGAAGTATGGCAAGTTTCAATTTACATTTTTGAAGCTTTCAATTGGGAATTTTTACCATTCAATTGGGAAAAAAAGATACTATTTGCCATTGGGAATATGACCCAATAACAGCTATAAAAATGGCCGAAAAAAAACACTGTAAAGCCATGTGATTTATGCTCTATAAGCAGCCGACTGCTAGTACTTTGAGTCATGAAGAGTGGATCAATGATCCAGTGGTTAAGGCCTTGGACTGCGAACCAAGGGGTGGCAGGTTCTATTCCTCACTCCTCCAACTAAAATGCTAATCAATCTTTAGGATGAGACTTTAACAAAAATCGAGGTCTCATCTATCGATGTTTAACACCGGGCATGTTAAAGAACCAGGGACACTCCAAAAGGGTCTTCTGAATCTCTGCACTATCCTCCAAAAATCTAAAATTACTAATCTTTTCTGAAGGCGTTGCCCATACCGGATATGGTGGTGATGATAAACAAAATTATCACCATCATCATACTTTGAGCCAGTCTGGTGTTTCAACTGGAGGGAGAAGGAGCTGTAAGAAGACTTTGATTGATTAATTAATTCATTATCATTTAGCAAGACAGTACTGGGACTTTGGACCGAGTGCCACAAGTGAACAAGGGATTCTCAGAAGTGCAGTTTTAAATTCAGAGTTGCAGAACCATCTGAAACTTGTGAACATTGAATCGGGTCACAGTCTGTTATGGCCATTGGTTGTTTCAAACAGGTGTTAGGGCAGGTTCAAAACATTTCTGCAGGACTAGTTATATTAAGTTAAAACACAGTCCTGGGCAAGGGTTTGAGACCCAAGTTTGAGACTTTATATGCAGGGTTTCGAGTTGAGAGTGCTGCAGAACTAGTTTTATTTATAAAACACAGTGCTTGGCATGGTGGTTAAGATAGTGTTTGAAATGTTAGTTTGAAACTTTGGTAATTTGGTTTTATATTTATTAGTTAATTTTACTTGATTATTCTTTTAGACATGATTCAATTGATCAATCATTTGTCATCAAATCTGTAGAACTGTTCATATGGTGAGTCCAATATAAAGAAAACAAACATTTTAAGGGAAATGACCGTCACTTACTCACATCAAAAGCCTTCCAGGAAACTGATTACACTTCACTATGCTTAGATGATTATTTGTGCATACTGTTATACAAATTAAAACCCATATGTCTCTTGTACAGCTCATAATGGCAAAATTTATCAGTTTAAATTTCATTACAGTAAAAGGTTAAACCATAGTAACATTTTTGAAATATATCTACAGCAGAGTAACAACGGAAAAAAGTAACCACTTGAATAAGAAACCTTTAAAAAAGGGCTTTTAGTAAACCACCATCCTCCAGCATTACCCAACTTTCAAAACAGCTCCACCTCCTCCTCCATCGTTACACTGATTTTTTAACATAAAACCGTCACTAAATCAGTTTTACACCAGTAGAAGACAGAATGGGGTGAAAATATAATGTTGAGGAGAGTGTTGTTTATAAAAAATGATATATCAAATAATGTTAGATAACAAGACAGTTTTCGCACTTTTAAAACACCTGTTCCAATGTTTACACAGAAAATTTGTTGTATTTCCCGAATGACGAAGAAAACGGCTACAGTCCGTACAGGTTTGGTTGCTGCCGAGTGATCAGGAATGTTACGGCATCATCTTGCTTGACTCAGATTTTTTAAAAAAGATAGTTTTATTACCGCTGATCGTGAATCTCTTCTTCATTCGATGTTATCCCACCACCATCCAATGTTACCTCCACCGCTTCCTCCAGAAACGTTTGGACACGGTGAGTATAACAATATTATCCCAGACATGCTTTAACTTCAATTAGCGTTGGCATTTGTTAACATTTCGTACCGGCAACTGTTTATTACTCAGCATACTTAAGTATCTTTATTACTGTTTATCATTGATACCATTATTTACATTGTTGACAAAGTTTTAGATTCCGGGTTATAGGCAAGATAGGTATGACCAGTATACTAGACAATCACTTTTAAATCATTTAGACAATTAATAAAATATATTCCTTCGAATAAACTTAATTTTGAGTTATATGTTAGCATAGTAGACTATGTAGTATTGTCAGGATAAATACATTTTGAACTAATGTCTTGTTGGATATAAACTTGTTTCACTTTTAACTTTTAACAATTATCAAATTATAAAACATGTATTTAGTGACAACAGCAAGAAATACTTCATGTTAACTTGTATATGTAGCAGGTTCAGTTCTTGTTTTACCTGTAACGTCAGTCCAAAAATGACAATTAAATAAAGATTTCATGAACTCAACTTACTGATAAATAAACGATACTCTTTGGTGTTTATAAAACCTCTTTCTACGGTATTGTATGCCATGTTTCTACTCCAGAGAATGCTGCGACAGTTGACGAATGGACGGATGTGTGACGGTTTCGGACAAATGCAACTAAATCTGCTGTACTGCTTTTGAGGCACCGACAACAGAACTCGACAAACAGCTCTCACACGTTGCATTGAATTGACAAGCTTCGAACCGGTTAGGTATGGGCGCGCAATAAAACTGCATTTCCGCTCACCTGCTATTTGAGGATAAGTATAACAGGCGGATTAACGAGTTCTGACTAGCGGACCAGAATGCGCACCAACAGCTCTCATAATACGTAAATATGTGCGGGAAAATATTAGTTAATTCTGTAGAGTGTAAGAAGATTCGTACCTTGGTCGTTTCGTATCCAAGTAAATTATTACCCAATCCTGGGCATTTCGTACCCAAGCCCTGATCGATTCGTACCCTAGCCTTGATCGATTCGTACCCTAGCCTTGATCGATTTGTACCCTGGCCCTGGTCGATTCGTATCCTGGCAAAGGTCGATTTGTACCCTGACCCGGATCGATTTGTACCCTGACTCTGGCCAGTTTGTAACCTAGCACTTGTCAATTCGT
This sequence comes from Panopea generosa, assembly GCA_029582155.1. Taxonomy (NCBI): domain Eukaryota; kingdom Metazoa; phylum Mollusca; class Bivalvia; order Adapedonta; family Hiatellidae; genus Panopea; species Panopea generosa. Next base: position 20,226,220 of record CM055895.1, read on the forward strand.
ACCCTAGCCCTGGTCGATTCGTACCTTAGCCCTGGTCGATTCGTACCCTAACCAATGTAGTTAAAACTACAAAATAGTTTATCTATCCATATATATAGATCTCTTTTTATTATTATTATTAATTTTTTACCATTGCACATTTTTTAATAAACACCATCACACTTTAGCGCATATTCGGAAGCGACACTTTGGTACGAGAACTTGTGTGATTCATTTGGTTTGAAGTTTACTATTCATGCGAATGACTGATAAATATTACGAAGGTCTTACATCCAATAATTTATATATCGTGGAACATTACAATAACCCTATGATTGTTTAACAAAGGGCACTAGAACCGGGGAGGGGTCGTTTTGGTGAAATCTATCACTTTGAGTCTCTGAAGTAAAATGTTTTTGGTCATTTACTGATATCAAGAGGACTCCAGGTCAGGGCTATTGAGACAATGTAACCCTTTACTAATACGACAAAATTTTAAACCATTTTAGGTGTGATGAATTACCTAACCCGATTTACACCAAAGCTCTCACAGGTAAGCTCCTATTAGACAATTGTTAGCAAAGCAAATTGGATTTAGCTGAGAGAAAAAAAACACAAAGTGGGGCATTTGCCTTGATGGATTATCACAAAATCTGGCTATGTACAAACACACTTTGATCAATCAAAGCCCTGGATTCTGCAAGTTGACGGTTCCAAATTTGGCTTTTAAGCTGCAGAGGTACAAGGGAGGAAACCGATTTCATGCGCAATGTTCTAAGTGGTAACAAGCTAGCGGATTGGGAGAAACGCTGGGGTATGAGCTTCAATCCAGAGAAGTGTAGTATCTTTCGTGTCCATCGCAAGAAGACCCCAAATTACATATGAGTACTCTTTGAAGGGCCTCACACTCGATACAGATTCAGTAACGAAGTACCTCGGAGTGCTCATATCCCAGAACTTCTCGTGGAACTACCATATTGACAAGACTGTGAAGAAGAGTAACAGCACGCTTGGCTTCCTTCGACGCAACCTCCGTATCAGCAATGAAGAGGTAATGGGTACGACCTATAAAACACTTGTGCGACCAAACCTGGAGTACTGTTCCACATTCTGGAACCCGTCCACCAAGGACCAGACACACAAGCTGGAGATGGTTCAGAGGAGAGCTGCCAGATATGTGACCAACATATATCACAACACCAGCAGTGTCTCCTCCATGTTAGACCAACTGGGATGGGAGACACTAGAATCTCGCCGGAACAAAGCCCAGCTGACAGTTATGTTCAAAATCGCCAACGGCCTTGTGGACATACCACTCAGCAAGTACATCACCCCAACCCAGGGACATACAAGATCCTTCCACTCCAGGTAATTCCGCCAGCCCTCTACATCCACATCATACTACATAAACTCATTATTTCCATGAACAACTTCAGTACGGAACAGCCTACCTACCGGCTTAGCAGACGCCCCCGACTTGGTATCCTTCAAGCAGGGGCTACCAACACTCTTATTCTAGTTCATAGGGGTCCAGCAACAAGTAGTTTCTAGTGATTCCCATTGCTGTGCCGGCCGCGACCACCGTAACCGGAGAGGACTGGGATGAAGAGGCGAAAACGTAGCTGGACACACTTTATTCTTACTTTCGACCTTTTAACTATCCAACCGCTTCTTACAGTCTATCCTTTCAATATCTCTTCTTGACCTTGCACCATCCGTCGCGTAATAGTCAAGTGTGACTGTGTCGACGTACGATGTATCTGTAGATGTACACATTGAAAAAGAGACATATGCTATTCTGTGTTCTGCCCCTGCTAGTCTGCAAAAAAATGCTTATGCAATTATAAAAGTATGACCTCGAGGTTAAACATTATCCGTCAAAACAGGTCACAGGTGCAGACACTTTAAGGTGTAACCCCACCATTGATTTTTGTTCTTTATTCTATAGTAAATAATAAAAGTTTGAAGGCTTGTCATTCATAGAGGGTCCCAAATGAAAGAAGTGAAACCTACATTTTACTGTTTGTCAACCTCTGCACTATCAAAATATGATGAGAAAAGTAGGGGTCATGTGTCATAGATTTTTTTTTCTGCTCAGTGTGTACACTGGTGACAAAGTGAAAGTAGACTTCCGAAATCATGAATTCATACCCCAATTTCCAAGCATCATTTTTTTTTCTAAATTCACAATTCAAACATGACAATGCTATTAAAATGTTCAAAAAACATCAATAATACCATTCAAATAAAAAAAATGAGCATTAAAATAAGGAAAATGCATTTTTAAAGAAGAAGAATTGAGGATTATTTACAACCGCCATTATGCGACTACCCCACGGAAGCACTTCCTTTTTGCAATGGTGGCACTATGCCTTAAGCAGATCGTTGTCGGCTGGAATGGACATGCAGGTACATTAGTCAAGTCAAAGAATCCAGGGCTGCGTTCAGCACCGTTAAACATGTTTACTCAGTTTATAAACGAAAACGGTGACCAAACGAACGAAAAGTAAACGAAAAGTGGACTTCTTCCACGCTGTCCATCTCTTATTATTAAGATATTTTGGCGATACAAGGTCGTCTGTCTTTGGTTGCCCATATTTGCTGTCAAACTTTCTATGGGGTCGTAATTGCATACATTAAGCAGCTCTTTTTCCAACCATTTTATTAGTGTATATGGCTGTGTATTTTCACGATTTGCACGTGCACGGTTCACACTTTATGGGATGATTATCATCATACATTGAACACCTCTCGTAAAGGGATTAACTGTTTGTTATTGAAATTATCTTGATTCATTATGGTACTAAAGCCTTTCGTAGCATGTTAACCTATTTGACACACACTCAGAAGCGAAACTAGAAGATATTTCACAGACAGATATGATGGACAAAGTGAATATGTCAATTTTGTAACAGATATGGATTTAAAATGCGTTTCATTTTGCTTTTGTGTGTTCAAGATATGATGCTGAAATAAATAAATTTTATAAATATATATATATATGGAGATTATTATTTGTGAATAACCAAGACATAAAGGTACAGACCCGACCACAGCAAGCGCACCTAGCTACAATGCAAACAATAGACACAATATCAAGGCCTCTGCCAAACCAATAAATTTGGTGTCGACCATGACTTATATACTATGGATTTACATGCAACATATCTGGACTGAACGGACAATTTACATACATGAACTGACAGCTTTATATGAGTAGGATCCAGTTATGGATTCAGGACTACTCACATGCGATATAAAGGACATATTTATAAACCCGTTGGATCAGAGACATACAGTGAATTCACATATATTTAATTTCATAAAGGGAGGTAATAAAATTCACAACAACGGAATTTACGAGTTTTGGGATCTTTCCAGATGCTCATTCATAATGCATGATATATATATATATATATTGAGATAATTATTTGTGAGTTACCAAGACATAAACGTACATAGAAGCCTTGATATTGTGTCTATGGTTTGCAGTGTAGCTAGGCGCTCTCGCCGTAGTCTGGTATGTACATTTATGTCTTGGTTATTCACAAATAATTATCTCCATATATATGTGAGAGAGTGAGAGAATCTCAATATTGTCATTCTCTTTTTTACCAACATGAACATGTTCATTTGATAGGTTATTTCTGTAGGGAATGGATGGGGAAGAGCCAAACACATCTCTTGTATCCCTCCTTATGTAAGTCCATTATGCACGTATCTCCAAGTATTTCATCTGAACTACAGATCTCAACTAGGTGAGGGACAATCATGTGACTTAAGACATGTTAAACCAAGTCATACCAGTTCGGTAACTTATTTTGAACACACTAGTTACGTAATTGCTACGAGTATATTAAGTTGATCCAACAAAAAAACGAGTGTTGTGTACAAAACAGATGATATTAATTGCGTTCTTATTAGTACATGTGGTGCCATACTTATATAAGGCATAGTACCACCATCGGAAACAGGTAATGCTTAGTTTAAACAAAAGTTATTTGTTATCAGCATATAACATGTACCTATATATTCGATATACAGCGATATATAACAACGGAATTGAGAAGAAAGCTATTTCTAGCTTGTACAAAGTTTCTCTTCTGAATATCTTGCAAGGACTATACAATGGTGTTACAAATACAAAGTAAACAAATTTATTACTGTGAAGAGAACAAAGTGGAAATGTGTAGGTAAAGTAGACAGATAGAATAAGGAGAGGAGAGTTGTGATCACATGATGCCTATTGAGGTGTAGTGGGTCACTCATATGACAATAAAGGATAGTTCAACTCAAAAAATGAAACGCTTGGTCTTCGAGATGTATGTTTGGACATGGTGAAATATTTGACGACTGACATCATTAATTAGAGTGCAATTGCCGAACAACAGTGTATTTAGGTCAAAACGAGTAATAGGACGAATGACGTCATGGAGTAGAGTTCGTTGACGGTGATATAAAGGGCACGTGAAGATATAGTAATAATTATCCTCAGTTTCACCAGACACAGGTAGGGCTTTCTACAATGTTTTTTGAGAACAGATGCTCTTTCATGGAACTGCAGTGCTTCCGTACCCGCGCATGCTGAATTGTCGAATCTCTTCTACGCTCAGAGAACTTTTGCAACAGTCTTCGTTCGTATTAAAATTCAGAGCGTGCTTGAAAGACAAGGCGGAAACAGTAGACCGGGTGGCAGGAGGTAGTTTGTTCCATTCTGATATAGTTGAGGGCAGGCAAGGTGCAGAGAAGTGTTGGGTATTGAAAGAAACGTTCCTAATATGGTCAGAATGTCGTAGGCCGTAGGTTGCAATATTATCGACCGTCTCGGGAATCATATTGGATAAGTAGGCAGAGGTAGAGGGATTGTAGAGCATTTTATAAAAGTGGACGAATTTATGTTTACGTCTGCGCGACTTCAACGATTCAAAAGCGGAGTTTTTTATAATGATACCAGGCTTGTTGCTCCCGTAATGATTCTGACTGCTTCCAATTGGACTGTTTCGAGGTCTCTCTTCAGCTTTGGTTATATTATCCCAAACGACGTCAGCGTATTCGAGTGTTGGCCTTATGAAAGATGTGTAAATAGTTTCGAGTGATCGACGATCCAGAGTGAATATGAGACAGCGCAGAGTGTTAACTCGAGTTCAAGCTTTTTTGATGATGTCTTTAATGTGTTTGTGCCATGTGGCATCGCTAGAGAGTGATTCCAAGGTGTTTGTGAGTGTCAACTTCCTGTATTTGAAAAGTGTTCTTGAATATGGGAGGGTGCTGGTGTTTGACGTGTTTGCAGTGAGACAAGCAGAATAAACATCAATATCACCATCAAAGCAAGATTGCCAACCAAACTCAGATACATTGGTACGCAACTGATAAAAATTGGCTTCCGAAAATTTCCAGACTTTTCGCTTGAAGGGTGTGTCGACGTTTAGAGTATCTGATACAACAAAAATCTGGACAATGGTAGCGGATGTTCTGCTCAAGGACGGGTTCACCTACACCACAGATGGATACTTGATTTGGGGAGGATACAAGGAATGGGTCAATAATGAACTGGGAAGACTCGGTGAAATTGGTTGGGTCTGAAGTAGTTGGGAGAGGCCGAATTGTATACAAATGTTATAAATTTTCAATCGAATTGCAGGTTTGAGACAGTAGAGATTAAAATAACAAGTAACCACTGTCTCTAATCTGAGTATCGACAGATAGGGCTGTGGAATCCTGAATACACGAAAGGACAACAGCATTCAAATTCGGTGGACGGTAAAAAAAGCGGAACAGGATAGATTTACGTTTCAGCTTCAGTCTAACCATATACATTCAATGTCGTTTACCTCTTTGTCTTGCCTTCGGCGAGCAGTGATTGTATTCTTAACATAGACTAGAACACCGCCATATCTATCAGTTGGGCGATCCTTACGGGAGGGTGTTTGGTAGTACGAAAAAGCAAGATCCGATGTAGATGTGTTGTTATTCAACCAGGTTTCCGTGAAAGCCAAAACATCAAACTACAGTTTGTGTATCTTTGAAATAAGTTCTGAGAGGCCAACTGATCCGGAAGACAAAATGGATGACGAGCCTGTTTAACATTAAATTTTGACCCCGTTGAAAAAAAAACCCATGGGTCACTTTTCAACGGATGAGTGATACATTTTTAACATTGAAAACTGACACGACTGTTATTTAATGACCCACCCATACGTGAAAAATTGACCCTCGTTAAAATCTGATTACAAACAGTTTGAAGCTGACCGAAGTGTGAATTATAACCGGAAAATGTTGATATACGATATATATATAAATGGCCGATACGCTATACATACGTTGTTTCATTGTTGATAATAGGTGTGGTATCGGAATTGTTTTTGTTGGAATTGCTTTTCGTTAGTGTGATTGTTGTTTCACAAGTTAAGAATGCGATGAAGCATTCCTGCATCAACTCTCTCTCTCTCCCTCTCTCTCTCTCTCTCTCTCTCTCTCTCTCTCTCTCTCTCTCTCTCTCTCTCTCTCTCATGCAAATTATGACCATTAGTCGACTTAGAAATGCTGGTTAAAGTTTTCCGTGCATCTTGATATCATGCACATATCTCTGTAACCTCATATGCGATTGATTTGAAACTACACTAACGCCCTCGTGTTATTAAACATAGTCTCCAAGCTAGGTTCTATGCTTCTAATGGGGTTTTTAACTACAATTATACCCATTTTCTGCATTTGTATATTTTTCGTATTTAACACTCATCTGACTCACGGAGAGGGCCGAATTTAATGTTGCCGGGAAGAACTTGTAGCCCAACCCAATTTCTGCATTACAAATAAAATATTTTTAAACCACAAACAAACATCTTGGTTAAACGTCTTTCCTCACTTAAACCGTCTAATAACTCAGAAACAGATATAGAACCAAAAACTTAATAACACTCACTTGCGTGTGAAAAGTGGATGTGTGTAACAAATAATATAACTTGGACAGGTCTTTAGTATGTATTGACAAAACAGTGCGAATAGTCCAGCGCCCTGGAAATTTGTTTTTCTACCAATACTTTCCTACTTTTGATGCATTTCATTACATTTTTTGTAATATGCAAATATATTTTAACATTGTTGTTAAAGGGAGTTTCCTTGTATTTTATAATGATGTGATTAAATTAAATGGTTCCAGAGGTGTAGTTTGGTTGAAAACGATGTGTAGGTACAGTTGTATGGGGATCAGGGGCATGCCCCCCTTATCTTTTCCGGCTACTAGACTACCGTAGATGCGTTTCGGCGTATATTTTCTTTTAATTTTAGGGGGCTATATATTCTTAATTTTAACCTTGAATTCACGGTTTTATAACCAAATAAATTGATAACAATTGTGATGTTTTAAGGTTTGTTCACTTTATACAGTATATATGTATGCACATACATTGATAATGATACTTTTATTTATCGTTGTTGTCGGTTTCCCATATGGGCGACGTCTCCAGAACAGTATAAGTAATTTTCGATTTTTGGAGAATAGTGCAGAGATACAGAAACACTTCTGTAGGCCCCCTGGTTCTTTTACATGTCCGTTGTTAAGCATCGATACATAAGACGTCGATATTTGTTTAAGTCCCATCCGAAAGACTGATAAGTATTTTTAGTTGGAGGAGTATGTGATTGAACCTGCGACACCTGAGTTCACAGTCAAAGCCTTAACCACTGGACCACTAATCCACCCATAGAGTACTAATGACGAGTGTTTATATGTGCCCCAATGCGAAAAGTCACACTAGATAATCTCTAGTTTTCTGCATTTGCATGACGCAAATACAGTGATTACACGATCAACATCTGTTACATTGTACAAGGTGATTCTGAAGTAATCAGATATTTTTTTTGCACTTCAGGATTAGCCTTGTACCGTTGCCGGCCAACTCGCCATTACAGAACATTTCATAAACAGTCTGTACTATTCCATACCCGTACATAACGATTTTAGTTTGTTGTAATCAAGTTATCAAGGACCTACATGGATCATTATCATTGTTTGTCCAATCTGCAATCAAATAAGAGATGAATATATAAAAACATATAACACCGGACGACCAAGTATGGTAAAGTTTTTAGATTTATTAAATACAAACCGAAAAGCGTTGTCAACACAACTAGCATCATTTTGGACAAAAGCTTCAAAAGCTTTCAAATGCAGATACAATCTGATAAACTGCATGTAACAATTCACATACTGATATTACATAGATATGTTAATTAAAAATATCATTACTTACATGTATATACAATGTACTAATACTGCTCGACGAATACTATTTTACTAGATATTGCAAAATGATTTTGTTTCAAACCACTGTCACCAATATTGATTCAGAACTATATATTTTATATTGTTCCATTGTTAAATGTAAACAGCAACGCAATCAGAAGACGAATTATTAAAAAAAAGTCAAGAATATTTTTTAGATTTTGCTATTCTTAACTGTATGTTGTTGTTTTTTGTTTTTTTTTTGTTGTTTTTTTTTGTTAAACTTTCTAAGTATTTAAGAGAGAAAAAACACGCTTAAAACATTGATTTGCTGCCTCCAAAATTGATACTAATTTAATAGCACCATATGGTAAAATCCAATATTATTCACTATTCAAATGATATAATCAAAATAAGAAATTATCTATAGCAAAGAATCTGTTATTAAATATATAAATACTATACATGTTGTTAATTGAAATTGTATTAGAATATTGTAATATTTCGTGTATTGGAGAATGAAAATAAAAAATTATAAAAATATATTTTGTATTGTAGACATCAGATTACATGCATTAAAAATGTTTGTACATGACGATGAGCTACGATGCTCAAGTATTAATAAAATGTCTGTTCTGTTCTGTTTCGTACAATATTATATCATCACCTACATTATATGACAGACCTGGAGAGACATATAAACAATTCTTATTTACTAACTCTACATTAAACACGTATCTTACCAACAAGACGACATAACATTTCTGGATGACACAAAGTCCGTGGCTAATTATTCTGCTATCACATCTCCTTAAATTGACATCTTTGATCTTTGCATATTTTTTAACTGCATCTTAACAAAAATAAACCAATTCATATCTTTTATATAATACAAAAAAATCCAACTACAATAATATAACATCCTCCCTTGTTAAGTAAAAAAATATATATTTACAAATATATTTTTCTCTATTCTATATAACTCTCTTCCCAATGTATCAAACTCTTAAGTTGTAACAGGCAATGTCATCTTTATATTTTGAGGTTCCTATATCTGTGATTTCTAAAGAGCGTTCCGTTATGTACTGGATCACCGGAAGCAACTGAATTCAGTTTTGTATAATATTTTTAATGATCAATGTAACTTTCAAAATAATAAATGTTGGGCCAAATGTATGGAATCGTTCTAAAATAACCTAAGATTTGGAGACATATGGCTAAATTTCAATCCAATTGTAATTTATTCTATCTTATTTAATCAGAGAATTAGAGACCAATACATGCACATTTACACTGCATCTGTTCAGACTATGCCGAAACTTACAGCCTATGTTGAAACTACAATATTACAATAAGTTGAAAGTAGATTTTACATATGAAGATTACTTAGATTTTATTTCAAACGAAAAAATCACAAATATTTGACATGTTTACGTCTTAGTGCCCATACTTTAGATATAGAACCAGGCAGCTATACACATGTATAAAGAGAGAATCGAATTTGTAAATTATGTTCCTTAAATGTTGAATCAAAGTATCATTTTCTTTTATGTTGTCCCAAATATAGAACAACAAGAACTAAGTATTTAAAATATATATCAATTCCCACTACAAATAAATTTATCACTCTAGCTTCGTCTTCAGATAAAAGACTAGTGCGTAATACATCAAGGTATATTTCTGAGACGTGTATGCTTAGAAAAAAATACCTTGAATTCAATGATTGCTTCTTAACTATATTCACAGAATTTAAATATTTAAAATGTAATGTCTGGATTTGATATCTTGCGATGTTTGACTGTTTATGAGTTCATTACCAATGTTTATACAATGTATGCCATTGGCAATTGTGTATTGTCGTTATCCTAATAAACTAAACTTTATATTTATATCAATTATGCCTGTGGGCTATTACTGTAATTGGACTTAATTGATTAATAATTACTTTCCCACCGAAGTGTCACTCAGAGTGTGCCAATATCTCTATTTACCATTTTCTGTGTTGAACTCAATTTTGATATAACTTTAATTATAATTGCTTATCACTAATTATCTTCCAATTTTTTATTCAACATAAAACAAAATTACAATGCTTCTAGACTACACAGATAATTTATGATATAACAGGTACACGAAACAAACCGCCTTTATTAAATGAAAAGATATCCGATGTCTGGATAGGAAGAGCGATTTTCGGCCATAATGGTTAGGCTCGAGTTATCGTAGTTACACTCACTTCAATGTGAATGTAATGAGTTGAATGTGTTAGAGTCTGAGCCAGGATCTGTTAACAGATATTATAATAAAGCGCTGGGCAAACTTTTATGTGATCGATTGAATGTTTATATGACGGCATCACCTCGTGAACATAACAAAAATTTACAGATTATACAGATCCATCACAAAAACATTTATACGTTGGTAATGATGTTAAATATCTGGATAATATTCAATGACTTTTTGTTGCGAAATTTATAGCTTACTCCCCACCATCCTTTCCCTTGGATTCGATTTTTATTGCATTTTTGGTATTTTTCTTTTTCGATTTCTCAGAAAACAGGGTAGGCACGTGCCTATAGTGCCCATAGTAAGCTACGCTCCTGGGTTCGCATGGATTTTGTCAATGTCAGTTTGAAAAGAAATTGTTTTTTTGTTATAGTTACTAACTGCTTTAGTAACCATTTGTAATCATAGCAACCGATCGTAACAAAACTTACCAGGGCTAATGTTTAATTGTTGCAACATGCGACAGCAGTCTTGTGATGTTTTGCTAATATTTAACAAACCGTTAAAAAAGGACCCCATGTCTGATAAAAGTTTAACAATGATCAGTTTTCAACGACTGTTTTGATCATAATTTAATGTTGAAATGTGACCCGCATCAATTTTCAACGGGGTCAATATTTAATGGTACACCTGAACTCAAATCGGATGTACTAGATGAAGCTAGTACTAAACACACTAAACAGAAAACAAAACTTGAACGACTTATGAACCCTAATTTTCTCATCATATTTTGGTAGTACAGAGAAACAAAATATCAAATTTTGGTCTCTATGAATTACACGCATGTAAACTTTTTTTATTTACTATTGAATAAAGAACAATATTCAATAGTAGGCTTACACCTGTATAGACGTCGCGTCAGAAGTTGAAGCTAATAAGTGTAACGTCAAAAACGTGGTAAAATACGAACGTCAACTCTACGTTAATTTTGATTGAATTTGAAAATAACGTGCGCTAACACTTGCTTTGATGGGTTAATGTACAGTATACCAAGTTTTTAACAATACATTGAGTCGATATCACTGAAGCCCATAACAAAAAATAACAGTACACATTAGCTCACATGTCATATGCTACGACTGAATAAAATATAATGGTAATCTGTAATGCGTCTACATACATACAATTTACAAAGTAATATCGCGTTCCTCTAGTACTTTCAAAATTGATAGATGGTCGTCTACATTCAAATTGAATGTTTTTTTGTGTGTGTTTTTTTTCAACAACATAAAGAATAAATGATGCTAGGATACGGGCTATATATTTACATTCCTTAAACCGTATTTTCTCAAATACACGCTACGTCAGGTCGATTTAAAAATTAGCGTTGTGACATTTTTACTAGAAATCTATAAACTGTTATAACTTTGTTATTCGTTGGAGATTAGCAATAATAATACTACATCTTGTTCTTTATAAAAACACTATTAAGTGATTAAAATAAGATTGATATACGTTTTATAGGAACAATTTTATTGAATGAGAAACTTAATAGTGTAATTAACAATACACGTTTTTCACCATTTGTGACATAGAAATCGTATTTACATTAAAACTTTTTAAACTTATCTTCTTTTTCAATTTTACGAAAATACTCATCAATATCCTGTAAACACATTTTTTAAAATGTACATACAATCTTATTTGTTGAAAAATAAATTAGTAAAATGAATTTAATATTAGCCGTGGCTTTCTTCATTCCTCTTTTCCTAAAACTCTCATAACTGTCTATAGTTTTAAATTATAATTTTCGTTTTTTTTCTTTTATTGCCGCAACCTTCTTTTTTTTTACTTCATTTCCGTGCAATTCTAAATGTCATAGGTGATTTTTAAAATGATTTGGTTCCGTTTTCACCCTAAAATCGCTTATTAACTTGTACCACTTGATAATTTCTGTTACATCTCTCACCGTGTTTTTCTGTTGACGCAAAATCGTTAACGTTTTTCCTAATGTACGTGTTACAGGATGGTTAATAAAATATTGCAATTTCAAAGAAAATGAAATAATCTGGTATAAAAGAGTTTATATAATATGATTATTCAACAATATTAACAATCTTTTATTACCCGTTTTACCCTAAAATTGGCGTAAGCCTCAACTTCTGACATCTGGCAGTATGATTGTATTATTTTATTTTTAATATTTACATGCAATATAATATCAAAGTTGAATATTGTTAAGTAGTGACAACAAGGGTCCCTGGATTGGAATGATGAGTAGCTAAACAACGTCTTGGGAGTTTGTAACCTTGACTACGGATGCGCTCTATCCATGATGTCAATTTAATTTGAAAAGGTCATAACTGTGGTCATTGGTTGCACATTGAAATACTAGTTTGCAAATATAAGGTCATCTCAGACAATGATGTATAGGGTCCTCCGTGACAGAGTGGTCGTAGGTTCGAGTCCCGCTCGCTCCAAAACTGCATGTATGAAAGTTTGTCAGTTACTTGCAGAAGGACGGTGATTCTTCTCAGATTCATTCTGAGGTCTTCCTCCACCAGTAAAACGGGAAATGTGTTTAAAATGGCGTTAAACCCCATTCAAAAACAGAAACATTCACTTTATATGGGTATGGCAGAAATAATCCAAGGAAAAAAGTGTTATTTTAAAGGTTTTCTCTCTGTTTTCAAAACTACAATGACACTGTTATTTTATGGGAAATATATTGATAATGTCTGAAATATAAAGTTGCATAGAGTAATAGCAGGAAATTACTATTTCGATAGTATTTCCTTAGTATTTCCATGTGCAAATACTGACTTGATTCGTGCACATGAGATGAGGTTAAGTTAATTTCAACTTTGTTGTGTGTCCCTTTAAAATCGTATTTGACAATCATTATTGCTAATCTTCATATGGAAAGAGTTTAATTATTACAGAGTTTGTGATTTGAAAAGGTCAGCCACAATAGGTTTATGGCTCTTTAGGTTTCAATACACAGTTGACTTTTGGTCTTTTTATTCTATATAGATTAAGGTCTAGGATTTTCACGTTAAAAAAATTCACATAGATTTTTTTTAAGTATTTTTTTTTTCATAGCAAGAATGTCTACCCCCATAAAATGCACACTAACTTGTAGGTTTACCGGCTTGTGAAGTAACATACTTAGCTGTTAAAAAGAAGTCCTCAAATGCTGAGAAATACATGAATCATACATGAAAAATTATGTTGAAATACTAATAATGTCACTTTTTTAACACCGGTGATGACTTATTGCAGTATATGCTATGCAAGCATCTGCAGCAAGAAATCACAACCACTATGAACCATTTTGAAAATATTTCAAAACCAAATTACATAGGAGTTTTTAAGCGTAAGAATCATGTTACCGCAGGTAAAGGGATGTAACTGTAGTGAGACGTTAATTTTATGTTGTACACATTAACGCTTCGAAGGCGTCAGGCTGTACTTAAGACATTAAGTATCCATTAATTTAACAAGCTGCTGGGTAAGCAACCGGCCGCATAAAAATGTGCTTTCAGAAGGATTTGAACCTCCGACCTCTCGCTTCCAAAGCCGACGTAATAGTCCAAGGAAGGCGGTATACTATATATGTTTATATCGGCATTTATCACAGAAAACAAATGGTTGTTTATAGTTGTTATATGTGTTTATTTATAATATAATCTCAGAATGTATCAATATCACAACACCGTTAAAGCTTTGGTTTAGAATTTCATAAAACACATTATGCTCGTACACGACAGTACATTATGCTCGTACACGACAGTACATTATGCTCGTACAAGACATTACATTATGCTCGCACAAAACAGAACATTATGCTCGTACACGACAGTACATTATGCTCGTACACGACAGTACATTATGCTCGCACACGACAGTACATTATGCTCGGTCAAGACAGTACATTATGTTCGTACAAGACAGTACATTATGCTCTCACAAGACAGAACATTATGCTCGCACAAAACAGAACATTATGCTCGTACACGACAATACATTATGCTCGTACACAATAATACATTATGCTCGTACACGACAGTACATTATGCTCGTACGCGACAGTACATTATGCTCGCACAAGACAGTACATTATGCTCGCACACGACAGTACATTGTGCTCGTACAAGACAGTACATTATGCTCGTACAAGACAGTACAGTATGCTCTTACAAGACAGAACATTATGCTCGCACAAAACAGAACATTATGCTCGTACACGACAGTACATTATGCTCGTACAAGACAGTGCATTATGCTCGTACAAGACAGTATATAATGCTCGCACACGACGGTACATTATGCTCGCACGAAACGATATGTTATGCTCGTACAAAATAGTACAATATGCTCGTACAAACAGAATATTATGCTCGTACAAAATTGTACATTATGCTCGTACAAACAGAACATTATGCTCGCACGAAACAGTACATTATGCTCGTACAAACAGTACTTTACGCTCGTACAAGACAGTACAATATACTCGCACAAAACATAACATTATGCTCGTACACGACAGTACATTATGCTCGTACAAGACAGTATATTATGCTCGTACAAAATAGCACATTATGTTCATACAAACAGAACATTATGCTCGCAAACGACAGTAGAATCTACATTATACTCGTACGAAACGATACATTATAACAAAGGTATCGCTAACAGGGTAACGACAAAACAATATCTAGGAAAATAGTTTCAATTTAAGAGAGAACCTTATACCACATGTGCATAGTAGATTAAGATATTTACAGTCAAATAAACAAAGTAGTGTCCTACAATCTTTCCTGATATTTCCAATTCCATACACTAATGTTAATCACGTTAGTTGCAACAATACACAGTTTCCAGTTTTATGTCACAACTTTAACCAGTGCACCAATTACCTACGACCGTTTCTTATACACGATCATAGTGGTCACCAAATGTTGCATGTGTTATAATCAATACCTCTTTGACGAAAGTCTGCCTTATGAAGTTGTGCCAACATTCAATTCGACTCTCTCCCATATTTAACAAACTCGTTTGATTAACAATGGCATAAAGTACATTACAAAACAAAAATCATTTACAATTATCATGAAAGAGAAAGGTGAAACAATATGGTGTGTAATTGAGTTTTAAGAGAGAGTGAGAAAAAGAGAAAAAGTGAAGAACAAAGACAAGATATGTAGATAAAGAAAGAGAGAGTTGCAGAATAACACAATATTATAATATACTAGTTCTCCTGTATTTGCCATTGCCTTCTCACTTGTTTAGGTTTCTACGTATTGAATTAGTGGATATGTATAATGCCATTAATACTTTAAGTATTTTACATACAGAAACAATGTTAGTTCAATTGCAGTCAAGCGGCCATATATACACCTATTAGCTTTTCTAATACCGTTACCAGTTGTTTCAAGATTGTTAAAAGTTTCATCTGGATTTATTACTCCATTTGAACGTTTATTCAAGTTAAAAAACAATATATATACTATATAAATTGTGAATAGTGCGTTAATGTTCCCTTTGATATAGAGGAATGAATGAACTAACATCACATGACTGTTTCTCCACCTGAAGGTTACCGCTCACTATCACGTGGGTACTTCATACTTCCGGTCAAAGTCCGTTGTTATCGTCAAATTTTGACGCGATTGCGTCCGAACTTGTAGCTGCCAGTAAAGTCGTTTGGGTGACTTGATGTTTATCAATTGTGGTCCCGACACGCTGTTGTGACACTATGCTCAAATTGAATGTCGTCTGTGAACACGGAGATTGACACCATCACGTGGTACAATAGCCCCTCGTGCGATCAGAGTCAGTGATTCCTAAAATAGATTATACAATTATGTAATACATGATTAATAGAGAACGAACACACACACACACACACACACACACACACACACACACACACACACACACACACAGAGACTCATAGATTATATGCACAATGTATAGTTTTATTTTTTATCAATTAGAATTTTGATCGTTCCGTTACTGCTTAAACTCTGGTTCAGTTTACTGAGATTAAAGGCACATAACACTGCATTTGAAGCAGAAAATGCTTCCTCGGGGTAACGCATAATGGCGATAGTAGTTTATCATTGTTTCATCTATTTTCCTCAGCTATTTTAATGCTGACTTTGTGATTAGAATGACATTTTTGATTTGGACCTTTCTATGAATTACTTTTTCATTCATTATAGGAATAAAAAGAGAAATTAATGGCGGACTTACACTTTACAGAAGATTTTAAATGGACTTACAGAACGGTCATATAACACCTACCATTACAAAATTAATTGATGGACATCCTTATCAACTTTTGTGTAACTACTTGTTGGATTTGATCAAACGAAACAACGTAACAAGCACTACGTATGGTCATATTCATTGGAAAGTAATTTAAAATTGGAAAGAGAATCGCACGTTTTAGCATAGTTACTTTACAGTTAAGGTGTGATCTTAGAAAGGACGAACACCGTTCATTTCGTTCAAATCTACAGCTACGAATGTAATAATCTTTCATAGTATTCGTGTATGTCAAATCAGAGTAATGTCACGGTATACTGGGAACCTTACCTGTGATTCTGGACATTTTGAGAAGTTGTAGTTTTGTAGAATTCTTGCAATCGCCACCTTTATCTCAAGGATTGCAAATCTTTGTCCAATGCACATTCGTGGTCCAGCTCCAAACGGGAGATATGCATAGGGTTTGATGTTTGGTTTATTTTCTGGAGAAAATCTGGATATCAAAATATAAAAAAAGCTTTATTAATGTCAATTTTATCATTAACTAAAATGAAAAAAAAATACAGTGGACTTGTCAATTTATTATTCGTAGTACTCATATTTATAAATTAAGTGAAAGGATTAAAACAAACTGAACCATTCGTAAATAAATGACTGACTCACCTTTCGGGTATAAATTCTTCTGGATCCTCCCAGAAGTCTTCGTCTCTGTGTAATGCCCAGACGTTTCCTTGTATGGACATACCAGCTGGTATTGTGATGCCTTTGTATATTCTTTTCTCAGCAGCCTTCCTTGTGACAATTCTAGAAACAAATGTAGAAGTTATAGCTTGGTTTATTTCAGATTAACACGAAAATATATATCGAAAAGGAAACATGACAATCACCAGGCCACAGCCATGACAACAGTATAAACGAAATTATCATAACACGCAGTCACCAGGACACAGCCATGACAACAGTATAAACGAAATTATCATAGCACGCAGTCACCAGGACACAGCCACGACAACAGTATAAACGTAATTATCATAGCACGCAGTCACCAGGCCACAGCCACGACAACAGTATAAACGTTATTATCATAACACGCAGTCACCAGGACACAGCCATGACAACAGTATGAACGAAATTATCATAGCACGCAGTCACCAGACCACAGCCACGACAACAGTATAAACGAAATTATCATAGCACGCAGTCACCAGGACACAGCCACGACAACAGTATAAACGCAATTATCATAACACACATTCACCATTACACAGCCACGACAACAGTATAAACGCAATTATCATAACATGCAGTCACCAACGCAATTATCATAGCACGCAGTCACCAGGCCACAGCCACGACAACAGTATAAACGCAATTATCATAGCACGCAGTCACCAGGCCACAGCAACGACAACAGTATAAACGTAATTATCATAACACACATTCACCATTACACAGCCACGACAACAGTATAAACGCAATTATCATAACACGCAGTCACCAGGCCACAGCCACGACAACAGTATAAACGTTATTATCATAACACGCAGTCACCAGGAAACAGCCATGACAACAGTATAAACGAAATTATCATAGCACGCAGTCACCAGGACACAGCCACGACAACAGTATAAACGTAATTATCATAACACGCAGTCACCAGGCCACAGCCACGACAACAGTATAAACGTTATTATCATAACACGTAGTCACCAGGACACAGCCATGACAACAGTATAAACGAAATTATCATAGCACGCAGTCACCAGGCCACAGCCACGACAACAGTATAAACGTAATTATCATAGCACGCAGTCACCAGGACACAGCCACGACAACAGTATAAACGCAATTATCATAACACACATTCACCATTACACAGCCACGGCAACAGTATAAACGCAATTATCATAACATGCAGTCACCAACGCAATTATCATAGCACGCAGTCACCAGGCCACAGCCACGACAACAGTATAAACGCAATTATCATAGCACGCAGTCACCAGGCCACAGCAACGATAACAGTATAAACGTAATTATCATAACACACATTCACCATTACACAGCCACGACAACAGTATAAACGCAATTATCATAACACACAGTCACCAGGCCACAGCCACGACAACAGTATAAACGTTATTATCATAACACGCAGTCACCAGGAAACAGCCATGACAACAGTATAAACGAAACTATCATAGCACGCAGTCACCAGGCCACAGCCACGACAACAGTATAAACGAAATTATCATAGCACGCAGTCACCAGGCCACAGCCACGACAACAGTATAAACGTTATTATCATAACACGCAGTCACCAGGACACAGCCATGACAACAGTATAAACGAAATTATCATAGCACGCAGTCACCAGGCCACAGCCACGACAACAGTATAAACGTAATTATCATAGCACGCAGTCACCAGGACACAGCCACGACAACAGTATAAACGCAATTATCATAACACACATTCACCATTACACAGCCACGACAACAGTATAAACGCAATTATCAGAACGTGCAGTCACCAACGCAATTATCATAGCACGCAGTCACCAGGCCACAGCCATGACAACAGTATAAACGCAATTATCATAGCACGCAGTCACCAGGCCACAGCAACGACAACAGTATAAACGTAATTATCATAACACACATTCACCATTACACAGCCACGACAACAGTATAAACGCAATTATCATAACATGCAGTCACTAACGCAATTATCATAGCACGCAGTCACCAGGCCACAGCCACGACAACAGTATAAACGTAATTATCATAGCACGCAGTCACCAGGACACAGCCACGACAACAGTATAAACGCAATTATCATAACATGCAGTCACCAAGACACAGCCACGACAACAGTATAAACGTTATTATCATAACACGCAGTCACCAGGACACAGCCACGACAACAGTATAAACGTAATTATCATAACATGCAGTCACCAACGCAATTATCATAGCACGCAGTCACCAGGCCACAGCCACGACAACAGTATCAACGCAATTATCATAACATGCAGTCACCAACGCAATTATCATAGCACGCAGTCACCAGGCCACAGCCACGACAACATTATAAACGTAATTATCATAGCACGCAGTCACCAGGACACAGCCACGACAACAGTATAAACGCAATTATCATAACATGCAGTCACCAGGCCACAGCCACGACAACAGTATAAACGCAATTATTTTAACATGCAGTCACCGGGACACAGCCACGACAACAGTATAAACGTAATTATCATAACACGCAGTCACCAGGCCACAGCCACGACAACAGTATAAACGTAATTATCATAACACGCAGTCACCAGGACACAGCCACGACAACAGTATAAACGTAATTATCATATCACGCAGTCACCAGGCCACAGCAACGACAACAGTATAAACGTAATTATCATAACACACATTCACCATTACACAGCCACGACAACAGTATAAACGTAATTATCATAACACGCAGTCACCAGGCCACAGCCACGACAACAGTATAAACGTAATTATCATAACACGTAGTCACCAGGACACAGCCACGACAACAGTATAAACGTAATTATCATAACACGCAGTCACCAGACCACAGCCACGACAACAGTATAAACGTAATTATCATAACACGCAGTCACCAGGCCACAGCAACGACAACAGTATTAACGTAATTATCATAACACACATTCACCATTACACAGCCACGACAACAGTATCAACGCAATTATCATAACATGCAGTCACCAACGCAATTATCATAGCACGCAGTCACCAGGCCACAGCCACGACAACAGTATAAACGTAATTATCATAGCACGCAGTCACCAGGACACAGCCACGACAACAGTATAAACGCAATTATCATAACATGCA
Source organism: Panopea generosa (assembly GCA_029582155.1). Classification (NCBI taxonomy): domain Eukaryota; kingdom Metazoa; phylum Mollusca; class Bivalvia; order Adapedonta; family Hiatellidae; genus Panopea; species Panopea generosa. The sequence goes on from CM055895.1 coordinate 20,246,809, forward strand.
GTCACCAGGACACAGCCACGACAACAGTATAAACGTAATTATCATAACACGCAGTCACCAGACCACAGCCACGACAACAGTATAAACGTAATTATCATAACACGTAGTCACCAGGACACAGCCACGACAACAGTATAAACGTAATTATCATAACATGCAGTCACCAGGACACAGCCACGACAACAGTATAAACGTTATTATCATAACACGCAGTCACCGGGACACAACCACGACAACATTATAAACGAAATTATCATAACACGCAGTCACCAGGACACAGCCACGACAACATTATAAACGTAATTATCATAGCATGCAGTCACCAGGCCACAGCCACGACAACAGTATAAACGTAATTATCATAACACGTAGTCACCAGGCCACAGCCACACAAACTGTATAAACGAAATTATCATAACACGCAGTCACCAGGACACAGCCACGGCAACAGTATAAACGTAATTATCATAACATGTAGTCACCAGGACACAGCCACGACAACAGTATAAACGTTACTATCATAACACGCAGTCACCGGGACACAGCCACGACAACATTATACACGAAATGATCATAACAAGCAGTCACCAGGACACAGCCACGACAACATTATAAACGTAATTATCATAGCACGCAGTCACCAGGCCACAGCCACGACAACAGTATAAATGTAATTATCATAACACGTAGTCACCAGGCCACAGCCACGACAACAGTATAAACGAAATTATCATAACACGCAGTCACCAGGACACAGCCACGAAAATATTATAAACGAAATTATCATAGCACGCAGTCACCAGGCCACAGCCACGACAACATTATAAACGTTATTATCATAACACGCAGTCACCAGGACACAGCCACGACAACAGTATAAACGAAATTATCATAACACGCAGTCACCAGGCCACAGCCACGACAACAGTATAAACGTAAAAATCATAGCACGCAGTCACCAGGACACAGCCACGACAACAGTTTAAACGCAATTATCATAACACGCAGTCACCAGGCCACAGCCACGACAACAGTATAAACGCAATTATCATAACACGCAGTCACCGGGCCACAGCCACGACAACAGTATAAACGTTATTATCATAACACGCAGTCACCGGCCACAGCCACGACAACAGTATAAACGTTATTATCATAACACGCAGTCACCGGGCCACAGCCACGACAACAGTATACACGTAATTATCATAACACGTAGTCACTGGGACACAGCCACGACAACATTATAAATGTAATTATTATAGCACGCAGTCACCGGGACACAGCCACGACAACAGTATAAACGTTATTATCATAACGACATATGATATTTCACAGAAGCCTTTTTTTTTGTATTTTTTTTTTGTATTTCACAAAAACAACATAAAATAAATATTCACTCACAATGATGCTGTTGGGTACAGTCTGCAGACCTCGTCCAATACCCAGTCGAAGTAGATGAGTTTATTGACACCTTCGTACGTAACCGCTTTCCCTTTCAGCACGTTGTCAATTTCTTCACACATTTTATTCTGAACGTCCTTGTTTGTGGCCAGAACGTGGGTGAGGAAGGCCAGCACTGCCGATGTTGTCTCGTAACCAGCCAACAAGAATGTCAGGCTCTGTGCGACGATTTCTCTTTCGGACATTGGTTCTAAATCTTTCTTTCCAGCTTTTTTGTCCGAGTTTGGAAATAGCATCAAGTGGACCAGATCGGGGCTGACATTTTCATGCTTAAATATGAACATGAATATATATATTTCTTTGTTTATTTTATAGATACATCAGTAACGATCATGCGTTTTATATGCGAATATAATAGCGGATCTGCGGATAGCAAAACAAAATTCATGGATATACATTTCTAATATTCTACACAAGTCCATAGTACCAAACCTGATATGATTAGCGTACACGTTTTATTAACGCTATTCAATTTAATCATATTCAAATAACACTTTTGTTTTTACATATCAACATAAAAACCTGTTTCCATTCAATCATTATCAATCATTATCACATCTTATAGTAAACATAATGGTTTAGAGATAAAGATATCATAAAGGTGTCGATGTGTGTTTTGTGTACATGCATGCATAGCTATATGTATATTAGTAGAATATTAGGAACATGCGTGCGCAGCTATATGTATACTAGAATATCAGGAACTTATGGCGCAGCTTTATGTATACTAGATACCAGAAATATGCGTGCGCAACTACAATAAATAAATAGCATGTATACTAGAATATCAGGAACACGCATGCGCAACTACACGTAAACTAGAATATCAGGAACATGCATGCGCAACTACACGTAAACTAGAATATCAGAAACATGCGTGCGCAACTATATGTATTTTAGAATACCAGAAACATGCGTGCGCACTATATGTATACTAGACTATCTGAGGTAGACTTACCCCAAGCTGCTTCCGGATTTGTACAACTTCTTTCATCTGGTTTCGGAGCCAGACAACAGGATTCATGCCAAACAGAAACACAATATTCTTCAGGGCAAACACGAAGTGAGAGAAGAAGGGGATCATCACTGAAACAAAGACAAAGAAGATGAAAATAACCCTAGCCATGTTCCTGACATCTCTCGAATCATCAGGTATGTTATGCCCTAATATAAAAACATGGAATTCCCTGTCTGTCCCACAATTCACAGCACTCTAATTGTGACGTTAATCAATATCCGCTGAAGCAATTAACCAATCAGCGTGTTCTTATGTCACTGCTATGTAACGGTCCGTTTTTACAGTCTAAATGTCGTAGATAGGTACATTAATGGAGCATGCAATTGTTTTAAATAAACTTTATAAAAATTATATTCAAAGATCATTTTAAGAAGCGTTTAGTACTATTTTATTTTAAAATGATTAAGATTTGAAATGTTTGTGATGTAATACATGTTTTTTTTACTTACTGACTAATGGCTGTATGCAGGTTTTTGAGAGGCCATCAAAGAGAAGTCGGATGTTTTTTAAAAACGCATCATCGCTGTCAGTTTGGGCGTTCGTCTGCAGACCAAATGCACATCTACCAATGACATCCAAAGTCAAACACTGGTACATACTGTAAAATAAATAGTGTGTCGTTAATAATAAAAAATGAATAAAATTTGCAAAAATAGCGATTTAAGTGAGACGATAATGTAATGGGTAGAGTGTTGGCCGCTTATGTCATATGTGGCGGGTTCGATCCCTAGCCCGGCTCAATGTCTCTCAAACAACTGGTTCTACTCAGGAAGCGGACTCGAGAGCGGTTCATAATAACTTCTAGTGTCCACGTAATCAAACTAAAATGAAAAACTAGGCAAACTAAACTAAAACTACTTTTTAAAGAATCGATGCTATGAAAAAGTAAGCCTTACATGAAAACATGTTGTCAACACGCTCTTTCATGCAATACTTGTAGTTCTGAGATATATATACCTGTACATATCGTAAGATTTGCCAGTTTCGCAAATGGTGTCGGTGTTGTCCACGAGATGATCCACACTGTTGTTGATTGTTGCAAACATTTGTCTCATTTTACCGGAACTGAAAGCTGGGGTCAAAGACGTGCGGCTTTTCTTCCATTGGCGACCATTTTCCAAAAATAGGCCAAGTGATTTCTTTGGAGCAAGTGGGAATGGCTGAAATAAGTAAAACAATGAAAATACTTTGACAACATCATTTGTGCGTGCGTGCGTGCGTGCGTGCGTGCGTGCGTGAGTGCGTGCGTGCGTGCGTGCGTGAGTGCGTGCGTGCGTGCGTGCGTGCGTGTATGCGTGCTTGTTATAAATAAAACTTGAAGACAGTATTGTGATACATACAAACACACAATATCACCTTTAAATGTGTTTTTGCGGCAATGTCATCATTGATTATTGTACCATGGTAACATTTAACTTATCAAAGCAATTGAATAACAAAACTATAAGTTAGTATTACCTTTCTACTACGAAAGTTGTTGAAGTCTTTGACAAGTACCTCTCTGAGAATCTCCGGGTCCGAGACAGCAATCACCGGAGTCCAGCCTTCAAAGTATCTGTTTGAACAATTAATTTCAAAATATAGTTGTGTTTTTGTTTTTATTTCAAGTCACTTAAACTGTTTGTTATCTATTTCTTAGTCAGAGATATGAAGTTTTTATTTCAATATATAGTGCTTTTTTATACTTACTTTACAATTTAATTAAATTCAGAACTTAATAAGATGGTTTCCATTAACTAGTAGTACTATTCAAAATACAATAGAAGTTGATAACTATTTTACCCGAATACTCTCCCATGTTCCTTTCGCCAACATGTCATAGATTGAAGATGTCCCTGAAATAAATGAACGGATATAAAATTTGAATATTGAAATTCATCTAAAGCTAGAAAAAGAAAAGAAAATAATACTCTGATTCTAGAAAGATCAAACACATGGCATCTGCAACAGCCAGACTGGATCTACGTAAATGCACACACCAAATCCTTAATCATGCTGCCAGCTTATTTACGAGTCCATCAATGAACGACACATAAAGCCTGGGACGTGTTACCCCTTCCTGCCTCTGGTTCCCTGTAACTTGGAACAGGCCCGGTCAGAATCAAAACTCTGAAATACAACATATCTCTCTAAATTTGAGTATAGGTTCACGAACGCTTTGTAAATTTGCACACAAGTTTGAGTCAAACTCTTTACAAAACACTTGGTTACATTACTTCATGGAGTAAGAGTTCATAACATAACCAAAATATTGCTGAAAACAGCCATTTTCATATTAATCCATGAGAACATTTTCGTACAGTTGAACTAAAACGGAGGATAAGGTAATATCTCGGTTTGTTACCATCCTTAAATCATATAATATTAAACTCCCTTTATGCCTCTAGGCATATATGACAATTGTATAATAGCAGTAAATAGTTTAGAAATTAACAAAGAAATATATATGATGAATTTGGGAAATAAAATAATTACTTGAGTTAGTATCTGCCGTAGATTTCCTGATATGACACTTGGTCGTGGCCCAGGAATATTCAGTCTCTCGAACACCGAGAAGTGCCATTGTAAATACCTGCAAGGTAAACGTGAAACAATTAAATAATTATAAAATAGTTAATATAGATGAATAATTCAGTAATTCTAAATAATTTTAAAATAAATATATTCAATCAAATGTTTTAAATTCATGAAAATTAACCTATATTAAAATAATTTTAATTAATAACATTACATTAAGCAAACATATTGTCAGTTTTTTTTTAATTTGTCTTTTTTTAATAAGAATAATGAATTAATAAAAGACTATAAGCACCATACCTGTAAGTCAGATAGACTGTCAGAGCAAACAAGCACAAGCAAATCATTCTTCAAAAATATATTATCTGGAGCAAAGAAATAAGTTTAAAAGCGCAAATATGCAATGTCTACGAATTATGGTAAACGCCACTTTGTATGTCGCTTTTATTTAAAACTATCTGTCAGTTAATCTTTAGCTACCTGTCAATTACCGTAGTGCGCATGCCAAACAGCTCTCGATTTGCCTCATGAAAGCATTGCAAAACGTCATATTGCCCTAAATTCCAAGTGGTCCAAATGATTGGATAGTTTGAAAGATTGACAGTTCAAAATGGTTACCGAGGTATCAGTTTCGTCCAAAAGTACACAGGACAAATATAGTACGTTTTATCAGCAACAACAGATTAAAGAACGGAAATGTAAATCTGGAACCCTCGAAATTGTGTCCATTAATAAACATTATCAATAATTTGGTACTTCAGTTTACTAAATTTGGAGAATTAAGATAAATGGGTTATTTCTTCGGCTTAACTTGGACAATCCACCGATAAAATGTATAAATATGGGGTGTGGTAATTACAATCTTAATGAACGCTCGAGTCCTAAGCGTTAATCAAATTTCAATATATTTGGACGATACCATTTATTTTAAGGTACCATTTAATTACTCTTATATTGAAACAAACATTTTAATTATTTTTAAACCTTTTATATTTTTTTTAAATCATATTCATAAATTATTACTTACCGATTTTAATTTGAAATTATTAAATATTTTGAATAAATAGCGAAACCTTTCAATGTCGAATACACCTATGTACCCCTTTCTTTATTAAAATTGGATTCTCCCTCACTAAACAGTTCTGCTTTTTTTTGTACTTTCGCAATAGCATGCATGATATTCATCGCCGTGTGTTTGTTAGCAATAACGAATATGGCATCGGATTGGATATAAAAATACTAGTGACACTATATTTATATTGGACAGTGTGTTCTACTAAGGAATATTATGTTTAAAAGGTATATATTATACTTATCATCACTGAATTTATAACTTTATTCTTAAAAGTTAATTATTGATGATTTAATGTTTAGTTGTGTTAGTTTTCTTATAGTTCAGGGTAACATCAATTTTTTAAATATGGCTAAACCATCATTAGCTTAATTTTAGATGCATCTAATTTTAAAACCCGTATTGCTTTTAAAAGCAACCGCATGTTGGTTATATTCTACGATCCCGCTCTCACATCACCGCCTTGTGCAACATTTCTGTCCTATAACATGGTCCCCCGGTTATATTCTACGATCCCGCTCTCACATCACCGCCTTGTGCAACATTCCTGTCCTACAACATGGTCCCCCGGTTATATTCTACAATCCCGCTCTCACATCACCGCCTTGTGCAACATTCCTGTCCTACAACATGGTCCCCCGGTTATATTCTACAATCCCGCTCTCACATCACCGCCTTGTGGAACATTTCTGTCCTATAACATGGTCCCCCATCGTTATCTTTTCGTTTGACCATTGAATGCCGTCACATCATTCTCAGTACATATCTAGTACGTTTGTTCGCTTGCACTTGACCAGTTCATACACTTCGATATATATAATATATATATATATATATATAAGGGCTGTGTATTGCTTGACCAATGGCGATACGATACGTATCACGATACATGTATCGCGATACGCAATACAATATGATACAAATAATGTGATGAAATTCATGAGTATCTTTTAACGTTAAGTTAAATATATATACAGTGTCACCCTCTTAATACATCATTACAAAAAAAATAGCAAATAATACCCTTCGTTAGCTCTAGTACAGCGCTGATTGTATATTGGAGCAAACACAGTACTGAACAGGCGTACGTCCTATGTTTTAGTTGGTTACTTGCTATATTGCCATACAGCCGATATAGGCACAGCCGATATAGGCACAGCCGATACGATACGCAGCGTTGCTATGAAGCGTTTTGCGATATACCGATATTTCAATATATTGTTACAATCCTAATATTTTTTGGGCAAAACTCACCGTTCGGTAACAGTGGCCTCAACAGTTCACCAGTAAATGATTCGTAACAATAACAGTATTATTATATGAATTTGCTTGATGGTGGTATTGCTTTAGCTGAGAGAATTGCCATTTTACAGTTTCAAAACATAAAAAAAATCTTTCGAGTTAACGCCTTTATTACAGGAAAACAACTCATCAAAACAAATTATTCTGTATGTTTATATGAAACAAAATTGAGCAACAACAAAATGAATAATTGACCAAATATATTGCACCGCAGCGGTGGTCTACTGTGGAGCATCTAAAGGTGTGTTTCCCTAGAAGTTTGTTGTTTCGTAAACTGTGCGAAATGATACAAACAACAAATAGTTGAAATTGACCTACATATTAACAACACTTACCTAAAACATTTTTTTCTTCCGCGGATGAAAGCGTAAAGCCGAAATTTAATATAAATAATGGAAGTCCCGCCAGAGTGTTACATCACAAAATCGACACAAAATCAACAGCATACTTCGTTCTTTGTTGTTGTTACATCATAAAAAACGAGACAGGGTATTTAGTAAAACCGCCAGACTGTTGTATATTTCACTCTGTTGTGACATCATAATGACCTTGATTTATAAGATATATCGGCAGGCCAATACACGTCTGAAAAAAAACGGGTGGCCCCTTTAGTTACCTTTATACTTTTGTCCGATTTTAACAATAATAAAAAAAATGGTAGAACAGTGAAGCTGATTAGTATGTTGACATTATTCGTATTATCCTTGTTTTAATACTTTTCTCTTAAATTAAGCTATTACGGTTCAAAACAACAAAAATGTTGTTTTTTTACGAAATTTACTAGTATCTTTTTTTAATGATAAAAAAGGAGAATTTACATATTTTGCAAATGACGGAGCAAGTGTCGTTGACTGCATGATCGCTTCTTCTAATATTTTTTCCATCATGTCGCGGATTTTGGTGGGGATGAGAATATATTTTCAGTCCATTGTCCATTGTAAATGTAATTTTATGCATAAGTCATCTTACAGACAGGAGGGCATTTCCGATAACTCTGTAACCGATATGAACGTATCATGTGGAAATGTTCTTGTAGAAAATCTTTTTTTTACGTTTTTAACGAATCAGTTTGCCCTTTTTGAACAGTGTTAATGATATTAACGCGATTGATATGGTTTCTATCTTTATTGATATACTTAAATCGACTGCTGAGTTCATGTTCTGTAAAAGTAAACTAGAAAATAAACGGAGTAACAATAGTCATTTAAACTGACGGAATGATTAATGTAGTCTGCAAAACATACTCAGTTTCAATGTTTTAGAAAATTAAGATTTACGAATAGTAGAACAGACCTTCAACAGTTCAAAGGCGCAAACTTTGCTTTTAAAAAAATGTGTAAAATGCTTAATATCGATTTCAAAAGAAAAATCGTTAAAAACTTGTGGAATGCAGTAAGAACCCATACTGTTTTGGAATACAATTAAAAGTTCAAACGTTAAAAATAATTTCATTTCTAACAAATCTATTTCTAGCAAGAAATGATATGATCAGTTTCAAAAAAAAAATTTAACACACAAAATACGGATTTCTGAAAATAACTCGTAATGTTGACAGTGAATGTCTGTGATATAACTGACGATGAACTTTTCCAAGTTATTGATCAGTGCATGGCAATGGGACCGCAGGGCCCGATGGGATGGATATTCTTCTTTAGTTATAAACACACGGCGGACTCATATTACCAGCCATATTTAACTAAACTGTCCAATGATATTTTTACAAGTGGAAAAGTACTCGATGTATAGGGTGGAGGTGTTATAACGCATGTACAGAAATATGTTTTTATATTAGACCCAAGTAATTATAGGGAAATCTCATTGAAAACGTTACTCGACCGTAGATATATATATATATTTAGTTTAATGTCAGTATCTTAGAAGTACTTACCGAGACCTGGGGGTCGATTTTATTGTATTATTGAAAGCTTTTGACTCCTTTCATCACGATATTTTATGGGATGCAATGAAAAGAAAATGAATAGATGGTAAAATATTAGCTGTGTTTCAACCAACGTACTGACGTCGAGCACGGTAATGGTACATATAAGCGTAACACGACGTTAACGTTAAAATAATGTTAAACGTTGAGGTTATCGGAATACCAGTTACTTCAAAGGGATCATGATACTTTGTGGATATTAGATGTATTAAAACTAATAACGTGAGCTATAAGAAAGCACCGTACCATGCACATCAATAGCGGCGTCCTTAGTTTTTGCCGTATTAAAACAACGTCAAACTGGCGTTGTTAATAATTGATAGATCATGTGTGAGGGTAGGCCATTGGCTTTTAGACTTTTTAGAATGTTATATCGGTACAAGGCAAGGTTGTATTTGCAGTCCTATTATCTTTTGCCTGTTCATAAATGATTTTGTACAAATGAGAAATAACAAATGTGGCTGCTAAAGACAAATCATTGCTTAATAGAGCTGACCGCTTACACAGGCTTAACTGTAAATATACCCATTAGCATGTTGCCTTTTGTCCGTCCGTCCGCCAGCCTTTTTTTCGTCTTTGAGCGTTACAGCCGATACATTTTGTTGTAGGCTTCGTGAAATTCCCAGCAAATCATCACAGCTTTGTTTTCACCAAAACATGTTGGTCACTAAAATAACACCTCACCTCTCCTCCAACCGACTGCGTCGTAATTCATTTTCATAAATTTTATTCATTATAGATGTTCAGAACATCACACACACACACACACACACACACACACACACACACACACACACACACACACACACACACACTCATCTCATTTATCCCAACTTTTTTTTTATTTTAATTGATTACCTTCGATAGTATGACTTTATATGCTTAATCAGACAGAAGAATATGTTTGCTTTGTTTAAATAATTTATCTGATGAGGAAAGAAGAGTGGGTGAAAATATTATAGGCATTATATTTTCACCCCCACACTCATTTCATCTATCCCAGCTTCAAGTTTTTTTATTTCAAAAGAATCAAATTATAATTTTTAAAATATGAAATTTGGGGTGGATGGTTGGGGGGATACAATGGCTATAATATTTGCACCCGCACCCCTTTTCTTACAAAATACATTTGGTTACTATCTCAATTAGATTGCTTTTGTTTGTTCCAGTATAGTTTGTCATTAAAGTGAAAATAATCAAGCTATAAATTAAAATAATGAATATTTGGATAAAATATTTTGTGTGGGGGGAGGTGGGGGGAGTATTATGGCTATAATATTTTCACCCACGCCTCATTTTCTTCTTGAAAGAAACGTTAGATGACTTTATGAAGTAGATAATTTGTGTTTGTTGAAGGATAGAAGTGAAGAGAATCAAATTATAATTTTTAAAATATGAAAATAGGGGAGGGGGGGATATAATGGCTATAATAATTTCACCAGCCCCTCTTTTCTTACAAAATACCTTTCATTACTACATGTATCTCAATTAGATTATGTTTGTTTGTTCAAGTATAGTCATTATAGCGTAGATAACCAACTTGGGATAAAAAAGTAATTAAAAGAGGGAAAATATTCTATAATATTTTCACCCGCGGGTGAATTTTTAAGCGGGTGAAAATATAATATGACACCAGGTCCGATTAGCTCAGTTGTTAGTATGTCTGACTATCAATCCTGGGGTCGCAAGTTCGAATTCCCGCCTGGCCACAATCTCTGTGATAGTTGGTATACGACATTGACTCTTATTATCATTCCTCTCTCACCGCTGATTATAAGTGGGAAAGTTATCAGTTACTTGCGGAGATGGGATGTTCATGAGTACTGGTTAACCTTCCAGGATCCCTCAGTTCTTTATTACTTCATTTATTCTACTTAACCATTGTTTGCCCAGGTTTCAGTTCTTTATTATTTCGTTTCTTCTACTTGACCATTGTTTGCCCAGGTTTCAGTTCTACATTATTTCATTTCTTCTATTTGACCATTGTTTGCCCAGGTTTCAGTCCTATACTACTTCATTTCTTCTACTTGGCCATTGTTTGCCCAGGTTTCAGTCCTAAATTACTTCATTTCTTCTACTTGACCATTGTTAGCCCAGGTTTCAGTTCTACATTACTTCATTTCTTCTACTTGACCATTGTTTGCCCAGGTTTCAGTCCTATACTACTTCATTTCTTCTACTTGACCATTGTTTGCCCAGGTTTCAGTTTTACATTACTTCATTTCTTCTATTTGACCATTGTTTGCCCAGGTTTCAGTTCTTTATTATTTCGTTTCTTCTACTTGACCATTGTTTGCCAAGGTTTCAGTTCTTTATTACTTCGTTTCTTCTACTTGACCATTGTTTGCCCAGGTTTCAGTCCTTAATTACTTCATTTCTTCTACTTGACCATTATTTGCCAAGGTTTCAGTTCTTTATCACTTCATTTCTTCTACTTGACCATTGTTTGCCCAGGTTTCAGTCCTTAATTACTTCATTTCTTCTACTTGACCATTGTTTGCCCAGGTTTCAGTTCTACATTACTTCATTTCTTCTACTTGACCATTGTTTGCCCAGGTTTCAGTCCTATACTACTTCATTTCTTCTATTTGACCATTGTTTGCCCAGGTTTCAGTTCTTTATTATTTCGTTTCTTCTACTTGACCATTGTTTGCCAAGGTTTCAGTTCTTTATTACTTCGTTTCTTCTACTTGACCATTGTTTGCCCATGTTTCAGTCCTTAATTACTTCATTTCTTCTACTTGACCATTATTTGCCAAGGTTTCAGTTCTTTATTACTTCATTTCTTCTACTTGACCATTGTTTGCCCAGGTTTCAGTCCTTAATTACTTCATTTCTTCTACTTGACCATTGTTTGCCCAGGTTTCAGTTCTACATTACTTCATTTCTTCTACTTGACCATTGTTTGCCCAGGTTTCAGTTCTTTATTATTTCGTTTCTTCTACTTGACCATTGTTTGCCAAGGTTTCAGTTCTTTATTACTTCGTTTCTTCTACTTGACCATTGTTTGCCCAGGTTTCAGTTCTTTATTACTTCGTTTCTTCTACTTGACCATTGTTTGCCCAGGTTTCAGTTATTTATTATTTCGTTTCTTCTACTTGACCATTGTTTGCCCAGGTTTCAGTTCTTTATTACTTCGTTTCTTCTACTCGACCATTGTTTGCCCAGGTTTCAGTACTTTATTATTTCATTTCTACTTGACTATCGTTTGGTCAGTTCAGTTCTGTTAAACATTTGATAACGTTAGGACACTGATTCAATCTGATATTAGTACGCAGTACGCGATAATTTTAAGGAACCAGGCATTACACATGTTTGCTGTTTAACAGTGCTGAACACAGCCCTGATTCATTGAGCTCATTTGGAACTGTTCAATATATACAGTACGGAACAGCTAAACGGTCACATGACATTTTATGTACCTGATAGTTTATGTACTAGTACCTGACATTTTATGTATATCATTGCAATTTCCTTGACATTTGGACTTAAATGAGAAATAACATTAAGGCTATGTAAATCAATATATAATTGTCTATTAATGCTGTATAAAAAATATTATAACGCTACTCAACACTTTTTCGAAGCTAGTGGGTTAGATGTTCTGTTTCGCATAGGCTGGAGAGTGAGCGTGTATGAAATATTTCATTACCTCTTTGTTCCGTTATTACCTCGGATTATCATTTAATTACACCAAATCTTCTTTGTTCCGTCATTACCTCGGATTATCATTTAATTACACCGAATCTACTTTGTTCCGTCATTACCTCGGATTATCATTTAATTACACCGAATCTACTTTGTTCCGTCATTACCTCGGATTATCATTTAATTACACCAAATCTTCTTTGTTCCGTCATTACCTCGGATTATCATTTAATTACACCGAATCTACTTTGTTCCGTCATTACCTCGGATTATCATTTAATTACACCGAATCTTCTTTGTTCCGTCATTACCTCGGATTAACATTTAATACCCCGAATCTTCTTCGTTCTGTCATTACCTCGGATTATCATTTAATTACACCGAATCTACTTTGTTCCGTCATTACCTCGTATTATCATTTAATTACACCGAATCTTCTTTGTTCCGTCATTACCTCGGATTATCATTTAATTACACCGAATCCACTTTGTTCCGTCATTACCTCGGATTATCATTTAATTACACCGAATCTTCTTTGTTCCGTCATTACCTCGGATTAACATTTAATACCCCGAATCTTCTTTGTTCCGTCATTACCTCGGATTATCATTTAATTACACCGAATCTACTTTGTTCCGTCATTACCTCGGATTAACATTTAATACCCCGGATCTTCTTTGTTCCGTCATTACCTCAGATTATCATTTAATTACACCGAATCTACTTTGTTCCGTCATTACCTCGGATTATCATTTAATTACACCGAATCAACTTTGTTCCGTCATTACCTCGGATTATCATTTAATTACACCGAATCCACTTTGTTCCGTCATTACCTCGGATTATCATTTAATTACACCGAATCTTCTTTGTTCCGTCATTACCTCGGATTATCATTTAATTACACCAAATCAACTTTGTTCCGTCATTACCTCGGATTATCATTTAATTACACCGAATCAACTTTGTTCCGTCATTACCTCGGATTAACATTTAATAACACCGAATCAACTTTGTTCCGTCATTACCTCGGATTATCATTTAATTACACCGAATCTACTTTGTTCCGTCATTACCTCGGATTATCATTTAATTACACCGAATCAACTTTGTTCCGTCATTACCTCGGATTATCATTTAATTACACCGAATCAACTTTGTTCCGTCATTACCTCGGATTATCATTTAATTACACCGAATCTACTTTGTTCCGTCATTACCTCGGATTATCATTTAATTACACCGAATCTTCTTTGTTCCGTCATTACCTCGGATTATCATTTAATTACACCGAATCAACTTTGTTCCGTCATTACCTCGGATTATCATTTAATTACACCGAATCTACTTTGTTCCGTCATTACCTCGGATTAACATTTAATAACACCGAATCAACTTTGTTCCGTCATTACCTCGGATTATCATTTAATTACACCGAATCTACTTTGTTCCGTCATTACCTCGGATTATCATTTAATTACACCGAATCAACTTTGTTCCGTCATTACCTCGGATTATCATTTAATAACACCGAATCAACTTTGTTCCGTCATTACCTCGGATTATCATTTAATTACACCGAATCTACTTTGTTCCGTCATTACCTCGGATTATCATTTAATTACACCGAATCAACTTTGTTCCGTCATTACCTCGGATTATCATTTAATAACACCGAATCTACTTTGTTCCGTCATTACCTCGGATTATCATTTAATTACACCGAATCTTCTTTGTTCCGTCATTACCTCGGATTATCATTTAATTACACCGAATCCACTTTGTTCCGTCATTACCTCGGATTATCATTTAATTACACCGAATCTTCTTTGTTCCGTCATTACCTCGGATTAACATTTAATACCCCGAATCTTCTTTGTTCCGTCATTACCTCGGATTATCATTTAATTACACCGAATCTACTTTGTTCCGTCATTACCTCGGATTAACATTTAATACCCCGGATCTTCTTTGTTCCGTCATTACCTCAGATTATCATTTAATTACACCGAATCTACTTTGTTCCGTCATTACCTCGGATTATCATTTAATTACACCGAATCAACTTTGTTCCGTCATTACCTCGGATTATCATTCAATAACACCGAATCTACTTTGTTCCGTCATTACCTCGGATTAACATTTAATTACACCGAATCTACTTTGTTCCGTCATTACCTCGGATTAACAAATCTACTTTGTTCCGTCATTACCTCGGATTAACATTTAATTACACCGAATCTACTTTGTTCCGTCATTACCTCGGATTAACATTTAATTACACCGAATCTACTTTGTTCCGTCATTACCTCGGATTAACAAATCTACTTTGTTCCGTCATTACCTCGGATTAACATTTAATTACACCGAATCTACTTTGTTCCGTCATTACCTCGGATTAACATTTAATTACACCGAATCTACTTTGTTCAGGTATTGGGCAAGTTCCGCACTTCTAAACGATGTGCATGTAGTATGTAAACATACACTGTATACATAATTTATGAAAAATAAGTAATATTTGATTAATTGAATGTTTAGCGTCATTTTTGTGCATCGAGAGCTAACTGACGATATAATTAAACTGAAACTCATAATAAGTAAACAAATTTTACAGAAAAAAATTATTTTAAATATAACATCAATGTAAATTTAGTGTTGCAAAAGCAGCAAAATTTATATACTTCGCATTAACTTTTGAAAGAATAAAATATTGCGGAAAAAAACTGTCAGTATTTTAATACAGGCATTTGTTCGGTATAAAATCAATTTGTACAACATAAATTTCAGAAAAAAATGGTTTCTCTAAACATTTTGCATTGAAATTTATCCATCAAAATCATTTTCAGAAAGTATTTGACCATGTAGTTATTTACCACTAAAAACCCTGTTCACCTGATACTTAATGGTCACCTGATCTAATTTATTTTTCCTCCATACACAGCGTTCACATGAAAAATGGAAAAAAAGAAACTTTCAACTGAACATCCGCCCAAAAATATGAAAAAGAAAAATATTTATCTTTTAACTTTGTATGTTGTATACACAATGTGGTAAACTTTATGAAATAAAACTTGTTTGAACTAGACACTTAAACAATATGATATACTTTATTAAAAGAAACGCGCTTTTCAAAATTTCAGTAAAATTTAAAGAACATGAAGAAAATTATTCATTTCATACTCGTACGAGTTTATAAGAGAACAGAAAATTGCTGGAAATAAAAACATCCTACTATATTTTCAAATAGTGGGCAGTGTTAGGTAGTTACGGATTATAAAATGAAATTTGTATCTTTATAAATGCACTGATAGCCAAATTGAACAAAACTCCGTGTCAAAAAAAGACTACTCAAATACGGGGCACGTTCATTAACCCCGACAAAACAACCCTGCTTTGTTTTTAATAGAAAGGGACGCATATCCAATTCCTCATCCACTCCCATAAATTTTATTTGCATAGAAGAATTTTAATATAATAACTTGTATGTAGTTTATAAATCAATGTCGCACTGGAGCATTGCTATTATAAGAACAGTCAAATAATATTTTCTTATTTGGTGCATTAAAAATGTGCCTAGCCAAAAATCATGTCCATATATAACCGGCAATCGCTATAGCGGAGGACGATCATAGAGATCAGTTTTAAGATATTTCAACGATAAAATATCAGAAACAGAACTTATTCAGCTATAAAAGCACATGTTTGTTTATGAATGTTCAAACATTGTATGCTTCTTTTTACTTGTTTTTTTTTTTAAGGAATATACCTCTACTTAACGACATTATCCAGATCCGAATTGTATAAATTCTCATGTATGTATCTTTATCTCTATATTAGCACAATGACGGAATTATTGAAACCATGAACACTTCTGGTGGTGTATACTTGTATAAGGAATAGAGCGGCTCCTACAAAAGGAATGGATTAGGACAACTGGCGAACAAAGCAGATAGTTTCTGCTGAGGCTATCGGTTATGGCATATACAGGGGAAAAACTGGTACTAATCTCTCTCTCTCTCTCTCTCTCTCTCTCTCTCTCTCTCTCTCTCTCTCTGCGCGTTATACGAATATCATTCTGTACAAGGTAATGTGTATTGTTAAAGGAAATAACTGCTCTGTACTAGGAACAATGGTTTAATTAAACTCTGTCCTTTTAAACAAGGTCTCAAATACACTTCTAACTATTATAAATACTGCAAATACATATCTCGTACAAGGCAATGTATTGTTAAGCCAAAATACTTTTCTGTAGTTGAACGATAAATCTTAATTTAACTTCATCTTTCCATATAAATGTCGTATAACATATCTTTCTCAAACAATTAGTTACCACACCGTTACCGAATGTTATAATGTAGCGACATGCACGTACACGTGTTTTGTAAATCAACAAAAACAGACAACCACCTTCCCCCGAACCCCCACGCATAATTTATGGTCGTTGGATGTTGACACGGGAAGGCTTTTTATGGGAATTAATTCAGATGATTTGGATGTAAAAAAAAATCATAACCAATGAATGCTTGCAAATCCTTTACTTCGAAGCATTGAACTAAATATAACTATGACTAAAATCGACTGCTGGATATTTATAATTATCGATGATTTGTATTTGTTTTCCATCAAGGGGAAAAAGACATTTTACGCGATCCTTGTTTATAAAAATACTTTGTTACTTTTTTCTGTATTTATTTTAACATTCCACGTGTTGCAATAGATGTTAAAATCATACACATGTTTGAAATTCCTCAGAGGTTTTAGCAATACAAATTCAAATAAGCATAAAATAGGAAAACATACATAAGAGTGAAACAATTTTACCTGTGTGGTGTTCTAAATGAATGCCCTCGTTTCGTTTAGAGTCTTACAAATCTAGTAAATCATGATTTAAGAAAATAAAACAGGTGAGAGGTTTTCACCTTGCCTAACGTCATCAATATGATTAAAACGTTAATTAACATTACCTACCGATGTCATGCATACTGAACTGTTAGACTTCTTCCATGAAATTAAACACAAAATGTTTCACCTAGTGGTCATTTAGCCCTTGGTCATTTTAGATGTATTTTAATGGGGGTTTGACCTTTCTTACTTAAAGTGTTTGGATTTGGACTTGAACCCAACCCACAACCTCATGTGTACATGTGTGTATTTCAACGTTCGTTCGTGTATCTCTCTCTCTCTCTCTCTCTCTCTCTCTCTCTCTCTCTCTCTCTCTCTTAAAATAATCAGTGTACTCTGTTACACATTGTGTCTAAATTAATATGCGCGAACATTCATAGGCGAGAGCACGAGTTTTAAGGGAATTCAATTAACATAAGCATTACTTTTCATACAAGAAGTGTGTATGTTAATGTGATTTTTGAAAATGTCAGTGCAGTTTTTTTAAAGATTAACGTATGCGGTACCCATGATACTGCTTATTTTATAATATCAGTTTCATTCATATAATAGAATTATATTTTAATGATCTCATTTTTATTACATCTGTCGTAAAATATATCTTTTCGTAATATTTTTCATTTGAGATAATAAAGAATATTTTTTTAGCTTAATTAAAAAATAGTGTTATGACTTTCGTTTTACAAGCCAATATTCTTAACAAAACGTTCTCTACGTGCCGGTCCTCTCATTCGCTTAATTAATGTTATTCACGTTTAAATGCAGATATAAATGTGCATAGCACAAATTAAAATACGATAATTGTTTTTAATTTAAAAATGGATGCATTCAAGAAAATTAAAACATGACAAATGAGAAATTAGAATATCTGGTTCAGACTAAGATCATATAAAACTACAAAGAGTCAGCATATTTTTTTTTAACTGAAGTTAAAATTACACAAATAATAAAGAGTTAAAAGGGTGTCTCCAGGATGTGTGTGTTATAAACAGCAAAATTTGATACGAAATTATATTTTTTCAGTACCTATTTGAGAAGGCTGAATCTTCCGTAATTCTTAATAGGGTTTAGCTTTCTTAAAACTTTATTAGGTTTCTTACTTAGACATACAAAAACCATTAAAATGAATTAAAAGAATGAAAACGTTACAGGGTACCACCAGGTTTTTCAAGCTAAAAGTAGTGTGTAAATTCATTTTATTTGTATGTCTCACTAGTATGCAAAAAAATAGAAATGCAAAGCATGGCAGGACAGAACGGCACACGTCGTAAACACACACACACAGTGACGCTCATTTCTCTCTCGATTTTTTAACATTTTTTTATTCACCGAAAATTTGTTGTTCTCTATAAAATGTTTTGACATTTTAAAGACGTACCACTCGCAGTTTTCAAGCATTTAAAAAACATATGGTTTACGAAAGTATGCTATATTGAATCTGGTGTATAGTGAATATAGGAACATGAGAGAAGGCACATGCTAAAAGTGTAGGAACATATATTTTAAAAGAAAAATTAGAATGCATGAATCGATTTTAAAAAAATTATACTTCAAGAGTTCGCGTTAGAAAACAGAAACATTTTCATTGTTAACAGTTAATATAATATGTAAACTAGATTACTTTCACTTAGATAGTTTCAATCATCATATATCTACAAATCATATGTGTTTTTTTATAAAAAAAATTCTATTCCTATTTACATTACATGGTCACAGAGGAACTTGTGTTTCTGTTCAGGTATCACCTACTTTAAAAACATCTACTTCGTGTTGTAGCAAAAAGAACAGTTTGTGGATTGTTCAGACGTAATAAAAGAGCTAAGTAAAACTCGTTTATTTTTCATGATTTGATTTTATGGAGAAATGATATTTCAAGTCAAACTTTCCACACTTTCTGTACCTGTTATCTGAACTTGGTATAGTAAACATTTGCATGAACCGGCACATCAAAAATAGTTCTATTAATATTACCAGATGTTTACAAAGCGCACGGAAGTGTGGTTGCGTGAAAACCTGGTACGCGACGATACGCCTTCGTAAAACCATTATTTGTAATTTGTACAATTTTGACGACGTACTCCTTGTTTTTTTATATCAGTTATAATTTTGTAAAATTGATTGATGATGTAGCAGGCCCAGAAAGAATAACAAAACCTTATCAGAATATTGAACCAAGTCATGAAAACATATACAGGACACTGGACTCAAATTTAGTTACATATATGTATTACAGTAAACCATGTGTTTAAGGTATAAGAAAACATATAGAACAGTATGGAATCATCTTCCAGCAGTCAGAGCAACAAAGAAAGAGAAGATCTGAGATTGAACATTTTCATTTTAAAAACAGTCTCCGTGATGATTGATATACAACAATGCGTCTCATTATCATTCGTCTCTCACCGCTGATTCAAGTGGGAAAGTTATCAGTTACTTGTAGAGATGGGGTGTACCCGAGAACTGGTTAACCTTCCATGATCCCAGAAAACAGTAGTTAGGTTAATTGGTCGTCTGTTAGCCCTCGATGGCATAAAATGATGCCAAATATTCAACCAACAAACCATCAAACCAAGTGTGTATCTTGTGGACATGAATGCTTACCATGTGACGATACACACTCCAAAATATAAGCTGCACAATATAGAAACATATAGATGACGTTAAGTGTCAGTGATACAATGCCCAAGGCAGTACATTACCAATACAGGGACCAGCGTTTGGGGATAGAATTATAGACAGTTTTGACAAAAGGGGAGATAAACAAGCTGAAGAAAATTGCATAAGAGTTACATCAGCAAATCTGCTTGCTGCTGGTGCAAAATATCACAGGACGTGTTGTTCACATTTCATTTCTGAACGTCGTTCAAGAACAGAATGTCGTTTAAACTTGTGCTACAGGGTAACAGACGTGTTACAATTTCCATTACCCCCTTTTGAACTGACTCACGAAGTAGAATCTGCTATTTTTTTGTTTGTCGTTGTGCTTAAAAGGGATCCTTTCATCAAATATTAGTGTGACAATAAAATAAAAAAAATGAGTCAGATATTTTGAAAGTGTATTGAAACTTCAAAAGTAAACTATAATTAGATTTAAGACAGAGGAAATGTCACAATGCAAACTGATTTCAAACCCAAAGTTATCAGACACGCAAGAGAATAAATAGCATCAATCATAACCAACGACTACAAATTAGGATCCCAAGTTCTCAATTCTTGCAACCTGACAGACTATCAATGATACATGACCGACATTACTAGCTTGGTGTTGTTTCTCAACTTGACTGCAATGATTTTTAAAGTTTAGCACAATCTATCCAAAGTCACATCTCACAAAGCTCTAATCAGACTAGTTTGGATGTTGCAATTAAAATGCATCATCGTTTTTGGATAAAGTGACGACATTAATATAATGCCTTACTACTATACATATTCGTATGATGGTGTATGTTAATAGGGTTTCTACGTATACTGGTGAATGTGGCGTTCGAGAAATCACGGTCAAGGAACTCTGTCACAACGTAGAGTGATTCGCGTCGACAGTTTGTCACAGATTCACGCCGACAGTAGTACTGTTTTTTTAAATTTTGACACAGTTTCTAGTCGATAGCGGGGACATCACCTCGGATGTTTTGAATATGTTAAATATATCCAAACATATGAATTATATTTTTACATTCGGGTGAATTTTATGTATTATTAGTAAAATGCAATCAAACTGAACATATGATTATGACTATTTCTTCAAGTTTGAAAGCAATTTAATTGCATTTCTCTGTCATTGGAGCTTTTTTAATATATGTTAATAACTGACACAACTACCACATCAAATCACAACCAGCATGATAAATAATAAATGTAGTCACTTTTATGGCTAAGTTTTGGTAAGGCCAGAACACGCATTTATCCGTTTATATCAATTTCTAATTTTTATAATGTCACAGGTTTGTGACGACAGGGTAACGGAGGCGTGTCGATCCTTATTTCAATGTCACGGATTCAGTGTCGACAGTTTTAACAGTGTAGAATAGTGCAACCCTATGCAAATACTGCCATTTACACTTCAGGGGTCGTATTCACCAACCATTCTTGAGAATATTCTTAGGCTTGAGCTTGAAAATCCAAATTTAAACCTTAGAAATGTAGTTTACCATGACATATAGAATCATTGTGAGTGTTTATTTGACTATATATATATTAGGTGTCCCTACACAGGCCCATAGCTACTCTGAGTGCCTCCCTGTTTTTCGGGCTAGGTATGAGCAAAATTGAGGCACTATATTTAATATCCTTGTTACATTTTAAAACTAAATAAATTATGATACTCAGATGAAGTATTGGTCAGGCAGCACACGATGCCTCAATTTATTTTGCTAGGGATGGAAAACTTTGATTTTATTATTGCTGCTGTTTTGACCCAGCATGTTCTAGACTACACTAGACCATTGTCTGTAAGCTTACAATCAAAAGACTGTGATTGACTACAAGCCCACACTGAAGCTAGAAATTAGTCAGTACTTTAGAAAAGCTGCGTTCTGAAAGCAGGTGGGGTTTATTATACCAACGTGCCGACTGTATTGGACATTATCCCATATAAACCACGAACTACGGGAAGACAATAACATCGTACGCACGCTGGCAATTCTGAGACTGTTACTGACTACTTCCAAATAAATTAATTTTACCCGTTTCTAGATCATATTTTACAACTCATTTAATTTAATCAAAGGTTTTCCGAAATAAATGATGTTCTGAACGGTTGTTTGTTACTACCAGGTAACATAAGTAACTAACACCAGAAATTGGATTCTTTTTCTCTCTTAAGAAATGTCTATTACAAGTAATTTCGACAAGGACTGGATCGTTGGAAAAATGCAGTATCTTTTGATAATATACCAACAAGTCTTATAGGCGTGTTAGATAAGTGCAGTTATGGATTATATTATATATATATGTACACACACAGAAACTTGATCTTATGTTAGTCATAAGTGCATCTCTGTATTTTTATAAATGAACAACTTGAATTTCAAGGGCCATATATATATATTTTTTTTAAATAAATAAAACAAGAGCTGTCGGACTATTTCGATGCTGTTCTAAAACAACAGCTTTTTCAGGAAATAAGTACCAAATCGACGACAAGTAAAACTCAGGGGTGGTAAAACTAAAATATAATAATTGCTTATCTATTAAAAATAAATTAGCAAATTAATCAACCAACACTATTTGTTTTCATTATCAACAGTTACGTTTTTCTGAAAACAACAAAGTGAATGACTGGCTCATATTGCCTTAATATCAATTAATTCAGCATAGCATATAGGCCTATGCACTAACTTCACCTCAGAGGGCAATATATCGGTATCAGTTCATCTAAATGGATCTATAGTTGAAATAATTTTGTACCAGCATGCACAGTTTATCACAGCTGGATACCCTTTCATGAAAATGAAGAAAATAAATCCCTTTGGGCGTGCTAATTTTGCCCCCAGAGTCATGGTTTTAAACAAATTTATGAGAGGACCACAAACTGACCCTATTTGTCAAACATCTAAGATCAAGGCCTTGTACTACAAACTTTAACCTGCTAAAAACAAAATTTCTAAGTCTAAAAAGTCAGAAATAATTCTGCCAAAATGCAATCAAGATTTATGATTTTTGTCTCTATGAGTTTCCTAGTGGATGTTGAACACACCAGTGAGGTTTCATTCCTGTCCAATGATAGGATGATGAAATAGGTATATTACCTGATAAAAAACTCTAACCTGAAAATTAAGTAAAAAAGAGCCATAACTCTTCCAAACTGCAACCTACAGTTATGGTTACTGTGTCTGTGAGTTCCAATGATGATGTTGAACACACGTGTGAAGTTTCATTTATATCAAATGAGTGGTTGCATGAATATTTTACCTGATAAAAAAACTTTTTATGTATATTGGTCATACCTATTACTGCGAGTCTAAAACTTTGTCAACCATGTAAATAATGTTATCAGTAATAAACAGTAATAAAGTTATAAAAAAACCAAAAAAAAACGAATCAGCTATTTTGAAACTACGTCATTCTATTTTAAGATGGAACCTATCATATTACGGGTGTTTGTAGTATGAAAGCGGATTTATCTGTTACATAAACTATAAAGTAAACTAAATATCAATATTAAGTGTGTTGTACTACTGTCTGTTCCGATAGCGTAGTGTTAACGGTTTGAACTGTCAACCCAAAGGTCGTGAGTTCAAACCATATCTATGTTGATTTTTTTTTTGCAATTTAATTTATGTAGTCCTGCCATTAGTGTCGACAAGAAGCTGTGACCCTGTAGGGAAGAATCCGTGACATTTAAATCATCATCGACACAAACCTGTGACACATGGCGCTTTTTTATCAAACGGTATTTTTCACTAAGTATAAGTAAAATGTCAATTAATTATAACCCTTTTTAAACAAAATTTATACAACAGTTATACAACAGTTGTTAATGGTATTCTGAACTGATTAATGTTTTTGTTGACAATTTCACTTCTACTTTTGTTTTACATACATACTCACCGAGAATTTGTTAATTTGTGCATTTTAAACCTCTGCTAATGCACGCAGGATCGATTGGAGCTTTGAAAATGCCAATTAATATTAGGTGAAAATCAATCATGTAAAAAAGTTTTAAATTTATAGCCGTGTCCAGTAAATAGTTGACTATAGACATCAAAATATGACTTGTTTTCCCGCATCAGGTCGACATGAATCTGTGACAAACTGTCGACACTAATCACTCCACGTTTTGACAGAGTTCCCTGACCGTGGAAATGGGTCTATGCCTTGACGGTGGACCAACTATAATTGTACTGTATGGTGCAACAATTACGCCTTGACGGTGGACCAGTTATAATTGTACTGTATGGTGCAACAATTACGCTTTGATGGTGGACCAATTATATTTGTACTGTATGGTGCGACAATTATGCCTTGACGGTGGACCAGTTATAATTGTACTGTATGGTTCGACAATTAGGCCTTGACGGTGGACCAGTTATAACTGTACTGTATGGTGCGACAATTAGGCCTTGACGGTGGACCAGTTATAACTGTACTGTATGGTGCGACAATTACGCCTTGACGGTGGACCAGTTATAGTTGTACTGTATGGTGCGACAATTACGCCTTGATGGTGGACCAATTATAGTTGTACTGTATGGTGCGACAATTACGCCTTGACGGTGGACCAGTTATAGTTGTACTGTATGGTGCGACAATTACGCTTTGACGGTGGACCAATTATAATTGTACTATATGGTTCGACAATTACGCCTTGATGGTGGACCAATTATAATTGTACTGTATAGTGCGACAATTACGACTTGAAACGGGTTAGGTAGACAACACAGTAAAACTAAGGCTCAGTAAAGATGAATAAAGTTATCTCAAGTTCTGCTAAATGCCACCTGTACAATTCGTGTATTACCAGGGACCTTAAGCATCAGTACCTCCAGCAATAACATATCGGAGTGGGCAATAATTGGGAGACATCAAGAAAATCGAAATAAAATGGCCACTATAGTAAAATGATTTTAAATGACTGAAACAAGTTCAAGTTCATGAGAATACTAATAATTGCATTCTGGATATACTTGATTGGCAAGAGTGTGACAAAACTAGCATGGTAGTAGGGAACTCGATGGATTGATGGATGCATCCCCTAGTCTTAAAAAGTCCTAAATGTAATTCATTTTCAAAATAATTAGTGGTTGTGATTTCTTACTACAGTTGCGTAGAGCAACAGTTGGCATAGCATATGCTGCAATAAGACATCACTGGTGTTAAAAAAGTGACTTTTATAGGATTTCATCATATGCATATATAAATAAACATTTGACGAAATTTTTTTTTTAAAAAATGTCTGTGGCATTGCCCCCCTCTTTAAAAAAAACAAGCTGATCAATCTACCAGTTATTGTGCATTTTTATGTATGTATGGTCATATAGAATATATGTTGTAGTACTACAATATATATATACTATATGGCTATACATACTAAAAAGAGTTTGTGACCAGTGCCTGTGGTTTGATATACAGTAGTGTATCAGGGTTGGAAATCTTTGCCTGTAACTTTAGAAGGGATCCTATGTGACCGAGTAGTCTAAGGCGCCAACTCAAGATCACTTACCTTTCATCGTTTAGGTGGTAGGTTCAAGTCCAGCAGTTCGCTCCAAAAACTTTATGAGAAAGTTTACCAGTTACTTGCGGAAGGACGGTAGTTCTACTCAGATTCACTCAGGTCTTCCTCCACCAATGAAACTGAATATGCCATATATAACCTGTGAATTAAGTGTACATGTGACATTGTGAACTGTGTATACATGAAAACATTGTGAACTATGTGTATATATATACATGTGATATTGTGAATAATGTACATGTGACATTGTGAATTAAATACTGTGACATTGTGGATTATGTGAACTATGTACATGTGTCATTGTGAATTATTTACATGTGGCATTGTGAATTATGTGAACTTTATACAAATGGTATTGTGAACTCTTTACATGTGTCATTGTGAATTATGTGAACTTTATACATGTGGCATTGTGAATTCATTACATGTGGCATTGTGAATTCTTTACCTGTGGCTATGTGAATTTTTTGCATGTGGCAATGTGAACTATGTACATGTGGCATTGTGAATTCTTTACATGTGGCATTGTGAACTATGTACCTGTGGCATTGTGAATTCTTTACATGTGGCATTGTGATATGTGCACATATGACATTGTGAACTATGTACATGTGGTATTGCGCAATAGTCAAATACAAATGTTCGTGCTGCAATGGTAGTTTGTTTCAATGTGTGATGGAACATGGAAAGAAGGAATACAAGTGTATACTTTTATGTTTGGCTGTGGTAGTGAGGTAGCCTCTGGTGCGAGTCCGGTGTGTTGCCGTTTGTGTTACATAGATTTGGTGCTGTTGATGGACGACCAGCTCGTCTCTGCAGCTTGTTCATGTTTACCGGACACTAGAGGTGACTCTTCCTAAGGAGTGATACCAATGACAAACACCGTTTATCTTCTTTTTTTAGTGCAAAGCCCTATCAGATAAAATGTATTGGTTTTATAGGACAAGAAGTATGCTAAGGTCATTGAATACAGCAAGTAAGATAAATTAACGGATTTTCTTTTTCATAAACACAATGTTTTCTTTAGCCAACGACACTTGACTCAGTTATCAAACCTCATTTCCGTGACAGGTTACTTTGAAAAATGGGTTATTCAGTTTCCAAAAACTGTGTCAGTTGAGATTATAAAAGGTCTCAGTTAAAGACGGGTGAGTGGTGTCCATACAGCATGATGTAGCTAACGCCATTTCCTGCCATTTGCATTGTTGTAGAGTACAGAGGAAACAGTATTATCAAAATTAGATGACACATTGTTTACAAATCACTTGTCTTATCAAACTATATGATCATATTTGGGCCTATTTTAACTATTTAAAGAAACAAGTAAATAAAAATGGCGACAAAATTGAAGACATTTTACAAAAATATATTTAAAAGTGACTTTTATGTGATAAACAAGATAAGATGCATTGGGCGAATGTGATACGACAATCTGAAAATACATATCATGGTTATGTATGATTTGTCTTCTTGCTTTCATTATAATTGAAAATTATTTAAAAATAGATTATAAAATCCTGTTGAAAAAATCTTGTATATTTTTTATACCTAAAAATCAAAAACATATTTTTGGAATTTTAAAAAAAAAAATGAGGTAATTGAAATATCATTTTCTTGCACATCGGATAAGGAGTTATATATTTCTATCTCACCCCAGGGCCAAAGTACAATTCTCACGCTGTGATGCAATGCCATTCATAAAATCCTCAAGCTATAGCGTATTTATTTTTATACTATGGTATCCTTGCGATGTTATAAAAATACACCGAAATAAAAACTCTTCACAAACACAGTTAGGGTTGTAAACAAGAAAAAGTAACTTTCATGTATTTTTCTGTGTGGATGGAACATTCTGTCCCTCGGGATAACTGTTTTGGTGGCAACTCCATAGAGCCTTGTTATACAACAATAATATTTATTCTCTCATTACATTTACATGTAAAAATGTGGTGGGGGGGGGGGGGGGGGGGGAGTACAAATATTATAACAGGTAGTGTTAACTGTGTCTGGCTAGTCCTCTCATATCACATCCGGTGTATACCCAGTCCGGTCAGCGCACGGCAGTCATTGACCATCGTCATTAGACTCTGGCGGGTCTCTAAAAAAAGTACAATTTGAAATTTCCTTGGATATTTCTACAAGTATACCAATAAAGGGCCACCTGGGCTCAAAATCACTTAACCTCTCACAACTTGGGTCGTAAGTTCGAGTCCCGCTCACTCCAAAAACTTTATAGCGAGAAAATTTGCTATTTACTTGTGGAAGGATGGTGGTTCTACTCGGATTCATTCTGAGGTCTTCTTCCACCCATAAAACTGGATATGCCATATATAACCTAAATGTGTTGAAAATGGTGTTAAACTCTATTAAAAAAATCTAGTATATATTTAATTTTCAAAAGATATAGTTAAGTGAAAATTTGTCAAAGTTTCCACGTTTCAATTTAACTGCAACAAACAATTTATGAAATGTGATCGACTTTAGAATCAGTCAATGTAGATCATGGGACAGGAGATTCATGGGAGACAAATCCAGCCCCAATGTTATAAAACTTCATTTCATGCTCGACTCAAAATTCATAGTCAAAACATACTTTCCAGAATTGATATAAAATAAAAATTAAAGTGCAAACGCTCAACTTAGCATTGAATTTTAAAAATATTGCTGCAAATTGGAGGTAGAGAGTACTTTCATTTATTTTATTTAAGGGAGTCCATTCGTATTGGGGAGTTGAGCATGAACTTTTGAGTTAAGCATGTAATCTCGAGTTGAGCATGGAATTTTGAGTTGAGCATGTAATCTTGAGCATGAACTCTTGAACTGATCTTGAACTCTTGAGTTGAGCATGTAATCTTGTGTTGAGCATGAACTCTTGAGTTGAGCATGAACTCTCTACTTGAGCATGAACTCTTAAGTTGAGCATGTAATCTTGTGTTGAGCATGAACTCTTGAGTTGAGCATAAACTCTCTAGTTGAGCATGAACTCTTGAATTGAGCATGAACTCTTGAGTTGAGCATGAACTCTTGAATTGAGCATGAACTCTTGAGTTTAGCATGTAATCTTGAGTTGAGCATGTAATCTTGAGTTGAGCATGTAATCTCGAGTTGAGCATGTAATCTTGAGTTGAGCATGAACTCTTGAGTTGAGCATGTAATCTCGAGTTGAGCATGAACTCTTAAGTTGAGCATAATCTCTTGAGTTGAGCATGTAATCTTGAGTTGAGCATGTAATCTTGAGTAGAGCATGAACTCTTGAATTGAGCATGAACTATTAAGTTGAGCATGTCATCTTGATTTGAGCATGTCATCTTGAGTTGAGCATGTAATCTTGAGTTGAGTATGTAATCTTGAGTTGAGCATGAACTCTTGAATTGAGAATAAACTCTTGAGTTTAGCATGTAATCTTGAGTTGAGCATGAACTCTCTAATTGAGCATGAACTCTTGAATTTAGCATGAACTCTCGAGTTGAGCATGTAATCTTGAGTTGAGCATGTAACCTTGAGTTGAGTATGTAATATTGAGTTGAGCAAGAACTCTTGAGTTGAGCATTTTCTCTTGAGTTTAGCATGTAATCTTGAGTTGAGCATGTAATCTTGAGTTGAGCACGAACTCTTAAGTTGAGCATAAACTCTTGAGTTGAGCATGTAATCTTGAGTTGAGCATGTAATCTTGAGTTGAGCATGAACTCTTGAGTTAAGCATGTAATCTTGAGTTGAGCATGAACGTTTTATAAACTAGATCCCTGGGTGTACATTGATTGTAGATGGTGACATTGGTGTAAACAGCAAAATAAGAGATAAATTGAGATGAGAACTTTTTTTTAAAATACAAATGTAATTATATCAACTTAAGATCAATGGGCCATGAATAAACTTTTACATCACCATCATCA
This sequence comes from Panopea generosa, assembly GCA_029582155.1. NCBI lineage: Eukaryota > Metazoa > Mollusca > Bivalvia > Adapedonta > Hiatellidae > Panopea > Panopea generosa. The sequence goes on from CM055895.1 coordinate 20,276,740, forward strand.
TCGAAGGCCAAATGGTCTAGAGCACCATAGCAATACCATTCACCTCTCATCACTGAGGTCATGGGGTTCATGTCCATCTCAGTCCAAACACTTCATGAGAATAGTTTACAAGTTACTTGTAGAAGAGCAGTGGTTTTACTAAGATTTATGTACACCCATTTACAGTCTTCTTCCTCCACATATAAAATTGTATGTGTAACATAATACATGTATTGAACATAGTGTTACAGCCTTTTTACAAAAAAAGAAATCAAAAGCCTGAACTGTCCAGGGGAAGGCTCGCTTGTTCACTATTTTGCCCATCATGTCATCTTTCTTTAATTTCATGTCAGAATATGAGATAAGGGTTTACCAATGAGCTCATGAATTTAGATTGAAAGACAGATAGAAAAAAATGTTGCTATAATAATGAAATTTTTTTTTAATTCAAATAGAAGATCTATGGATAATGTTTAGTTGGTGATGCCATATTTGTATACAGTTTAGTTTTTTTTTTATTGTATGCGTTTTTGATATCATAAACCAACACATTGATGACCCATCTAACACATGGTCATAGTTGCTATGATAGTTGCAATAGAAGTATTTCATATAATAGTTTAAACCATAAAATCAAATAAAACAAAATTTTTGAAAGACCAAGGACTTGTATATCTCTATATTATTCCTTGGAAAGACAGATAAAATTAACTTACTAATAAACCGAACAACCTTTGGTTGATAATTAGGAAGAAAGAAACGAACAAACAACATAGTATAACACGTGTTGCCTTACTTATACTTTTGAGACGACCCCCATATACAAGTCATGAGCACTGCTAAATAGGCATCATCGGATACCCAAGGGTGCCAATTCCAATATTCTCCATTCATCACCCGTGGGAAATAACGCTAGCTCTGCGTCGTTTTATTTGAACATAACAAAATACAGCTAACGTTTACAACGTCTTATCAAAACAGCGTTTGCATGAAATTAGCTTGTGACTGGATAATGTTCCCTCCATGAAATCATGCAGGAACCAATCATATGGTTGCATTGTGTTTTGGTAGAAACAACTCAAAGCTAGTGTCATATCTCATGAGTGATAAATGAAAAATATCTGAATGGATCACGCATGCTAAATATGGTACCGGAATGTTGTTTCAAAAGCTTGTTAAAGTGTTTTTCTGTTTCAATTGGTGTTTGTGCATATTTCATAGTTCCCATTTGCCGTCTGGGTATGAGAGAAATCTATTTCACCAATTTATAAAATATATATTTTACTAGCTTTTGAAACATTCCGGTACCATATTTAGCAGCGCGTGACATAGGTTCCTAACCTTGATAAATAGATGTTTCTGACTAAATCGCGTTCACATACACCACAAACAAGAGGGCCAAGATGGCCCTATATCGCTCACCTGACTGACCTTGAGTCACCCAACATAAGTAGATTATATAATACATGTACACTCGAAATTCCAGGAAGATGAGATGGGCAAGTAGTTAGAATTTTGATTTGTTTTGAAGATGTAACAGATGCGTAGAAGAGTTCAAACTTGGTAGAGGTTCATCTATGGTAAATGTTAGTGAAATTACATCAAAATCAGGTCAGTAGATTCTGACAAGAAGGCTTTTGAAGTTTTTACTAAAGCTGCTAAGTCTTCGAACTAAAATAAAAATCCAGTTCAAGCACAAAACTAACCTGTTATGTTTGAGAACGGTTTCAAACTAAAGCATCAGACTAAAAAATTGTGCATGAAACAATCCACAGTTCCAGCACAATAAATATTCCTATGAGTTTCAAACACAAGCCTTCCCAAATTCTATCACTTGAAAGAATCTTTGTGGCAGTGCATTCTCCCTCAAAAACAATTAAGCTACTCCTCCAAGATTTCAAGTACACTTTCACACTGAAAATCTCAAGCAGACTTCTTGCTGTGATGAAACTAGCTAAAAATATGGTATTGCTTTATTATGAAGCAGTAAACCATCCCTGTCTGAACCATAAAAACTCTTATATTCAGAAAAACACCTATTTTAAAATGGTTCATGATATATGAATAATATTTCAATCTTCAATCATTGATTTTAATTGTATCATTCATCTTTTTATGATGAATTATCTTTTAAAACTTATATCTGGTATAATATTGTATAATAATAGCAAAAAAAAGTTTATTTAATGAGTTTATTACCTCTTCTTATAATAACTGCTATATACAGACATTTATGCTATAAAACAAGGGCATTAATTTGACATAAAACTAACCCCACCCAAGGAACATTTCTGTGAAATTATTTTAAAATCAACCCTGTAGTTTCTGACAAGAAGATTTTTTAAGTTTTTACTATAGCTTATATAGTAAACTAACCCCACACCCTGGCCGCCATGTTTTTTGACGAATCAAGATGGCTTGAACAAACTTGGTAGAGGGTCACCCAAGGAACATTTCTGTGAAATTATATCAAAATTGGCCCAGTGGTTTCAGAGGAGAAGTTGTTAAAAGCTAAAAGTTAACGACGGACGATGGACGACAGACACCAGGCAATCACAAAAGCTCACCTGTGAGCCTTCAGCTCAGGTGAGCTAAAAACAAACAAGTGGTGTTAAAAAACTAGTATTTTGTATGTATTTCATTGTTATATATACTACTTTAAATGTTGCCGGCATGCTATAAGTTCTGATTTAAAAGCACTTGTATAAAAAAAATACACATTCGTATAATCATGTCAACGTCAATAGAAAATGACTGAATTTCATGAAAAGGTGAAAGAGAAAAGCACAGCGTTAGCCTTTGCGCAAGTTAAAATTGTTATTTTGAATAAACAAAGCAAGTACACTACCTTTTTAAGTAGTCCAACCTTTCTTTTCTAAATATAAATTATTCCGAATCGACATCAATTTGAAATCGTGGTATTGAGCCCACAATTTCATTTTTCCCCTGCATTTCACCAAAACAAATGGCAGCCAAAATTAATCATCGTTTTGGATGCTGGAGTTGATTATTTTTGCAATTCAGGTCATTTTAGTGGAAAGTGCATGCTTTTATTACCACATATTTGAAGTGTTTTGCTCCCTTTTTGATAGAACAAAAATCACAATAAAATCAAAATTGAGATCTATTTGTCCTCTGCTATTGCAATTGCATTTTAAAACTATTTTATCGGTCTGAAAAAATGAAATCACCGTCAACATTAGAACAAAGTTTATAGAACAAAATCATAAATGATCCACATAATGGATATTCAAAACAAATGATCACAGTGTTATTCAAATTTTATTTGTTAACATGTGACAATATGGTAATATTATTATATTCACATAAAATATGCAAAATAATTAAAATGTAAAATATATAAAGCAACAGTAAAAATATGAGCAGTTTTAACTGAAACATAAAATCAGCACATCACACTTTTAACACACTTTATTGTTATACTACCTTCAAAACACAGTAGTACTGCAATGGCTTGAACCTGACAGAACTGAAAAAAATACTTCAAGTTAAGGTTTGCTTGAGCTAAGTATTGTTCAACATCATACCATTCATGTAAATGGTTATACATTGAAGTAGGAATTTGGTAGCGACCAGGTAAGATGTGGTGTTCCAGCCATCCGTGTTCAAGCCAACAAAATTCTACTGTATTAAATCTTTATCATATCATATATTACCTGCAGCATTAATAACACAACACAACCATACTGCATTGGTCATACTTTTCACTTTACAGCATACAGTATTGGTCATACTTTTCCCTTTACAACATACAGTATTGGTCATAGTTTTCATTTTATTACATAAAGAATTGGTCATACTTTTCTCTTGACAACATACAGTATTGGTAATATTTTTCACTTTACAACATACAGTATTGGTCATACTTTTCCTTTGACAACATACAGTATTGGTCACATTTTTCCCTTTACAACATACAGTATTGGCCATAATTTTCCCTTTACGACATACAGTACTGGCCATACATTTCCCTTCACAACATACAGTACTGGTCATACTTTTCATTTTATTTCATAAAGAATTGGTCATACTTTTTACTATATTTCATACAGAATTGGTCATACATTTTACTTAATGACATACTGCATTGGTCATACATTTTACTTAATTAAATGCTGCATTTGTCAAAAATTTTACTTAATTATATACTGCATTGGTCATACTTTCAATTTACAATTTCAAACTATCATCTTATTTTCACTCATGCTTTTGCCATATACTATGTTCGAGTCTTGCATACAATCTCAGTTAGCCCTGAGTTGATCACAATGTTGGAATCAGTTATAGAATGTAAAGGGACACATGCCAATGATGGAATCAGATATAGAATTTAAAGGGACACATGCCAATGTTGGAATCAGATACAGAATAATAAGGGACACATGCCAATGTTGGAATAAGATACAGAACATAAAGGGACACATGCCAATGTTGGAGTCAGAAATAGAACTTAAAGGGACACATGCCAATATTGGAATCAAATATATAGAATTTAAAGGGACACATGTCAATGTTGGAATCAGATATAGAATTTAAAGGGAACATGCCAATGTTGGAATCAGATATAGAATGTTAAGGGACACACGTCAATGTTGGAACCAATTTTACAGATCATCACTCATTACATCTACAAACATATAATCATACGGATATGGAGATATCAATTAAATTTAAAAATGTGGCGCACGTGGTCCAGTGTTAGAGCACCTAACCCATGATTGGAGGGTTGTGGGTTTAATCCTCCGTCAGGACTATGTGGGATTCTACCCAGGAAGACTTTGAGCATGAATTGTCTAGAATGTAATAACTTTTTTCACAATCAAAGAAAAATGAATTAGTTTAAATTTAAAACTTATATTAAAGAATACTAACAGTTTTCATAAAACTTAGTGTCATACTCGTTTTTAAAATATGAATTAAACAATACATTTTTTTTTTTTCATACCAATAAAACTGATGAAATATGAAATAATATTGAGCACTTTATGCTACAGATGACCAAAAATCTAGAAACTAGGATGCTTTTGAACTTTTTGCCAGAGTTATGCCCCTTTTCATACTAGAAATCAAACTGAGGTTCTGCATGTCCAGTTCAATTGAATTTCATATTTGCATCATATAAGAACATTATTTTCAAAAACAGTTATATGACAATTCATAAAAAATGCACCCATTATTCTAAAATTTGCAGCTGTATTTATTTCACCATTTCTGCACCCATTAATCTGAAAGTTGCAGCTGCTATTTTCTCATACACCATGAACATAAGTGCTGCTGTCAACACGGTCTGAAACAATTTGGCCTCCATGCCTTTATAAAGGCCACCTTGTTGCCTGTAAGTATAAAACACTCAAATAAACACACAACAACTCATGCTTTATTAAACTTGCAAGCAACTTTGATAAATTTCAGTATAAACGTAATCAATCTATTCATTGAATAGGTGAGATATGATTGAGTAATTGGAAACTACCTGAATTTGCCACAAATGTAATGCATATAGTATGTAACTACTGGATATTGTGAACTGGGCATAAATTCATCAATATATTGTCCAAAAAAATTAAGATTCAAACAGCATCTATTTAACCAGCAAATTAGTATAATTATTACTATAATTATTTGAAGAAACATGCTGTTTTAATTTATAATTATTTAAAGGCTCATTAAACTTCCAAAACGGTCATTTATAGTTTTAATTTTAAGTCAGTTTTAATCTTTCAGATGATAGAATACATGTTTATTTGATCACTGACAGACTTTGCAAACGAACAAATAAATATAAAGCATATTATTAGTACATAATTAAGAACGGATTTTATTTACAAATTATGTCCGTCTCTTTCCGTTAAACACCTTCAGCAGAAACCGGGGAAATACGAAGCTTGTTCGGAAACGGGTCGGTTGGTAATATATGATCAATTCACTTCAGAGGACGGGCCCGATTAGCTCAGTCGGTTACGCGTCATTTGTCTCTCACCACTGATTCAAGTGGGAAAGTTATCAGTTACTTGTGGGGATGGGGTGTGCTCGAGTACTGGTTAATACCAGAAAACAGTGGTTAGGTTAAATGATCGTCTATTAGCCCTCGATGGCATAAAAATGATGCTAAATATTCAATCAATCAATCATCTTCAGAGAGAAACATAGTATGGGGAACTGTAGGGGATGCGGTTAAGAATTAAATAATATAGTTTTTAAGAACACCCCCTTTATTCCCCTCAGTGTATTAATGAACTGGAACCCCCGAGCTAATTTATTGCACGTAAGCAATGAATTGTTCATATAAAATTAAAATAGAATTACTTTTTCATAACTGTACTAAACAAACCACCCTCGGTAGCCTTTCAATATTGACTCCAGTAAAGTGATTTTGACGTAATAGCGGTGCGATATAAGGGAGCGCATATATGCAAGGGAGGATCCTGAGCAAGAGTTCTAGACCAAACTAGTATTCCATACTCATTGTTTTTCATGCGTATAAATAATACAATGCATACTATGTTCTGGCGGAGGTACAGTTGGAAAGCAACCGAGTCATTATGGAATAACAAAAATGTAAACAAAAGTTAAAAGCTTGGTCTACTCGTCTAAGAAATACACATTTCGATCGAAGTTATTAATTTTCTTGCCTTTTTTAAAAACAGTCACCAAAGGGTCTACAGGAATGGTTCTAGCAATACTATAAACACATTTAATTACAATCATTTTTGTTATTATCAAAAAGTGTGCATTTCGGAAGTTTAATGAGGCTTTAAAAGAAAATGTTACAGAATGACATTTATTACCAGTAGTTGTATGTTTTCAGGGTTTTACAAAAATGTAAGAATTTGAGTCTGATTTGGATTCTCAAACTCAAATTATTGATGAATTTATGCCCAGGATTTTACTATTTTCATAAATAGGGAAAAGTAATTTAATATTTTCAGAGCGCAGTTTGGTGCACCAGTAAACCAAGTTTAAAGTTCCCAGTAGTTCTTTTGCTATATTGACCATTCCAAAGTACTAGTCAATTGTTCCGGGTTGCCCGTTTCAGATTTCAGAATTTATCTAGTTAATAGTTTCTCTTCATAAACTAATGTCGGTCAAATTGTTAGATGTAATTGCCATCTACCATCCGTGAGAGTAGATTAGTGGTCAAGTGGTTAAGGCCTTGGACTGCTAACCCAGGGGTCATAGGTTTGATCCCTCACTCCTCTTACTAAAAATACTTATCAGTATTTCAGATGAGACTTAACAAAAAAATCGAGGTCCCGTGTATCAGTACTTAATACCAGGCATGTAAAAGAACCAGGAACGCTATAAAACGGTCTTCTGTATCTCTGCACGAACCTTCAAAAATATAAAATTACTAAAACTCTTCTAGAGACATCGCCCATATGGGAAACTGGTGGCAACGATAAATACAATTATCATCATCACTATATACCTACCTCATGAGATGTTTTAACTCATCAATTAGACTGCCAGTTTGGCTCTCCTTTCCATAACCAGCCTACAATAAACCTTTCAAACATTAGTATGAAATACAACATATATTTGCCTACATAAATGATTATATATAACATTCTGTGTGTTGGTGAAATACGCAGCTAACAACAGTTTATTATATCCAGGATTATAAACATGTTCCATTCCCACGTTTTATTCTCTTTTCCATCTTCCCTTACTTTCTGAATTTCTATCATAGACTCTCCCAGCCTATTTTGTTGGACCATTCAATCAATGTTTAGAATGGGTATTACATGTCCTTTGGGCTCAAACATGGAATTCTGCTTAAGGCCGTTGTATTTAGCATGACCTTTCATTAGCAGTGTAAACAAACAAAGTTTATTGGTTTTTTTTTTCCTTTCTTAGGTTCTGTACTTTAAAAAGAACACAATACTGATTGCGAGTCAAACCATACAGACTGTGAGTTACACAGCAATCTAAGCCCATAATAAAACAATTGCTAGATTACCATCACTGCCCGCCTTGTAATTTTCATGTCACCCGACCCTTTCTATTTTCATAAAAAATAAAATATATAAAAAAACATCAAAAATGTTAAAAATAAAAATAAAAAATAAAATCCTCCCGCCCTCCTTGTTTTTAAGAAAAATTTGGATGATTATTCTAGCAACTGATTTATAATGGCCTAACAGGCAAGTTTTATTCATTGATACTGCAAATATTTATACCTCATTAATATTATGATTTCAATATCACTGTACAACATGAACATATTACCACCATGTCATTTACAATGAATAATCGACATCATTTCGTTGTTTGGTTAAGTAATAATAACTCCTACGTACATGTACTAGGGCAAGTGTTACACAATAAACACAAAGAGATAAATATGTAGTGAGTACTAGGTTAATATAAAATATGTCATGACTTTATAACACTTGCACTGTCAATGATGTGATAATAATTATTGCTTTTTACTCAAATCATATTTGTTACAAGGTCAGCAATAACAGCAATTTGATTCCTACACACAACATTTATCTATAATGGTAGAACAAAATGAATGGGTCTTAATTGATTGATTGTTAAAATAAATCTACTCTGTGAATATAATCATGTTTGCATCTATATTTTCACTTCTGTACAATATTGTATTAACTGATAAAATTAATTAATATTTCAAAGGCACCTCTAATATGCTGAATAAAGATAATAATAACATCTCATAAAAAGATTCCTTGGAAGCAAAGAAAGCATTGCAGAAAAAAAAGCAGATTTAGATTTATTTAGTATCTTCAGGCTGGGTTATGAACCCCCTTCTGCTGGGTTATGAACCCCACTCTGCTGGGTTATGAACCCCCCTCTGCTGGGTTATGAACCCCTTTGTGCTCCCTAGTACTGGCTTAAGCAGCATTCTATTTTGACAGACTCTGACTTAGCTTCATTATTACAAGAAATTGAAAATAAAAGTGACATCGAGTCAAAGATAAGACAAAACGTTGTTTTTTTTAAAAAAAATTCTATTTTAATGGGACTTCTAATTATATATATGTAGTAAATATTTGTTTCATTCTCTTTCCTTAAGCATTAAAGACTTCTATGGTGTAACTGGCCAACACATCTACTTCTTTGGGTAGAAGATCCAGATTCAAATTCTGGTAGAAGTTTAATTTGGAAAAGAGATGGTTAAATGTGCTTAAATAAGAAGTATATTTTCATGTACCTGATAAATGTATATTCTTTATTTTGTTTGTTTATTTTAAAATTTCATTTCTTTTCTCATTGACTTCAGGTCAAGAAATACTCAACCTCAATACATAACAGATATTTATAAACTTTGAAGGCGCTATTGTTTATTGACTCATCCCATATAAAAATATTTTTAAGTATTACGCAACAAATCTGGAGTAGCCAATTTTGTAATTCAATAGCATATAAATTTACAATAACTTCAACTATGAAATTCATGAGAAAAGAGAATCAACTCATTTTCACATAAGAAATCTTATGAAATAATATGAATTTCATATGAGCATCTTTATATATGAATCACATGTAAAATTAGCATCAATGTGAATATAATTATTTTGATCCCTGAATGGAAACATCCTGTACACAGAGGGATCAGCTCACACTATAATGTAGACCTACTGCCTGTACACAGAGGGATCAGCACACACTATAATGTAGAGCTACTGCCTGTATACAGAGGGATCAGCTCACACTACAATGTAGAGCAACTTGAGTCCGCTACAGCTGAGTGGAAACATCCTGTACAAAGAAGGATCAGCTCACACTATAATGTAGACCTACTGCCTGTACACAGAGGGGTCCGCTCACACTATAATGTAGACCTACTGCCTGTACACAGAGGGATCAGCTTACACTATAATGTATACCTACTGCCTGTACACAGAGGGATCAGCTCACACTACAATGCAGAGCAACTTGAGTCCTCAACAGCTGAGTAGATACATCCTGTACAAAGAAGGATCAGCTCACACTATAATGTAGACCTACTGCCTGTACATAGAGGGATCACCTCACACTATAATGTAGACCTACTGCCTGTACACAAAGGGATAAGCTCACACTATAATGCAGAGCTACTTGGGTCCTCCATGGCTATATGGATACATCCTGTACACAGAGGGATCAGCTCACACTATAATGTAGACCTACTGCCTGTGCACAAATGGGATCAGCTCACACTTTAATGTAGACTTACTGTCTGTTCACAGAGGGATCAGCTCACACTATAATGCAGAGCTACTTGGGTCCTCCATGGCTAAATGGATACATCCTGTATACAGAGCGATCAGCGTACACTATAATGTAGACCTACTGCCTGTACACACAGGGATCAGATAACACTATAATGAAGACCTACTGAGGTCTTCCATGTCTAAGTGGATACATCCTGTACACAGAGGGATCAGTTCACACTTTAATGTAGAGCTACTGAGGTCATCCATGGCTGAATTAATACATCCTGTACACAGAGGGATCAGCTCAAACTATAATGTAAAGCTGCTGTGGTCCTCCATTGCTAAATGGATACATCCTGTACACAGAGGGATCAGTTCACACTATAATGTAGAGCTACTGCATGTACACAGAGGGATCAGCTCACACTACATGTACAGCTACTGCCTGTTCACAGAGGTATCAGCTCACACTATAATATAAAGCTTCTGCCTGTACACAGAGGGATCAGCTCACACTATAATGTAGACCTACTGCCTGTACACAGAGGGATCAGCTCACACTATAATGTAGAGCTACTGCCTGTACACAGAGGAATCAGCTTACACTATAATGTAGAGCTACTGCCTGTACACAGAGGGATCAGCTCACACTATAATGTAGAGCTACTGCCTGTACACAGAGAGATCAGCTCACACTATAATGTAGAGCTACTGCCTGTACACAGAGGGATCGACTCACACTGTAATGTAGACCTACTGCCTGTACACAGAGGGATCAGCTAACACTGTAATGTAGACCTACTGCCTGTACACAGAGGGATCACCTCACACTATAATGTAGAGCTACTGCCTGTACACAGAGGGATCAGCTCACACTATAATGTAGAGCTTCTGCCTGTACACAGAGGGATCAGCTCACACTATAATGTAGGCCTACTGCCTGTACACAGAGGGATAACCTCACACTATAATGTAGAGCAACTGCCTGTACACAGAGGGATCAGCTCACACTATAATATAGACCTACTGCCTGTACAAAGAGGGATCAGCTCACACTATAATGTAGACCTACTGCCTGTACACAGAGGGATTAGTTCACACTGTAATGAAGACCTACTGCCTGTACACAGAGAGATCAGCTCACACTATAATGTAGAGCTACTGCCTGTACACAAAGGGATCAGCTCACACTATAATGTAGACCTACTGCCTGTTCACAGAGGGATCAGCTCACACTATAATGTAGACCTACTGCCTGTACACAGAGGGATCAGCTCACTCTGTAATGTAGACCTACTGCCTGTTCACAGAGGGATCAGTTCACACTATAATGTAGACCTACTGCCTGTACACAGAGGGATCAGCTCACACTATAATGTAGACCTACTGCCTGTACACAGAGGGATCAGCTCACACTGTAATGTAGACTTACTGCCTGTACACAGAGGGATCAGCTTACACTATACTGTAGACCTACTGCCTGTACACAGAGGAATCAGCTCACACTGTAATGTAGACCTACTACCTGTACACAGAGGGATCAGCTCACACTGTAATGTAGACTTACTGCCTGTACACAGAGGGATCAGCTCACACTATAATGTAGACCTACTGCCTGTACACAGAGGGATCAGCTCACACTATAATGTAGACCTACTGCCTGTACACAGAGGGATCAGCTCACACTATAATGTAGACCTACTGCCTGTTCACAGAGGGATCAGCTCACACTATAATGTAGACCTACTGCCTGTACACAGAGGGATCAGCTCACACTATAATGTAGACCTACTGCCTGTTCACAGAGGGATCAGCTCACACTATAATGTAGACCTACTGCCTGCACACAGAGGGATCACCTCAAACTATAATGTAGACCTACTGCCTGTTCACAGAGGGATTAGCTCACACTGTAATGTAGACCTACTGCCTGTTCACAGAGGGATCAGTTCACACTATAATGTAGACCTACTGCCTGCACACAGAGGGATCACCTCACACTATAATGTAGACCTACTGCCTGTTCACAGAGGGATCAGCTCACACTGTAATGTAGACCTACTGCCTGTACACAGAGGGATCAGCTCACACTGTAATGTAGACCTACTGCCTGTACACAGAGGGATCAGCTCACACTGTAATGTAGACTTACTGTCTGTACACAGCTTACACTAAACTGTAGACCTACTGCCTGTACACAGAGGAATCAGCTCACACTGTAATGTAGACCTAATGCCTGTACACAGAGGGATCAGCTCACACTGTAATGTAGACTTACTGCCTGTACACAGAGGGATCAGCTCACACTATAATGTAGACCTACTGCCTGTACACAGAGGGATCAGCTCACACTATAATGTAGACCTACTGCCTGTACACAGAGGGGTCAGCTCACACTATAATGTAGACCTACTGCCTGTTCACAGAGGGATCAGTTCACACTGTAATGTAGACCTACTGCCTGTACACAGAGGGATCGGCTCATACTATAATGTAGACCTACTGCCTGTTCACAGAGGGATCAGCTCACACTATAATGTAGACCTACTGCCTGCACACAGAGGGATCACCTCACACTATAATGCAGACCTACTGCCTGTTCACAGAGGGATCAGCTCACACTGTAATGTAGACCTACTGCCTGTTCACAGAGGGATCAGTTCACACTATAATGTAGACCTACTGCATGCACACAGAGGGATCAGCTCACACTATAATGTAGACCTACTGCCTGTTCACAGAGGGATCAGTTCACACTATAATGTAGACTTACTGCCTGCACACAGAGGGATCAGCTCACACTATAATGTAGACCTACTGCCTGTTCACAGAGGGATCAATTCACACTATAATGTAGACCTACTGCCTGTATACAGAGGGATCAGCTCACACTATAATGTAGATTTACTGCCTGTACACAGAGGGATCAGTTCACACTATAATGTAGACTTACTGCCTGTACACAGAGGGATCAGCTCACACTATACTGTAGACCTACTGCCTGTACACAGAGGAATCAGCTCACACTGTAATGTAGACCTACTACCTGTACACAGAGGGATCAGCTCACACTGTAATGTAGACTTACTGCCTGTACACAGAGGGATCAGCTCACACTATAATGTAGACCTACTGCCTGTACACAGAGGGATCAGCACACACTATAATGTAGACCTACTGCCTGTTCACAGAGGGATCAGCTCATGCTATAATGTAGACCTACTGAGGACCTCCATGGCTGAGTGGTCTAAGGCCTCGTCTCAAGTCTACTTACCTCTCACCACAAAGGTCATATATTCATAGCAGCTCCACAAACTTTATGTGAGAAAGTTTGAAAGTCTGCCAGTTAATGGGGAAGGATGGTGGTTCTACTCAAATTTATTCTGAGGTCTTCTCCACCAGTAAAACTGGAATTTACCATATATAACCTGAAAATTGTTAAAAACGTTGTAAAATCCCATTAAAAAAATTAAATGAAAGACATACTGACCCGCAGTCTTGACTGTAGCATTTGTAAGGGGTAGGTTATTACTGTTGCTGTGGTCTTGGCTATGGCACCGATAATAAAGTACAAGAATCCACTCAACTCCTGAAATACATATGGATGATAGAAGTGTTGTCAGATTTAAGACATGAAAATGCCCCCATCCACCCTGATTGACTTCTCAGCCATACTGAACAGCCCCTGTGTCAGCCATATTGAACAACAGATGAAAATGCTTGAAAGATGTTGACTGTAGTCCACACAAAATATATGAAAATTTTTATCAGCATCTAAAATATGATTTTAATGTTGGAAAGGGAAGGAAGGCTCTGTAGATTTTCCAGACCTAACGTCATGAATAAGTCCAGCATAAAAGGAGAAAAATTTCCAAGTTACATATGGAAGGACAGTGGTTCTACTCCAAAAGGTCTCTTTTATATATTTCTATATTTTCAAGTATTTCAGTTATTTAACAGCAGTCAGCCCACCCAATCACTGATCCTGGAATCTGCTCAGTTGTTAATCAGTACTATACATTATAAAGATACACCGTATCTCTGCAAGCCTCTGACAAATTCAGAAGTGTGAGACTCATAGTCAAAAGGACAAAGTTCATGACCAATCATCACAGAGCCTATAAGTGGGTGTTGGTTCACCCCAAACCTTGGATTGACAGTAAGACACCCTACAAACTTGGCCTGCAGAGACTATTCAGGTGTGGGAGAAAAATGGCCTTAGAACAAAATTCATGACCAATCATCACAGAGCCTTTAAGTGGGTGTTGGTTCACCCTAAACCTTAGATTGACAGTTAGACACCCTACAAACTTAGCCTGCAGAGACTATTCAGGTGTGGGAGAAAAATGGCCTTAGAACAAAGTTCATGACCAATTGTCATAGAGCTTATAAGTGGGTGTTGGTTCACCCCAAACCTTGGATTAACAGTTAGACACCCTACAAACTTAGCCTGCACAGCTATTCAGGTGTGGGAGAAAAATGGCCTTAGAACAAAGTTCATGACCAATTGTCATAGAAACTGTGGCCTGTTGGGAAATTGAAATCATGAACCCCTGGATTGAGTCAGATACAAAACTGACTAAGATAGATGGGCTCGACTCATTTTGAAGTTTTTTCTCCACTAAAAAATTACTATTTATATGACCTGTATTTCTTAATATTTGACTACACTGATTTATTAAAACTAAAAACATGGATAAAATAATTAAAGAAAATACTGTGATATATCTTAAGAATACAGAGCTGGCCACTCATGCCAGAGGATGCAGGTACAATCACCAGCTCAGCCGGATACCTGTCATAAAACAACACTCAGTACTAGTTCTACCCAGGAAGCAGACTTGAGAGTGGTTCATATAAGCTCTGAGCTTATATCGCAATCAAGCTTAAATAAATTAGTATACATACGTGAAGACAAATGTACATTTAGAATTATCATGAGCATATTAACATACATTTTGATTATACAACTTCTGGAAGTATCGCTTTACTGCCTCGTACACCATGAAATGTATGGATGGGTTAGTGGCCAGCACAATGGAGGGTTTGGTGCCGTTCCAAAGAGCAGATATACCTTCAAAGGTGGCTATCTTCCACAGCGCATCTGTCATATATAAGTACATAATTTTATATGATCTCCATGAATGAATATTATTACAGTGGTAAAATGGTAAACAGAAATTGTGGCTGTTTAAGACAAGTGGTTGTTAGAGGTGACCACTAAAACAGGTTTAATTGTACTGCTATTATGACAACAAAACATAAAGTAAAACAAGGTAAAGATAAATTGAATTGCTGTATATAAGGACAAGGGGCATAAAAATACCTGAGGAAATAATCCCATCAGGTCACTGTGAGAATAAGCACTTGTCCGTTTCATGTAAGTAATACAGGTTTATTTAAAATCAAGATTTGAACATGGGGAATAAGCTAAAAAGTTGCTGAAGACAGTTGGTTGTTAAACAGAGGTAACTGTCATTGCAGTTGACATGTTCATAAATAATGAAATTTTCTATTTAAACTTCTGGGAAATGTAAAGAAGAATAGGATATTTAATGTTAAATAGACCTGATTTGGGATATATCCAGTTCTACAGACTATTTTTTCAATGGGGGTTAAATAGACCTGATTTGGGATACATCTGGTTCTACAGACTATTTTTTTCAATGGGGGTTAAATAGACCTGATTCGAGATATATCTGGTACTACAGACTATTTTTTCAATGGGGGTTAAATAGACCTGATTTGGGATATATCCAGTTCTATAGACTATTTTTCAATGGGGGTTAAATAGACTGGATTTGGGATATATCTGGTTCTATAGACTATTTTTTCAATGGGGGTTAAATAGACCGGATTTGGGATATATCTGGTTCTAAAGACTATTTTTTCAATGGGGGTTAAACAGACCTGATTTGTGATATATCTGGTTCTATAGACTATTTTTTCAATGGGGGTTAAATAGACCCGATTTGGGATATATCCAGTTCTATATACTTCTTTTTCAGAGGGAATTAAATAGACCTGATTTGGGATATATCTGGTTCTACAGACTACTTTTCAATGGGGGTTAAATAGACCTGATTTAGGATATATCCGGTTCTATGGACTACTTTTTAAATGGGGGTTAAATAGACCTGATTTAGGATATATCCGGTTCTAAAGACTATTTTTTCAATGGGGGTTAAATAAACTCGATTTGAGATATATCTGGTTCTATAGACTACTTTTGCAATGGGGTGTTAAATAGACCTGATATTTGGGATATATCAGGTTCTATAGACTACTTTTTCAATGGGAGTTAAACAGACCTGATTTAAGATATATCTGGTACTACAGACTATTTTTTCAATGGGCGTTAAATAGACCTGATTTGGAATATATCCAGTTCTATAGACTATTTTTTCAATGGGGGTTAAATGTACCGGATTTGGGATATATCTGGTTCTAAAGACTATTTTTTCAATGGGGGTTAAACAGACCTGATTTGTGATATATCTGGTTCTATAGACTATTTTTTCAATGGGGGTTAAATAGACATGATTTGGTATATATCTGGTTCTATAGACTATTTTTTCAATGGGGGTTAAATAAACCTGATTTGGGATATATCTTGTTCTACAGACTATTTTTTCAAAGGGGGTTAAACAGACCTGATTTGGGATATATCTTGTTCTATAGACTATTTTTTCAATGGGGGTTAAATAGACCTGATTTGGGATATATCTTGTTCTATAGACTATTTTTTCAATGGGGGTTAAATAAACCTGATTTGGGATATATCTTGTTCTATAGACTATTTTTTCAATGGGGGTTAAACAGACCTGATTTGGGATATATCTGGTTCTATAGCCTATTTTTTCAATGGGGGTTAAATAGACATGATTTGGTATATATTTGGTTCTATGGACTATTTTTTTAATGGGGGTTAAATAGACCTGATTTGGGATATATCTGGTTCTATAGACTATTTTTTCAATGGGGGTTAAACAGACCTGATTTTGGATATATCTGGTTCTATAGACTATTTTTTCAATGGGGGTTAAATAGACCTGATTTGGGATATATCCAGTTCTATAGACCTGATTAGGGATATATCCGGTTATATAGACCTGATTTGGGATATATTCGGTTCTATAGACTATTTTTTCAATGGGGGTTCTATGGACCTGATAAGGGATATATCTGGTTCTATAGACCTGATTTGGGATATATCCGGTTCTATAAACTACTTTAAGCAGTATTCTGTTTTCTAGTCACACTGTCGAGCTCCATGACCCTAAAGGACCAGAAATAATAACAAGAATGTGTTAAAGTATGGGGTAAACCCTCTCTTACCTATTATGCCCTTGTATTTTAGTCTTTTATCATCACGTAATTGCTCTGTCTCAAACTTCACTCCTTGTAATTTCAATCTTGTATTTACAACCCAAAGTGGAGTAGTCACTAAGACATTCACAACACCTTCAAAGGGAAATTTTTACATTTTTAAAGATTAAGCATATCTAACAAGATAGTTGTAACATAATAATAAAATCCTCACCCCCTCCCCTTTTTTTAGAATAAATTGGATGAGAATCTAGCAATTAATTGATAATGGCCTAACCACTTGAAATGCAATATTTTTAAACTTTATCTGATTGGCCTGTTCAGAATTTATGAAATAATTGTAATGTACCTGACTGATTACCTGTAGTATTCAATGTGTCAAGGACAAATGTAAACAACTGATTGATCAATGGATTGTTTATACTAAAATGACCGTCAAAAATTTCGCTCTAAAAGTTTGAGAGATCAAAATACATGTATACTAATACTGCTAAATTGAAGTATGTTTCATTTTGAAACTGAAAACAAAAGTTGTAGGTGGATATCTTGTTGACAACATTTTATTTTTATGACAATGAGCCAGATTAATGTTGCTAAGGGTACAACAGCTTTTTGCTGATAAAACCGGACACGTACTGACATGAACTTGATTAAATTTGTGAACTTGCAGGGAAATACCTCAACATCAAAAATTCATTTTTTTGTTCTTTAAAACTGACCACTTTTGTGGGAATACTGAATGCCAAAATATAGATTACCTCCCTTTACATTGAAATGGACTTGATTTAAAAAGTTTAATAACTTTCAATGGAATGCATCAAATTCAACAAATTTAAAACATCTATTGCATTATGCCAACCAGTTATAACAAAAAAGAAAAACAGTAATAATTCCAAGTTTTGTGAGGTAATGACAGACTCAGCCACAAACAACAGAAATGTGAAACTTAAAAATGTTGCAAAACTTTTAATGTTCTGTAAATGCTTAACTGATAACTAAATTTCATAAGTTGATAATTGACAATCTTCTTGTGAGGCGAAACTAATTTCTATACATGGACTACCATAATAAAGAGTCAAACAATGCATAAAAACGTAATTTTCTTTAATATCCGCTTTCTAAAAAAAATGCAGCAAACATTTTAACTTAAATATGATAATAAATTATTATTATGTAAACATTTGAAATTATTCACTGGTTAAAATCATTTTTATAAGATAATAGTGATTTATTATATACCTGCTATAAAAGCGAATGTGAGATCCTTAGCCGGGTCAGCTTTCATTCCTTCACCAAGAAATACTGCCTTCAGACCATTAAATGTGTAAAAATACACAAAGTTGGAGACACATAGGGTCGTCACTACCGGGAACAGACCTCTATACAGAGATGACCTGACAATTTCAAACAGCATTAATAAATATATTCATGAATTTCATAATGATGAATTGATAAATGTTTCATGCATTTGATATGGTGCATTGATAAATGTTTCCATGCATTTGATATGGTGCATCGACAAATGTTTCATGCATTTTATATGATTCATTCATAAATAAATTTAAGCACATTTATGTCATGTGCGAATTGATAAACATTTTCATGCATTTGATATGTTGCATTGATTAATGTTTTCATGCATTTGATATGGTGCATTGACAAGTGTTTCATGCATTTTATATGGTGCATTGATAAATGTTCATGCATTTGATATGGTGAATTGACAAATGTTTCATGCATTTTATATGGTGCATTGACAAATATTTCATGCATTTTATATGGTACATTGATAAGCGTTTCATGCATTTTATAATTATGGTGCATTGATGAATATTTTCATGCATTTGATATGGTGCATTGGTAAGTGTTTCATGCATTTTATATGGTGCATTGATAAATATTTTCATGCATTTGATATGGTGCGTTGATAAATGTTTTCATACTTTTTATGTGGTGCATTGATAAATATCTTCATGCATTTTATGATTCATTCATAAATAAATTTAAGCACATTGACGACATGTGCAAATTGATAAATATGTTCATGCAAATTACGAAATACATGCATTGTCAAAAATTTCTATGCATTTGGTATTAGTACATTGGCTAATAATTTCATGCATTTGATAAATCCATTATGATTTAAATGCTAGATTATCATCCAAATTTTTCTTAAAAACAGGGATGGCGGGAAAGTTTTATTTTTTATTTTTATTTTTAAAATTTTTGATGGTCTTTAATAATAACAAAAAATTAATTTTATGAAAATAAAAAGGGTCAGGGCGGCATGAAAATTAATGGGTGGACGGGGATGATAATCTTGCAATTGATTTATTATGGCCTAATTATGGTGCATTTACAAATATTTCCATGGGTTTGACACCAGTGAATTGAGAAATATTTTCAGGGTTTGACACTGGTGAATTAACAAATATTTTCATGGGTTTGACACTAGTGAATTGAGAAATATTTCAATGGATTGACACTGGTGAATTAACAAATATTTTCATGGGTTTGACATTAGTGAATTGAAAAATATTTTCAGGGTTTGACACTGGTGAATTAACAAATATTTTCATGGATTTCACACTAGTGAATTGACAAATATTGTCATGGATTTGACACTGGTGAATTGACAAGTATTTCCTGAATTTGACACTGGTGCATTGACAAGTAGTTTCAGTTTAATTCAGATAAAGGTTAAAAAATTATTCAAGAAATACTACATGTGCTTCCCAAAATTTCAGCTGTATATAATTATATGAAATTTCTGTGGGTTTGTTTGATAAAGTCTCTGATACAATATTATTTTATACAACTGTACATTAATAAGATTCAAATAAAGATCAATATCATATAAACAATTTCAAATTTCAGGTTAATTAGCAAACTGTCAAAATAATGCCATAAGCCATTTACAATCAAATAAAGATTAATATCCAATTAACAATTTCAATATTCAATTTCAAGTTAATAAGCAAAACAGCAAAATAATGCCTTTGGCCATTTACAAAAAAACTAATAACATTCAACATGGCAAAGATAGCAATATATATATATATATATATATACATGAACACAAATTTTATCAGTAAAATATGAGAATACAAATTCAGATTTCATAGTTAACACACAAACATGTCATCAGATTAAATCCTTTAGTGCATTTAGTGCTTCATTTTTGAATATAGAGACCTTATACAAATTACTGTTTTCTGAAGTCATCTTTGTATTAAATTCATTTAAGGCCACACTTGGCGGCTTAAAGTATTGTTTATAATATCTGTATATTTAGTACAACATAACAGAAAATAGTAATCTGTTTCAACTACATTTAAATTACATAATTTGCATATTCTTTTTAAATGGTAATTTCCAATAAGTGTTACCATACTTCCCTCATGTTTCATCATTGATCTTACTAAAATTCCTGGGTCCTCCTAGGCTGAGTGGTCGAGCACTGTTGTCAAATGATCACTGACCTCTCACCACTAAGGTTGTAGATTTGAGTCCTGCTACTTCAAAATCTTTATGTCAGAAAGTTTGCCAGTTACTTGCGGTAAGAAGGTGGTTCTACTCAGATTCATTCTGAGGTCTTCATTCACCAATAAAACTGGATATGCCATATATAAACTGATATGTGTTGAAAATGGTGTTTAACCAAATAAAAAATAATAACTTACAATCCCTCCTGTTTCACAATATCTGCTATCACTTCTGGAGTATGTTTAGCCTGCCTTTTATCATCAACTATAACAGAGAAATAATGGGATTATGATCATAGACTACATTGCTCCTGCTGAACACATTTTTGAACACAGTTTTTTCAGTGGCAAAGCATAATGACTCAGTATTCTTATTATTTCTGATTCTTTGATATCATGGAGCTAATCAGGTGATGCTAAAGAAAACAATACATATAACGATAACTAGAGCACACGCATCTCTACAATACATGTAATGAGAACTAGAGCACACACATCTCTCACACACATCTCTACAATACATGTTATGAGAACTAGAGCACACACATCTCTCACACACATCTCTACAATACATGTAATGAGAACCAGAGCACACACATCTCTGCAATACATGTAACAAGAAGTAGAGCACACACATCTCTGCAATACATGTAATGAGAACTAGAGCACATGCATCTCTGCAATACATGTAATGAGAACTAGAGCACTTGCATCTCTGCAAGACATATAACGAGAACTAAAGCACACGCATCTCTACAATACATGTAATGAAAACTAGAGCACACACATCTCTCACACACATCTCTACAATACATGTAACAAGAAGTAGAGCACACACATCTCTGCAATACATGTAATGAGAAATAGAGCACACACATCTCTGCAATATATGTAACGAGAACTAGAGCACACACATTTCTGCAATACATGTAATGAGAACTACAGCACACACATCTCTGCAATACATGTAACAAGAACTAAAGCACACACATCTCTGCAATACATGTAACGAGAACTTGAGTACACACATCTCTGCAATACATGTAATGAGAACTAGAGCACACACATCTCTGCAATACATGTAACAAAAACTAGAGCACACACATCTCTGCAAGTAACTGATAACTTGCCCACTTGAAACAGCCATGAGAGACGAATGACATTGAAATGCAATACTGTATATTAATCATCACACACAGATTGTAGCCAAATGAGGATTCAAACTCACAACCTTCGATTCAAACTCACGGCCCCGGATTCAAACTCACGACCTTGGATTGCAACTCTAGACCCTGGAGTCAAACTCACGACCTGGATTCAAACTCTAGACCCCGGATTCAAACTTACGACCCTGGATTCAAACTCTAAAACCCCGGATTCAAACTCCCAACCTGTATTCAAACTCACAACCCTGGATTCAGATGATTAGGAACTCATAATAGTACTAACTATTCTCCAACATTTCTGTATTTCACATCAGTATAATTAAACCATTACAATTATATTTTACACACTTACCTTGCAATCTAGTTCTAGCAGTATCCAAGGGATAAAACACAATCATGCTCACAGCACTGCCCTGTAACACAGTTTTACATGTATACAATATATATATATATCTGATGCTGAAAAAGATGTAAAATGTGACCTTTCTACTCTCTGGTGAGTAAAACTTCTACAGCAAAAAGTGTATTACAATATATTTCAATACAGCAAATATGTACATGTATTGTTATATGCAGTTTAATCTCAGTTTCTACCCAATGAAACAAGTTCTGAATCTAGATAAATACGTTGTAGAGCCTCTTGGCATATGCATAACAGAAAGGATGGCACAGATAACACTACCAGTATTCGACAGCAATGAAAGATGGGTATTTTAAAGCCGCTAACTGTACCTGCGCACACCAAGGGCAGATTCAAGGGCCCCCCCCCCCCTTAAAATTTGGCAAGTATAGGTTTTTCTTCTATACATTAACCCTGAACTCAAGTAACCATCTAAACGATTTGTGTTAAAACAAATTAAGCATGTTTTTGATGTACCTAAAATATGTACAAACTTACTACTTCTAGCATGATGCTTGAGTATATTCTAACGCCAATTAAACATGGTGTTGTAGAGAAATAGCAGACAATAATTTGACTCAATCAAAGGGCCATAACTCACCGAATCGGAACACATAGACAATATGCGCATCTGCACTTGGTAATGATGCATCCTAGCAAGTTTCATAAAATTCGAACATGGGATTATAGAGAAATAGCCGGACAAGGATTTGGTCACAAATATAATCAAAGGGCCATAACTCCGTGAAAAACATTGAACCGGAACAGAAAGACAGTATGTGCATCTTCACATGATAATGATGCATCCTAGCAAGTTTCAAAAAATTCCAACTCTGAGGTTGTAGAGAAATAGCCCGGACAAGAATTTGGTCACAAATTGAATCAAAGGGCCATTTCTCCGTGAAAAATCACCGAACCGGAACACAAAGACAGTATGCGCATCTGCACTTGGTAATGATGCATCCTAGCAAGTTTCATAAAATTCCAACCAGAGGTTGTAGAGAAATAGCCCGGACAAGAATTTGGTCACAAACAGAATCAAAGGGAAATGACTCCTTGAAAAATCATCGAACCGGAACACAAAGACAGTATGCTCATCTGCACTGGGTAATAATGCATCCTAGCAAGTTTCATAAAATTCCAAACCTGAGGTTGTAGAGAAATAGCCCAGACAAGAATTTGGTCACAAACAGAATCAAAGGGCCATAACTCCGTGAAAAATCATCAAACCAGAACACAAAGACAGTATGCCCATCTGCACTTGGTAATGATGCATCCTAGCAAGTTTCATAAAATTCCAACCAGAGGTTGTAGAGAAATAGTCCGGACAAGAATTTGGTCACAAACAGAATTAAAGAGATATAACTCCATGAAAAATCATTGTACCGGAACACAAAGACAATATGCGCATCTGCACTTGGTAATGATGCATCCTAGCAATGTTCATAAAATTCCAACCAGAGGTTGTAGAGAAATAGCTTGGACAATAATTGGTGATACGCGGACGGACCGACGAAGCGGCGACTATAATTATGCTTCCCCCTATTGGGGAGCATAAAAACTGTCCATCCAAGCCTTATTTAATCAGGCTAATGGGATTACTGACTTGTGTTTATGACAGCCTACATCAGGTCAATCGTTGTATTAATGTTTTTACTGAAGAAAGATGAATTGCGAACTGCATATTCAAACTACTTACTACAGATTACTCCATTGTGATAATCGATGGAGAGATCAATTTCAAAATCTCATTGCCTTTATATTTTTAACATGGTCTTACAGCAGGAAGACAGCAACGTAATTGATGATTGACTTAACAAATTGGGAATCATCTCCAAGAATCTGCATCCTTAAATTGACATCATTCAAAAATCTGCCTTATTACCATTTGTTCATGAATAAATGTTCCAGTCCAGATTCCAGTGGAACAACACCAGGAGGAATAGCATGCTAACACTATCAAAGTAATAAAGCAATTTAATTCATTTTATATGCCTCTGGTTAATCCAATCAGGGGTGTTTAAAGTTAATCACATTAACAGGTGTAATATTTATATACAGTATACATAATACCGCGATATACCTATTACCGCGAATGCCCGAATAAAAACAATCTAGGAAGACATGCGCAAAACTCCAACTTCCGTTAGCGTCGGCATTTGTTTGCATTTCGTATTGGCAACTGTTTATTACTCAGCATACTTGAGTAACCTTATAACTGTTTATTATTGACGCCATTCTTAACATGGTTGGAAAAAAGTTAGACTCGCGGTATTAGGTATGACCAGTATACATGCGTAAATGCTCACCCACAAAGTTGGATAACAAAACCTGTATAACTTTTTCAGCTGACATCAGTGCTCCAAGAATAGGATAGCCCGATGCCCGGGGCTTGTCAAATCTGGATCCGGGCATGTGCCTTTTTCAAAGTTACTTGCCCGTCGGGCTTGTCTTAAAAAATCGGACAAGCTAGTTTTCACAATACACAGGTCTGCAAATATCTCTATTCGATACGACGCAGGTCAAACTGTTGTTTAAAGACCGTAACTAATCAGTATAAACAATTGACCCCTGCGGTGTTTATCACACCACATGCCCGTTAATGCGACTTCGGAAACCTCTCATGCATATTCATTTATCTATTTTTATTACTCTAACGTGATTGGTGGATAGCTTTGAATATAAATTAATCTATTTTTAATAACCGCTCTGATTGGTCGTATATCTACGACCAAGGTACACGTTTCTTACCACCTACCAATCTGATCACCTCGGCCTTTATGCTACGCAATAGACCTCTGACATAATAAGGCGCCATTTTGGAAAAACTTTCAGTCACATGATAAAATAAAATGGCGGCCCCCTTATGCCATCTGTTTATATACATGTACATTGAAAATATAAACGTTTGTTAATCAAGACTGATATTTTAAATTTCCCTATAAAAATTACCCATGTCGAGTGTATAAATAAAAAATCGAAATAACAACTCCATATATAATCAACTTAATAAAGGATACATTATTTGTTACTTTCACGCGAATGAACACTGACTTGTAACACAGGCGATTCGCGTTGGTGTATTCTAGAGCTATACACGAGGTGTATTCTACGGAGGATACGGAAATACCCGATGTTTCACGATTGACCACCTACCCGAGCAAAGACAAAAAAGACGATGACGTAATTCGCAGGTGTCTCTCAAATTCTCCATTATGAAGAGTATAAAATTATCTCCCTTTGCCAAACTGGTAGCGATTTCTAAAATCTGATTATGTTTTTACAGGTAATTTGCGAT
The DNA here is from genome assembly GCA_029582155.1 of Panopea generosa. Lineage (NCBI taxonomy): Eukaryota > Metazoa > Mollusca > Bivalvia > Adapedonta > Hiatellidae > Panopea > Panopea generosa. The sequence goes on from CM055895.1 coordinate 20,302,581, forward strand.
CGATCGCGTTATGTAAAATGTCAACGTTAGGTTCTGGTAATTTTATAAATATTTCGTAGATTTACAATAATTGGGACTGTATGTATATAAATTTTCTTCTGTGAAAACGTGAAAGTTGATATTTAAATTGAGTTTACGGCAAAGAAAAATGTGGGTGGGGTATTATAGTAATAAACATTGCTTTTTGGTTGTGTAGTTTCAGCGTATAATTTTCTTTGGCATGATTTAAATATAATATTGAAACCAACAATTAAGATGAATTATGTGGGTTTTTTTTAATATTTGAAATATAGTTGACTAGATGCACTTTCTAGACATTTGAAGACTATAAAGTGACCGCGGTCACCCATCCAAGTACTAACCCCGTACTTCGTTGCTTAACTTCCAATACAGTCAGTGCACTTCAACCGTGCCACTGTAAAAGCTAGCTTAACAGCGAGGCTGTTGTAAGTGACCTATGTATATTCACTGCAGCTATCATAGACTGCATTTATTTATCATATTTCCAAGTGCTCTTGGATAGATTGAATAGCTTTGTAGGCTTGACATTGCCATACTTGTATGTTATGACAGCAATAATAAGAAAACAAGAGAAAGATATTTAAAATATTGTTTTAAATAAACTCCTGCTCCCACACTGCCACTTAATCTACAGAACGGAAATGAGTCAATAAAGAACAAAGATTAAAAACAACATAATAAGTTGGACATACTGACAGAGACATAGTCAGTTCTCCCGAAATTCTCTCACTTCTCCCGGTCTTATTCTTCTTCTTCTTCTTCTTCCATATACTGAGCTGGGTTCTTGAAAGAACGTACGTAGCTCAACGAAACTAGGCGTGGTGGTGGTGCACAGAAGTCTCAAATGTTAAAAATTTAAAACTATATACAGTAGTCATGTCTGATGAAGAAAGTATCAGGTTACTCCACCAGGAGTAACCTGAAAGCATCCAACGTAGGTGCAGATACGGTGCTGGCAGGAAGAAGATTCCATTCTCGCACTGTCCTTGGGAAGAAGGAGTTCGACAGTATCTGGTCTTTGATACGCTCCTGGAAAAGCCTATGTTGCCCTCTGGTACGCGCGTCGCCGCTTTGGAGGAACTTGTCTGCGTTGATGTCTACAAGATTGTTGCGGATCTTATACATCATGGAGAGCCGGCTGTGTTTTCGACGCTGTTCAAGGGGATCCCAGTTCAGTTCTTTAAGCATGTTGGAGATACATCCTGGGGTCTTAGTCGAACAGTCGTTGAAAACAAAACGGGCCGCTCGGCGCTGAACCTGTTCAATAGTGTTGACGTGGTTTAGCTGGTATGGGTCCCAGACGGTGGCAGCATTCTCGAGTTGGGGGCGGACCATCGCTTTATAGGAAGCTTCCTTGACAGGTGGCGTGCATTCCCTCAGGTTTCTGCGAATGAACCCCAGAGTCCGATTGGCCTTGCTCGTGATGTTGTCTATGTGCTTCTCCCAGGTGAGGCTTTCTGTGATGGTGACTCCAAGGTATTTACTTGCATCCACCACCTCAAGTGTGTGGCCATGGAGACAGTATGTAGTGTCGATGATTTTCCGACATCGAGGGGCGATCCTGATGACAGTGCACTTAGTGGGGTTGAAGCTCATCTGCCATGTCTCTTCCCACTTTTCCAGTGCTGTGAGGTCTTTCTGGAGGAGCTGTCTGTCATGGTCGTTCTCGATCACCTTGAAGACTGCGCTGTCATCAGCAAACAGTTTGGAAGACGACGACTTGATCATATCTGGGAGGTCATTAATGAAGGCTAAAAACAGTAGTGGACCGAGTACTGTCCCTTGTGGAACGCCGGAAAGTACGTCTGCAGTTCTTGACTTGGCACCATCAAGGAAGACTTGCTGCTTTCTGTTGGATAGGAATGACTGTATCCATCTCTTGATGTTTCCCCTTACACCGTAGTGGTCCAGCTTGTGTAGTAGTCGTACATGAGGGACTTTGTCAAAAGCTTTGGCAAAGTCCAGTAGAATAACATCTACCTGTTTCCCTTTGGCTGTGTTGGAGGCGATTTCCTGGATGGTGGTTAGGAGTTGAGTCTCGCAGGAGCGTCGCTTGCGGAAACCATGCTGGTTGTCGCTCAGGACGTCGTACCTGTCAAAGTGCTGCATGACATTGCTATGCACTATGTGCTCCATTAGTTTGCACGTTATGGACGTCAAGGACACTGGTCTGTAGTTGGATGCTAGGTGGCGGTCTCCTTTCTTGAAAAGAGGGACTACGGATGCCTCCCTCCAGTCCTGAGGCACTTCTCCTAGGTCGAGGGATAGTTGGAACAGGTTTGCTAGAGCCGGGGCTAGTTCTGTAGCAGCTGCTTTCAGGATGAAGGCTGGAATCTCGTCTGGGCCAGTGGCTTTCTTGGTCTTGAGATTCATCAGCAATTTGTGGACCCCTTTCCAGTCGACTGTAATGTTTGACATTGATGGTATTTCACTCTGACCCATGTCTGGGATGTAGGTGGTGTTTTCACGGGTGAAGGCAGAGACAAATTGCTCGTTGAGAATGTTAGCTCTAGCTTCATTGTTGCTTTGGAGGTAACCATCCTTGTTTTTTAGTGGCGCAACACCAGTGGCTTCCTGTCCTTTACTTTTGACGAAGGCCCAGAACTTCTTAGAGTCGTCTTTGAAGTCCTGACTCACCGTGTCCACTAAGTACTTCTTGTTGGCCTTTCGTATCTGGTATTGTACTTCTTTCTGTAGGCGCTTATACCTGTCAAGGTCCCGTTTCTGATTGGAATGCCTCGCTTTCTTATGTGCTCGTTGTTTTCTACGAATTAATCTCTTGATCTCGGTATTCATCCATGGGTGAGTATTTCTAGATGTTGTCATTTTCGAAGGGACTCGCTTTTCAATGGTAGTTTGTATTTTTGACTTTAGTCTAGCCCAAGAGTCTTCTATGGAGGGGTCATTCAGGTTGGTTATACTCGATAGGTCGGATAAGTCGGATATTCAAACTCTAAAACTTGTGATTGAGACATGCATAATGTTAAGGGGAGCTAACCCTACATAAAATTAATACATTTAAGTCTATGTTTACATATTTCATATTATACCGCAAGGTGTATTGGTAATAAAAATCTGGGCATATGAACCGTTGATCAGGGCAAGTTATTTTTCAGCCAGGGCAAGTAGATTTTTTCAACCTACTTGCCCTGGGCTAGTCCCAAAATTTTTTTTTCTTGGAGCACTGGACATATGGCAAGAAATATATCTGCATTTCAATACGTGTCCAATATCAACTTTTGTCACATATTTTGTTCTGAACGTTTAGTAAAGACAGCTGATAATGTTGAGATAAATGTTACTTACAACAGCCCCTGCAACTGCATGCACCAAATTGGAGTAGGAAAACACGCTTGAAAGAGCACTGGAGCGCATCGCTCCGCGTTCGGCTTTGCATAAAAGTAATTCTAAATTAGCTCTACTGGTGTTTCTCTTGAATACTATGTATGCCATCTGCGCTGTCACATAGTTGTGTATCCAATATAACGTTTAATGAATTGTTTCAAAGTTCACAGGTCGGCAACTTCCTTGTATACATGTTGCGTCGATAATAAAAAAGCAAAAATTAAACGAAATAGAACAGTTTTTTTTTAAAACTTTATGTTAAATCTTTACATATATTTCTTAAACAGAATTCAGTATCTAAAATAAATTAACTCCAATAGTAGATTTAGCTAAATATTTGTAAATATAAACATTAAAAAAAAAAATATAAAGTAAATTCGTCAAAAATAATTTATTATGAATTATTCAATTTAACGTAACCAACATGGTCGGCAATTTGTGAAATATTTTTTTTCTCGAACGTTATCAGCTGTCTATACTATATTCTCAGAACAAAATATAGCATGAAAGTTGATATCAGACACGTATTGAAATGTAGATATATTTGTTACAGTTAATTATAGAGATCAATCACTGAATCGTCGTAACACTGATAAATTATGGATAAGTTGACTGCGGTCTCTGGTATCCTCTTTCTGGTTGCAGATATATTTGCTATAGCAAGTCTTGCACATCCGGAATGGATAGTTAGTGACGATGCAGGTAAATATGTAAAGTTAGTCAAGAATTTTAATCCTGCTTCTATTTAATAATTATATGATATAGGTGAAACATAAATGGCGACAAATAGGTATATCTATGTCAAACACAATTTAGGCTCAAAATATCATGTTCTTATAGTGTATTAAGAGGGTATATATATATAGTTATTAAAAGCAGAATAAAAAAATATATCTTCTTGTTTTTGTTTTAATGTTCAATGATATGGGTTCAGCAGATCATTGTGACAAATGATTACCATGGTCATTGATTTGATAATTACATACTTTAAATTGCCTGTCAAGTTGTCAAAAAAAAAACAGTAGAAAATTATCAATGCAATATTATTGAAATAAGTGCAATAAAACATCATTATTAATATTACACACACCATGTTTGCCTTTTCCCTTGCAGCCACAATGTGGCCATGTCAGTTGGAACATGCCTGGTTTTAGCAGCCAGGTTTTAAATAATAAAACCGTCGGGGTTTTAGATACTAAAACCAAGACATTTGTGAGACGTTACGATTCTTTTCTTTTCTATTATTCTTCTTGTTTATCTGCAGCACAAAAATATTTATTCTTTGTTTACATTTAAAGTGGTATTTTTTGCTTTAAAGTATATTATATTTCATACATGAATATCAGCAGAGCTTTCAAAATAATTATTCTCAATTAAAAAAAGAAGTGAATTTGTAAAACAAGATTTCGTAAGAATTCTTATATTTTATGTTATTAAACTTATAGCAACCTATATATCCAAGTGTTCAAAATCGCCCATGAAAACAGAGAGTTGTCATTTCCGATTTTCAACGTTAGAATATATCTGTATATTGTTTAATTTTGTTTTATTTTTATATATCCTACGTGTTACCATATGAGCTTGCTGTCTTTGCCGCACATTCGCTCTGGTATTCGCTTTCTATTAATTAGGTAAAACCTAAATGGCGAGTGCATAAGTATATATTCACATTATACACATCAGAACAACTCTTCCCAAAGACAACTCTTCCCATATTTAGAGACAACTCCCATCAAAAGACAAGTTGTCCAAAACAGTTCTTACACCTGTCAGTAGGATTAATTATACTTTATAACACAAAGATTAATTTGAGAAATATGAAATACAATTGGTGACTTAATTACTCTGTATGTAGCTGGTGCCATTAATTAATTCATGAAACTCATAGTGTGTGTCGTGCTTGACTTATAATTAACACCACATAAATATTAATGATTTAACTTTGTAATATAATAGGAGACAGGTATGAATTAAGAACTAAGAAATAGTGAGAAAGGAATTAAAAAATTGTATGCAAAGTAAGAGATGGACACACTCGCATTCCTGGGTACAGTAGTAGTATTGCTTACATTTGACATAAATGTTTTTTTGTTTTTTTTATTTGACTTGCACATGGTTGATAATATTTTAGCAGTCAATTTACAATACACAAGCAGTGAAAGATGCACACAAACTACACACATTTTCATTTAAAAATATTCAAACAATTTCCTTTCTAAGCATATTTAGCACATTATTTTTGTTTTGAACAAACACAAAAATTACAGGTACAAACATTAGAAAAAACACATTTAATAAGTTACATGCAATAAATAAATTAAAACAATATATTGACACACTGCACATTTCCATTTCCAAGCAGAATTCCTTTAAACAAATACAAACATTGAAAATTACCAACATTTACTGATGGTTCACATTCAACAAATTAAAATGAAAAAAAATATTGAAATAACACACAGCAAATTTTCGTTTCCAAGCAGAATGCCATAAAAATACAAACATTGAAAGTTACAAATATTTACATTCAACAAATAAAATATATATCTGTAGTAACACTGCCGATTCCATTCCCAAGCAAAATTCATTAAAACTTTTAGATTTGATCTAAAATAAATATTTTTAGTTAATTTATAATATCATAATCAAGCAGGTTAATACTAATTAAAGTTTAATGCAATTCTTAATAAATTTTACTGATATTACCCCATCAGTGTTATTAATACTTTCAGACAAACAGCTGATTATCATGACACATATCATCCATGTTGTATTTAAAATTATCATTCATTTAATTAATTAGATTGTTTTGGGACAACTCGTCTTTTGTTGGGAAAAGTTGTCTATAAATGTGGGATGAGTTGTCTCAAAACTTGGGTAAAGTGGTCGCAAAATGTGGGAGGAAATGTGTCTTAGGACGAGTTGTCTTTGGAACGAGTTGTCCATAATTCATACAAATCATGAAATACAATATGATGGTGTAACCTGTTTTTGATCACTTAAGAATCGCTGTTGAATATTTCAATGCAAAACAGATATTGACACTTGATGCATGTATATAACGATTTAATAACAAAAATTGAGCGAATGTGCAGCGAAACCCTGTGTTGGCGAGTATGCAAGCTCATATAGTTACATGTAAGATTAAAAAAATAAATAAATAAATAAACAATTGAAAATAAAAGCAAAAACAAGAGTTGTCATAAGATAACAAAGCTCGCCAATGTGATAAAACTCACCATCCATGCCAAGATTGAGATTGGAGGCAAACACCAAAACTTAAACGCAACTAAACACAAAAGTTTAACCTGGGTGTCTACAGACGAAAAATTAAGTCCAAAAGGACCATAACTTTGCCAAAATGCAACCCCGAGTTATGGTTCTTGTTTCTGTGTGTTCCATTGATGATGGTGAACACACATGTGAAGTTTCATTCATATCCAATGAGTGGTTGCATAGATATCTTGCCTGATAAAAAACTTTAACCTGAAAAATTAAGTCCAAAAAGGGCCATAACTCTACCAAAATGCAATCCAGAGTTATAGTTCTTGTCTCTGTGTGTTCCATCAATGATGGTGAACAAGCATGTGCAGTTTAATTCATATCCAATGAATGGTTGCATAGATATCTTATCTGATAAAAAAAATTAACCTGAAAAAGTCGAAAAAGGGCCATAACTGCCAAAATGCAATCCAGAGTTATGGTTGTTGTCTCTGTGTGTTCCATTGATGATGGTGAACACACATGCAAATTTCATTCATATCCAATGAATAGTTGCATAGATATCTTAAACTTAAACGCAACTAAACACAAAAGTTTAACCTGGGTGTCTAAGTCCAAAAAGGGCCATAACTTTGCCAAAATGCAATCCACAGTTACGGTTCTTGTCTCTGTGTGTTCCATTGATGATGGTGAACACACATTCAAAGTTTCATTTATATACAATGAGTGCTTGCATAGATATCTTAAACTTAAACGTAAAAGTTTAACCTGGGTGTCTATAGACGCTGCCGAAAAGAAGATGTAATTGTTTTTTTACTCTAAACATCAACACAGCGGTTTTGTCATTCTGAAGTATTTTCAACATGAAATAATATGAATTAAAAAAAAAAGATCAAGAAAAAAAAATCATTTGTTACCAGCAAATTAAACAGTTATATTTTCTTATTTTTGTTATTATTTTCAATGATATGGTTCAGCATATCATACTTTTTGTGACAATTGATAATAACCATGGTCATTTGAAAATTACACAATTTAAATTGCCTGCCAATTTGTCAAAAATGTTGAAAATCGTCAAAAAAAGGAAAATTCTAGACCTAAATAGGCATTTTTATTATTTTTCTCTCAATATATGCAAAGGACAATGCAATATGATTGAAATAAGTGCAATAAACGCCACAGACACTATAGCTAACACCCCGTTTGTCTTTTCCTCACAGCTGGAATGTGACTGTCAGTTGGAACTTGGCTGGGTTATAGCGGTCAGGTTTTAGTATAACAGACATGTTTCTGAGACGCTGTGATTCATTTTTGTTACCATATTCTTGTTATTTATCGGCGGCACAAGGATATTTATTCTTTATGTACATATTGTGTACATTTAAAGTGTACATTTACTTTGTGTCAAAAAAATGTCCATGGTAAAAAAATAAATCAAAACCATTAATGGCAAAAAAAACCTCTGAATATTGGTCTAGTAAGACTACCAGCTTGTTACATTGTATGCCAAAAAAAAGAATTATGCAAGGCATGATTATTGTTGCAGGAAACATGCGACTTGGACTAACTCAACATTGTCAAGTGATCTATGGTAGACCAGAAATCTGCACCTTTCCTCGTCCGTCACTGGAGTGGATGCTGACTTTCATCCTGATTTCATGTGGTATTGTCTGTCTGACTGTCACCTGTGTATTACAGTTTTTATCTCACTGGAGAAGATCTACAATTAAGTATGCTAGGTGGATAGCATTTACTGCAAGTATGTCATTTTCTTAATCATTTAATAATTGTTTGCTATGCCCAGATGCAGATATTCATGGGTTAGGTTGCATTTTTTATGTGGAAGATTTTCATTTTCCGTTACATTTTTAATAAAATGTTCATATATGTCATATGACAAAAACAGCCAATGAAATTCTACACAAAAAAAGTTTCTGTCACTGCATTTTGAGTAGGTAAGATTTTTGACTTTTCGGCCAAAGGCCAGAAAGGCTTTTGTGATGGTGTGTTGTCAATTGTTGAATATTTGTTATCATCCATTAGCAGTACTTTCTCTGAAACCACTAAGCCAGTTAAAACTTCAAATGGATTTTTCTCAAATATGAGATATACTCTATTTTTTTTTTTTGATATCTAAAATTCAAGATGCTAAAATATTATAAAACAAGAAATGTCACTGTTAAGTGTCACATGCCCCCCAAATGGTATGTTAAAAATATATGATATAATAAGAAGCAATGTATCCATGAATATCAAGAGTAATGGACTAATGTTTCAGACTATACATGCAATTTCAATTTTTTTTTTTTTTACATTAAAGCATGACCTTGACCTTTGTGTAACCTTGACCTTGACATCTGATGTAATGGTCTGGGTATTTCAACAGTTAAATGCAGGTGAAACATTATCATGACATGCTGATCACTTGTGTCAAGCTATTTTAAAATCCCTAAATGTAAGTTACAGATCAATTGTTGATCAATTGATAAATTAAGCCAAGTATTTTTGAATCCATCCATGTATGATAAAGATAAAGGACAGACTTGAAATCTTAAACAGATTCAAAGTGTTGTCATACATACTCAAAGTGTGACCGTGTCTAGGTTTTACTTATGACACGTTGTCATGTCATCTTGATAAATTGAGCCAAGTTAAAGACAAAGTCACAGACCAGACAGGCAATATCAAACATATTGAAAGTGTGACCTTGACCTTTGAGGAAAGGTTCTTGGTCTTACATGCGACACTTAATTATGTCATGTTTATCAACTGAGCCAAGTGTTTTTAAAATATATCCATAGATGATAAAGTTATAAGATCGGACAAGAAATCTCACACAGACTGAAAGTGTTGTCAAACAAATTCAAAGTGTGACCTTGACCTTTGAGGTACGCATGTGGGTCTTTGTAATGTCATGCTGATGAATTGAGCCAAATGATTTTGAAATTTATCCTTAGGTGACAAAGTTTCAGACCGGACACGAAATCTCAGTCAGACTGAAAGTGTCATCAACCAAAGTTAAATTGTGACCTTGACCTTTGAAGTGGGATTCTGGGTATATGCCACCCAAAAAAATTTTTGGGGGGGGGCATAAAAAATCTTCTTAACATGAACAGATTTTGAAAAGATTCAATAAAAAATTATCACTATGTATAGTTCTGTGTTTTATTAGAAGTTTGAAAATAGTGTCCCTCGTGTTAGAAATGGTCTCTATTTTCCCGTAGGGCTCATTTAGAGGACACCTGTGATTTTTTTTTAATGAAACAGATTTTTCCACAGAAGCAATGTTGGGGAGAGATTCAGATTTGTTAAAATAACTTAGTTTCATTGTTTTAAGGTCGTAAAAGGGGGGAAAATTTTAAGTATTTTTCTCAAGAACTGGTCATCAAAATTTGTTTATATTAGCTAAATTATCCCTATGAGTAGCGATTAAAATTTGTATAAAACGATATTGGCAATATTAAATGAATACTGTAGGAATACTATGAGAAAACAGGTTAATCTTATATTTTTGAAATTAAAAATATTATAAAACAAGATATGGTTCAATAAACATTGGACCCAAGATTGGTGGGTTGTTGCTTTGATTACCAAACAGGACTGTGCAAGACATTTTTGATATCCACATGTTTAGTACTAGCTGTACCAAGGAAGACATCAAACATTGTTTGTTTATAGTTTAAACTATAAAAGCAAGTGGTGGAAGTATTGCATTTTAAGGCCTAAATTAAAATTATGTTTGCTTGTCCTTTACAGTAGCATCATTTCTATCTTGTTAGGTAAATTATTAGGTCAACTGAGACCTTTGTCTCAGGTGACCTTTTGCGATCCCTTTTTGTCCATCATCGTGTGTCGTCCATAGGTAAACAATTCACATTTATTTCTTCTTCTCAATAACTATTAGCCCAATTGTAATGAAATTTTGTATGGAACTTTGGTACTTGAAATTGAATAAGATTATGAATTTCATCCCCATCACCATGGGGCCTTAACAGCCTATTTCGTGGTAAACTTTAAAAAATCTTCTTCTTAATATGGGAAGCATTGGGAAACAAATTGTAAGTTTTTAATTATTGAGGCCTATGGGTCTTTCATAAAAATTGTGAATTTCATGCCCCTGGGTTTCACAGTTTGGCCATACTTTTCTAAATCCATATAAGTCCGGACCTTGGGGATGGGGTCAAAACACTCAAATACAAGGTAAACTTAAACAATCTTATTATTATAAGAACTGGGAAGCAAAAGGTAAGCATAATTATTGAGGCCTATGGGTTCTTTATAGAAGGTGTGAAATGCATGAACCTGGGTCTCAGCATTAGGCCTGTGGTGTGGAGCCTACTTAACTAAATCTATATAAGAGAAAATGACAAAAAAACTTTATTTCACATTACTGAGGACTTATTTGAATTTTTTTTGTTGTGATTTGTTGTTGGCTAATATGCCATTCAGGTGACTGTTAAGGCCCATGGGCCTCTTGTTATACATATATGTTATCAAATTATTACTTTTTCCTTGCACATTTTCTATTTAAAGCAGCATGGCCAATACATATCTGCAATCATGGTTTACTCTCAGCCACAGTATATTGACTTGATTAATTTATTTGGTTGAAGAAATATGCCACAGAGTAATCCTAACCTAATACAGGAGAAATTTAGCAACTGCAAAAGTCCAGCTAGCATAGTCAATAGTTCAGTCTCCCTTTCAGAAGCCCTGAATTACTTATTTATATTAACTCAGTTTAGCTTGATTGCAATGAAAACTCGAGCTTATATAAATTGCTCTCGAGTCCACTTCTTGGGTAAAACCTGTACCATCAGACTGAGATGGAGATTGAACTTACAGCCTCTGGTGTAAATGGCCTACCCTCTAGGCCCTGAATTGAAGAAACAGATTTCTCTTATATGTTAATAATCTTAACTGTTTAACATTTTTATAAGAAAGATGCATATACAGTACTAAACTACTGAATCTCATTTCAGTGACGTTGTTCTGTCTTGCAGCTGTGATATTTCCTGTTGGATTTGCCATAGATGAAATTGGAGGACACCCATACAAACTGCCCAATCAGACACAAGTGGGCTCGTCTTACGTACTGTTCATCCTGGCCATCTTCTTCACTGTAATCTCGGAATTATTCGCAGGAAAAGTCTGTCTCCCAATGTTTTGAGGACCAATAACCATTATAAACATTTCCAATCGAGACTCTTAGGATGCACAATTTGTTGTTGGTATTTACACAAGGGGTTAAAAATATGATTGCCGGAGTGAACATGCCTTTGTAGGTTTTTATTTATTGAATGATTACATTTTAGATATAAACCTAGACCAGTCTAACATTTACTGAAAAGACAAATGTAGACAAGTCTAACATTTACTGAAGAGACAATCGGAGTAGTTTGCCCACCTTGTATTTCTAGTGCTATCAAGTAGCTATACATGTATTTACTTTTATGATTTGAAATACCATACAAGATTTTTGTTGGGGTATGGTTCAAAGGAACTACATAATACACATAGAAAAACAGTTATGTAACACTGCCAGGTTTGTAATACAATCTCTGAGATGGTGATTTAATATACATACAATTCAATGCCCCTTCAAACAGTTGGAACTCTATTTTATGGAGCAGAATGATAAAATCTAATGTCTTTCAAATTCAGTTCTCTTACCAGTCTATTTAAAATGTAATAAGTGGGCTTTCAGAAAGTTCAGTGTAATTGGGCTTTCCCTTTGAAGGTAAATATCGAGCAGTGAACTATAATGAAGTAAAACAGGTAGATCATTGTTGTTTTATTTCTTTTCAATTTGATTCTCATACTTGATATATAAAATGTTTACTGGCCAGTACCTGCATACATGATGGTAATATTGAAATAATAATGTGAATGTTGTCATAAATTAAGTAAGGCTTGTAGGTTTTTATTTATTGAATGATTACATTTTAGATATAAACCTATTTTTTTTGTGTGGTAACTAACAGCATTTTTGATAATTGAAATTTTGTCATCAGATCTAGAGATTATTTGAATTGATACCTGAATCCAGTTTTTCCAGCATTATCCTAGCCACATTTAAGCAAATATATAAAAACTTAAAAGCGTGGAGAAATGTATCCCCCCAATTTATTGAGGTAAAGCAAGGCTAAATGTCTAGTATGGATTTTTAGTCAGACTTTATGCCACAAGTATGGCCCTGCATATGTCGTCTTGATCAAGCTTTGCGGTGTTGATCACCACCAAAATTATCATAATGACAGGGACTACTTTATATTCCTCAAATTTAATTTTTTTTTTTTAATTTTCATGTATTTAATATTTAAGCAAGTAGAAACAAATCAAACAATGAAATTTATTGTAGACATTGTATTGTTATTTTTAACAAATGTTGCATTAAATAAACCAAACACTACAGTAACATCAATCATATCAGGAAAGTGTATGAATATTTATAAAAAATCTGTAAATGGTTGTGAAGGTTCATAGTAAAGAATCTCTACCTGTTAAAGGGAAACACAGCATTTTTGATAAATTATCATCAAACTATTATTTTTGAAAATTGTATTTAATATCTGATTGATGCAAATATGAGATTTTGATACCCCAGTATGTTTAACTGTTTAACCTTAATTTAGTTTCGATTTTGTAAAGAAGAAGAACTCTTGTAAATGATTGAAAGGTCATGCATATTTGTGGTTATACAACACAAAAATGTAACAATTATTTTGTTTCATCAGTTCTTATTGCTACGAATAGAATTCCAAAGAAATATCAACTTGTATTTTTTAAGATCATATGTATATTTCCTCGTAGCACAAGCTTCATGTCCTTTCTTGTAGTGTGAACTTTTGTGTCTTTTCTTGTAGTGTAAATGTCTGTGTCTTTTCTTGTAGTGCGAACTTAATATATTTTGTAGTTTGAACTTCTGTGTCTTTTCTTGTAGTGTGAATGTCTGTGTCTTTTCTTGTAGTGCGAACTTAATATATTTTGTAGTTTGAACTTCTGTGTCTTTTCTTGCAGTATGAACTATTGTGTCTTCTTGCAGTATGAACTTCTATGTCTTTTATTACAGTATGAACTTATGTGTCTTTTCTTGCAGTATGAACTTTTGTGTCTTCTTGCAGTATGAACTTCTTTCTTTTCTTGTAGTGCAAAATTTTGTGTCTTCTTGCAGTATGAACTTCTGTCTTTTATTGCAGTATGAACTTCTGTGTCTTTTCTTGCAGTATGAACATCTGTCTTTTCTTGTAGTGTCAAATTTTGTGTCTTCTTGCAGTATGAACTTATGTCTTTTCTGGTAGTATGAACTTGTGTCTTTTTTTTTTTGTAGTATGAACTTCATACCCAATTTCTTAGAAAGTCTGAGGACGTATTTGTTAATAATGTGCAATAAATTTGTGATAATTGTATTTGGACTTTGACTTTGTCTTATTTTTTATCCAACAGGAAAGCCGTTTACTACAGGTTTTGTTTTCTTCATTATGTAAATATATTCAATACACAGTCATAGAGTTATAGTTTTGTCGCAGATTTTAGCTGAAAACTGTTTGATGGGAAACTTTATACCCTGTATCTGCTTTTATTGTGATAAAGGTATTGTCTGTTTTATGCTGAATAAAATATTGAATATAATTACAAGCTATTCAAATATGAACTTAACTTTGCATGTTGCAAATATATTCTGCGTTGACAGTAGTCTCAACTTGCACTATAAATTATATGAATTTTAAGTCGCACCCTCAAAATATTAATTTGATAAAAGAACAGTACTTGGCTTCTTTACCAAGAAATGTATACAATCATGTATCAGTTTACTTTTAATAAAATATTTTCATATTTTTAACATTTACAAGATGCAAACTAACATGTAGCACATGCACAGGAAGTGAAAGCAAAAGCAGTTGATATATATAAACCTTGCTGGTTGCTTGTTAGTTCATATCTCATGAATGCTATTCCTGATATTAATATTATTAATGCAATCGGTCTATACCAACATGTCCTATAATCAATTATCCAATACGTTTTGATAGCAAATTAATTATTGTATCTGTTTGTCTAAGTTGGCTAATGGAACGGCAAAAGTCATTCCTACTTTGTTTTCCTGCATCTATTCATTTAAACGGGAACTAAACTGAACGCATTTAAAAATGCTGGTATACGTATTATATCAAATCTAGATATGAAATGAAAGATGAAACAAGACAAAACTTTCTAACCTTGTTTTCAATTTACTCCAGCAATTCATCTCTTTAAAACACAAATTTAGCAAATTAATTTTGATCAACATATATGAACTTATAAAAATGCTAACAGATCTGGATTAAAAATCTTCAATATTCAACAACTTGCATTTTTAAAGGTGTCAAATGTAGATTCATAATAAGCTGTCATGATATCTCGGTGTCTCTGTCTTTATTGTTAAACATACCTGAAGCTAAAACTTATCATTCAAGGGTGTGTGTTTGTCAAATAATGAACAAGATTATTATATATTTGTTCAAAGAAGTTCGGGGATGATTATAAACAGTATTTCTTCATTTGACTAACATAGTACAATTCATGATGCTCAACATTTAACAAATATTGGTTATATTTCCATTTAATCAGCCATTTATTCGTCAAAGGAAATTCAGTTATATCCAACTGAAAAAACAATAGCTCATGAGCATTCGCTTAGGTGCAAAGGGACAGTTTAGACTTACTTAGTTTATAAACTTAATACTAGCTTGTGTGATGAAAGCTTAGAGCTTATTTGAACCTCTCTAAAGTCCGGTTCCTGGGTAGGACTAATACTGAGTTGATTTCTTTTTTTACAGGTATTGGATAGAGCTGGGATTGAACCCACAACCTCTGGTTACTTTCCTGCTTATCTGAACAACAACCTTTATGTATGACCTTCGTTTTTTAGGCATGGACACGATTCTTGCACATGACATCTTTTCATCATGCTTAAATGCAACATTAAAGATACAATCCAGAATCCTTTATGTAATACACCTTCTCAAAGTTTTTCTTTTTTTGTTAAATTGTATTTGTAGTTTTTTAGTTTTGGTTGAAACAATTTCATCTCAATTTTCTTCTCACCTTGATCTCTGAGTAATGGACCTGGCTTTGCACACGACACAACTGGTAGTGTGGGGTTTCATGACATTTTCTGCTCTACTAGTATGTGATTCAAATATAACTTTTAAAGTTATACGACACAATTTCGACTCCTTTTGCCCTTCAAGAATGAAATTGATCTTCATGTATGGGTCCAATTATTTGAAAAAAATAAAGTTTACAGATGTATCCATACTCATTCCAATCCAAAGACATTACCTGCAAAAATTAGCCAGTTACTTGCAGAAAGACAGTAGTTCTCAGTCAGAGCCAGGTCTATTCTGAGGTCTTTCCTCAACAAGTAAAACTGATTGTGATATTTAAGTGGTACTGTGGAAAATGGTGCTAACATACATGCCTTCCCTCCATTACTTATAACAACAATCCTTCAATGGCTAGAGTTACTGTATCAATTATCTAAAATATAACACCAAACAAGCCTGCAGTTACATTTCACTATTATATTTACTTAAACAAAAGTGACTAATAATGTACAATTCATGCAATGGTGAATATACAAAACAGCAACAATGACAATTTTACTTGTATATATTTTACTTCAGTTTTTGTTCCAATATTCACAAGTATCACACACTGTTTAACATCGCAATATATCCCAAAAGTGTTAAACAAAAGCCTTAGGGGATACATTAATATTTCTATATAAATACTTTCTCTACTTAAGACATTCTAACATGGTTTTGGTTCTTTAATAGACTACCAATAGTCATTTAAAACCATGAAGCCAGCTTCAGAATACATGCACTTATTATAAACAAATATCTACATACAGTATCTCACATTATATTTTTCCTATTTTACTCCCTGAGTTCTATTTTAGAAAATAGGAATATAACATACTTAGTTCCTAACAAAGAAAGTTAAGCAAGCATGTTCTTGTCTGTTTGATTTAGATATGATTCCATCAAATGGAAACTATAATTAGATACAATAATTTGCTGGACATTTAACATATTCATTTCTACTTTTTGTATTCAAATGTTCAACATAATCTTTCAACACTATTAACAGTGATTGTCATAGAATAACAATGCAGTGGATGTGTATCATCAACAGATCCCTAAAAAAACTATTAAATTTCATAAAAAAGCTGCTTGATAAAGTAAATAGATAAAGTTAATGAAGTGGTCACCATATTTTGAATGAGTATTCACAAAAAATATCATATTTATCATTTCAAAAAAGGCATACGAATAATTTCTGCATGGTAAACACCGACTTCAGCAAAGCCATAAATATCAATCTGGTTCAATAATCTTGTTATTTATAGAATGAATTGATGGCCCGTGCTATTACAAGCTTTCGCACTTCGCTGGTCCCTGCTCCAATCTCGTACAGCTTGGCATCACGCAAGAATCGGCCAGTTGGGTAATCATTGATATAACCATTTCCTCCTGTAAAATGACAAAATCATATCTCCAGCATCTGTTGGTTTATCACAAAATTAAACATCAAACATTTTAACAATTTATTAATCTTGAGGTGAGGGAAAGGATAAATTCTTTGATTTAATTTTTAAGTATATGTTGGAAAAACGGGAGCCTGCTTTAAAATTGGTTAGTTTAATAATATCACTACTAGAAATTGTTTTTCAGGAGACAAACTTTCTCTCCCCCTCATACAATTGTGAGAAAAACACAAGTGTGAGAAAAACACAAGTGTGAAATAATTTCTTAAATGATATTGTTATATTCAAAACTGGCGAGTTTGAGCAAACTTTGTCAAACATGGCCGTTGGCTGTGAAGGATAAGGACGGCTTACTACTCTTTCCTTAGACCCTGAATGATTAACCAGTACTTGAGCATACACATCTCTGCAAGTAGATGATAACTTTCCCACTTGATTCAGTGGTGAGAGATGAATGAAAAAGAGAAGCAATGTTATATATCAATCATCATGGAGACAGTGGCTTGGTGGGGAGATTCAAACTTGCGAACCCTGGATGCTCTACTAACTGAGCTAACCAGGTGATTATTTAAGAAAATGACAATTTAATGAAAAAAATATGTTTTATTGTCATAGCAGACAACAGAAAACAACACTTTTATTTAACGTAAACAAAAGCATTAAATATATTTTAAACATTATTTGTTATCTGTTTAATCATGATTAGTACTAAAGAAACTTGGATAAAATGTTATTCCCGACAAAATCAACTGTTACTTTTTCTGACAAACTTTTTATTAACCCATACTTATTTATAGATGTTATCACTCACCTAGAATCTGTATAGCATCCAATGCTATCTTGGTAGCTGCCTCAGCAGTGTATAATATCACACCTGCACAGTCCTACAGTGTTAACAGTAAATTGTAGAAGTCATAGAAGTATTTAATATCAAACAGAATGGAAACAAAGTAAGCACCTTTACAAACATATTTTGGGTTCACCGTTGCTAAGTGTTTTAAGGCACTGCTGTATTTTTATCACTTACCTTTTGATGGTAAGGTAAAGGGTTTGAGTCTAGCTCAATCTAAAAATGTTATGTGAAAAAGTTTCCAGTTACTTGCATCAGGAGGGTGCTTCTACTTAGATTATTCCCGAGGTCTTCATCGGCCGGTAAAACTGGATACTGGTATTGTCATATGATGAAAACGGCATTACACTTCAGGGGACATCAAACATGATTTGTATACATGTATATTGTTAGAACCTTGTCATGCAAATGCTATAGAATTTTTATTGTAAAACTGGCATTTAAACTTTAATAAATTGTCTTTATTTTACGTATCATACTTTATGTTTACAAGTCTCAAGTTTCCAAAGCTTTTTACATAATCTTGCAATCTTGTTAGAAAAAAAAAATCATAAACTTCTAAAAAAGAAAATCGTCAATGATAAGTTCAATGATTCAATACTTATAAAACAAGAGGGCCTGAGGATGCTCTTCTGGCTCATAGTGACCATAGCACTTTTTGAATTTTTTACAATATAAACCCTCACCACACCCTTACTGCACAAAAAGTTTGATACTGTGAAAAGGAAATACTTTAAAATTCCCATACCATTCATGTGTAAAAAAAATTATATTCCCTGTACAGGACCCTTATACGACCCTGCCCCTTAATTTGTAGAAACTTCAAGCACCCACTTATAGAGATTTGTTAATATGAGCTGACAATCCTTTAGATTTAAAATAGAAGTTTTTTGTATACATGGATGTGAAAATGAAAACTTTCAGTTTTCCCCATAATAGTTCTATGTAAAAGTAAAAGTCACCTTAATATAGGGTCCCTATATATCCCAGTCCTTGATTTGCAAAATCTTAAATCCCTTGCTGATATAAGGATATTTTATATCATAAATGAACAAATTTGACAAAAATGTTATTATTGCTTCAGATATTAAACTAGTATTGAACAAAGGAAATTTTTCGTTTTTCCATAGTATTTGTACATAAAACTCAAAAGTTCCCTTTCTATTTTAACCCTTTCGAGACCCACCCAGGCCACTTATTTGGTATGACTAGATGATGCTTCAGAACTCAAATTAAATAATTATTTTGCCCAAATGGATAAAAAAATGAGTATTTTCTGTTCTCCCATAGTATCCCTATGTAAAATTTATGTCCCCTTACAGGGCCCCAACAAGCCCCTTAATTTTTATCTTCATTCAAACCATACACATATGGATAATTATGATATCCATGGACTTTCGCCAGTAAAGCTAAAAATCATCCTATTAAAAACAATTTTTCTAATATAAATTCAGGATCTGGTTAATATTAACATGTTAACATCAGGTAAATAAACGTACATAAATATCTGTTTCAGTACACACAGCTGACATTGTACTGCCATTTCTGAACCTACTGATAAAACATTTAAAACTTCTCCACTTACATTGGGACTTATGTGTCCTGAATCCAGAGATCGTGCTACATTATAGACATATGATCTGCTTGCACTCAGCGTCGTGTACATATCTGCCAACTTTGCTTGTATCATCTGTAATTCAATATACTCATGTTTTATATTTTACTCCCAAATGTAGCTCGACTTGTTAAAAACATTTATAACTGGGTATCAAAATGGTTTGGTTTAAATAGTTTAACACGCATTATCAAAGGTGTACTGTATCTGTACAAGATTAATAACCAGGGCCTGTTACATGAAACAACTTAAGCTGAAACTTTCCTCAACTCAAAAATTTAAATTTCCAAATGATAACAGAACTGAAGTGACAACATATGTTTACTCATTTATGTATTGGAGAGGATAAAATGCAAAGTGATCAATGTAAATGACGTTATAGCTTTTCAAAGATTTGAGTTAACTCTTTACTTCATATAGATGCCTTTGGACACTTCTAATATAGACGCCTTTGGACACCTCTTATATAGACGCCTTTGGACACCTCTTATATAGACGCCTTTGGACACCTCTGATATAGACGCCTTTGGACACCTCTTATATAGACGCCTTTGGACACCTCTAATATAGACGCCTTTGGACACCTCTAATATAGAAGGCTTTTGAATTATCGGGTTAATTATGTTTATATTAACTGACAGAGTGGAAAACAGTGCAGGAAGTGTTCAGATTGCTCGTTACGAGCAATCTGAACTCTTCCTGCACTATTTTCAAAGGCCTTCTGTGATTGGTGCAGGAAAACGCGTATCTGTGGAATAAAGGCTTAAGAAAAATCTCAAGCTGAGATGTTTAGTGAAACTGGGGCATTAGGCTTCTGTTTCAGCAATATTTTTAAAAACTTAATTTTGACTGGTTATTTATCTAGTATATAATCAATATCAATGAAACCATGTTCAGTTTTACTGGAACCAGTCTAAAACCATGCTCACCTGGCTGATTTTCTTAGATTTAAGTTTTTAAGAATTTCAGTATATGTGGGTCATAAGCCTAACATCAGTATATTACCATATCACAAAGAACCTTTTTCTGTACTTTGGGTGATTATTATAAGAATCTTACATGGGTTTGAGGTTCGGATAGAAAATTCCGT
Source organism: Panopea generosa (assembly GCA_029582155.1). NCBI lineage: Eukaryota > Metazoa > Mollusca > Bivalvia > Adapedonta > Hiatellidae > Panopea > Panopea generosa. The sequence goes on from CM055895.1 coordinate 20,323,258, forward strand.
CCTGAGGGATAACTGTTTTGGCGGGGACAGAATTTTCTATGCAAACCGAAAAAGCCATGAATGATCTTTTACTTGCATACCAAACATATTGAATAAATATTTTAACTTAATTTATCATTATAAATTTTACAACAGTTGCTTTTAAAATGTTTAATTATATGATTTACGTCATATATTTATGTTACGGCATCTGGATGGTCTTAACGTCACAGAGCAAGAATTTTATCTAGGCCCTAGGGTGAGACAGAAATATCTAACCCCAGTAAAAATACAGATACCCTTATCCGGTATGCAAGAAAAGTGATTCTATAATGTGGCTCTGTGGATAAGGAAAAGCTATCCAAGGGTTCAAGATATGTACAAAGAATGAGGCTATGCCGAGTTGTCTATCTGTATCTTCTCAGTATAGCCTACCTTCTTGTCTGCCAATATATATACTGTGTTACTGAGAATATTTCATAGATAAAAAAAATTGGAACGAGACATTATGTCAAAATAACAATATCAATATGGGATTTTATGACACAATTTTACTCTTGAACACAGGCAGGTGCATTAGGATTGATTGATTGAATATTTAGCGTCATTTTTATCTATGCAAGTAAATGATAACTTTCTCACTTGAATCAGCGATGAGACAAATGATAATGAGACGCAATGTCATATATCAATCATCACAGAGACTGTTGCCGGGTAGGGATTCGAACTCACGACCCCTGAATTGATAGTCAGACGCATAACCGACTTAGCTAATCGGGCCATGCCTAATATTATCTCACAGACTCACACCCCATATTATACAGGATATCCCTGTCTAACAGGTAGGTGAGAAAGGATAGTTCAATCTATAGTTTCACTTTATCAGAACCAAGGCTCTGGCAAAGTTCCTCGATACAGTGATACAAGGCTCAGAATCTCATTATCTGTCTGTCCAGGTCTAGTCAGCTTAATCAGTATCTGACTATCAGTTTGAGGGTCTTGAGTTCTAATCCCTGCCCCGCCACAGTCATCAGTGACAACTGATATACAACATTGCATCTCATTGTCATTCGTCTCTCGGCTAAGTTATCATATACTTACAGAGATGGGTGTGCTGGAGTACTGGTTAACCTTTCAACATACCAGGAAAGACTTGTTAGGTTAACTGATTATCTTTAAGCCCTAGATGGCATAGAATGGTGCTAAATACTTAATCAATCAAGCTCGTTATCCCAATTATATACACATGACTGCTTTTTTTCTTACATAACACTAAAAATTTAATAATTTTTTTAGACAAACTTGTTGATATATCCCTTGTATACCTAATACTGCGATATACCTATAACTGCAAATACCCATATAATAACAATCTGGGAAGACATGCGCAAAGCTCACACTTCCTTTAGCGTCAGCATTTGTTTGCATTTCGTATCGGCAACTGTTTTTTACTCAGCACATGAATAACCTTTTAACTGTTTAGTATTGATGCCATTCTTTACATGGTTGAAATTTTAGGTATTAGGTATTACCAGTATAGCATTTTTGGAGAAAAGAGTGACATCAGACCTCTGGCACCTGTAAATGACATATCTTTATTAGGTATATCCAAACAACTTACCTGGAAATGGCCTATCTTTTCACCAAAGCAGGTCCTTTCATGTGCATATTTAAAAGCAACATCACAGGAAGCTTGCATTAATCTGTAATAAACATAAAAATATTTAAAAACTTAGAAATAGGCATTTCTTTTTTCTTTTTTTCTTGAAAATGAAAAGTACAGTCATTAAAAATCATGCTTATAAGTTACTTTATTTAAAAAACAGAAATGAATGTATGAAATATTCTTTGAATTATTCATCAACTTTACATCTACAATTACATCTTCAAATAGAATCGGTGATTTAAAGTTACAGGAAATGTATATCATTAAGTGTCATATTGAATTAATCATGAACTTTACAGCTATAATGACATGTACAGGTAGAATTACACATATGGCATACAGGTGGCTAACTGTAAAGTTTATTGGGTGCCAGCAAGACGATTTACAGGGTATCAGGAATATCATGAGGAGTTTGATGATAACAAATCTTTGAATGGTTTGGACATACATGGGAGATGACAAAAGTTTGTTTCCACTAGGGTATACATGATGAGTGGTCTAGTAGAACTGTATGGCTCATAACATGTACAGTCAATACTGTGTAAGCGCTCACCACTAATGTACATGTACATGGGAGATGACAAAAGTTTGTTTCCACCAGGGTATACATGATGAGTGGTCTAGTAGAACTGTATGGCTCATAACATGTACAGTCAATACTGTGTAAGCACTCACCACTAATGTACATATACATGGGAGATGACAAAAGTTTGTTTCCACTAGGGTATACATGATGAGTGGTCTAGTAGAACTGTATGGCTCATAACATGTACAGTCAATACTGTGTAAGCGCTCACCACTAATGTACATGTACATGGGAGATGACAAAAGTTTGTTTCCACCAGGGTATACATGATGAGTGGTCTAGTAGAACTGTATGGCTCATAACATGTACAGTCAATACTGTGTAAGCGCTCACCACTAATGTACATGTACATGGGAGATGACAAAAGTTTGTTTCCACTAGGGTATACATGATGAGTGGTCTAGTAGAACTGTATGGCTCATAACATGTACAGTCAATACTGTGTAAGCTCTCACCACTAATGTACATGTACATGGGAGATGACAAAAGTTTGTTTCCACTAGGGTATACATGATGAGTGGTCTAGTAGAACTGTATGGCTCATAACATGTACAGTCAATACTGTGTAAGCGCTCACCACTAATGTACATGTACATGGGAGATGACAAAAGTTTGTTTCCACTAGGGTATACATGATGAGTGGTCTAGTAGAACTGTATGGCTCATAACATGTACAGTCAATACTGTGTAAGCGCTCACCACTAATGTACATGTACATGGGAGATGACAAAAGTTTGTTTCCACTAGGGTATACATGATGAGTGGTCTAGTAGAACTGTATGGCTCATAACATGTACAGTCAATACTGTGTAAGCTCTCACCACTAATGTACATGTTCATGGGAGATGACAAAAGTTTGTTTCCACTAGGGTATACATGATGAGTGGTCTAGTAGAACTGTATGGCTCATAACATGTACAGTCAATACTGTGTAAGCGCTCACCACTAATGTACATGTACATGGGAGATGACAAAAGTTTGTTTCCACTAGGGTATACATGATGAGTGGTCTAGTAGAACTGTATGGCTCATAACATGTACAGTCAATACTGTGTAAGCGCTCACCACTAATGTACATGTACATGGGAGATGACAAAAGTTTGTTTCCACTAGGGTATACATGATGAGTGGTCTAGTAGAACTGTATGGCTCATAACATGTACAGTCAAACCTGTGTAAGCGCTCACCACTAATGTACATGTACATGGGAGATGACAAAAGTTTGTTTCCACTAGGGTATACATGATGAGTGGTCTAGTAGAACTGTATGGCTCATAACATGTACAGTCAAACCTGTGTAAGCGCTCACCACTAATGTACATATACATGGGAGATGACAAAAGTTTGTTTCCACCAGGGTATACATGATGAGTGGTCTAGTAGAACTGTATGGCTCATAACATGTACAGTCAATACTGTGTAAGCGCTCACCACTAATGTACATGTACATGGGAGATGACAAAAGTTTGTTTCCACTAGGGTATACATGATGAGTGGTCTAGTAGAACTGTATGGCTCATAACATGTACAGTCAATACTGTGTAAGCGCTCACCACTAATGTACATGTACATGGGAGATGACAAAAGTTTGTTTCCACTAGGGTATACATGATGAGTGGTCTAGTAGAACTGTATGGCTCATAACATGTACAGTCAAACCTGTGTAAGCGCTCACCACTAATGTACATGTACATGGGAGATGACAAAAGTTTGTTTCCACTAGGGTATACATGATGAGTGGTCTAGTAGAACTGTATGGCTCATAACATGTACAGTCAATACTGTGTAAGCGCTCACCACTAATGTACATGTACATGGGAGATGACAAAAGTTTGTTTCCACTAGGGTATACATGATGAGTGGTCTAGTAGAACTGTATGGCTCATAACATGTACAGTCAATACTGTGTAAGCGCTCACCACTAATGTACATGTACATGGGAGATGACAAAAGTTTGTTTCCACTAGGGTATACATGATGAGTGGTCTAGTAGAACTGTATGGCTCATAACATGTACAGTCAATACTGTGTAAGCGCTCACCACTAATGTACATGTACATGGGAGATGACAAAAGTTTGTTTCCACTAGGGTATACATGATGAGTGGTCTAGTAGAACTGTATGGCTCATAACATGTACAGTCAAACCTGTGTAAGCACTCACCACTAATGTACATGTACATGGGAGATGACAAAAGTTTGTTTCCACTAGGGTATACATGATGAGTGGTCTAGTAGAACTGTATGTCTCATAACATGTACAGTCAAACCTGTGTAAGCGCTCACCACTAATGTACATGTACATGGGAGATGACAAAAGTTTGTTTCCACTAGGGTATACATGATGAGTGGTCTAGTAGAACTGTATGGCTCATAACATGTACAGTCAATACTGTGTAAGCGCTCATCACTAATGTACATGTACATGGGAGATGACAAAAGTTTGTTTCCACTAGGGTATACATGATGAGTGGTCTAGTAGAACTGTATGTCTCATAACATGTACAGTCAAACCTGTGTAAGCGCTCACCACTAATGTACATGTACATGGGAGATGACAAAAGTTTGTTTCCACTAGGGTATACATGATGAGTGGTCTAGTAGAACTGTATGGCTCATAACATGTACAGTCAATACTGTGTAAGCGCTCACCACTAATGTACATGTACATGGGAGATGACAAAAGTTTGTTTCCACTAGGGTATACATGATGAGTGGTCTAGTAGAACTGTATGTCTCATAACATGTACAGTCAAACCTGTGTAAGCGCTCACCACTAATGTACATGTACATGGGAGATGACAAAAGTTTGTTTCCACTAGGGTATACATGATGAGTGGTCTAGTAGAACTGTATGGCTCATAACATGTACAGTCAAACCTGTGTAAGCACTCACCACTAATGTACATATACATGGGAGATGACAAAAGTTTGTTTCCACTAGGGTATACATGATGAGTGGTCTAGTAGAACTGTATGGCTCATAACATGTACAGTCAATACTGTGTAAGCGCTCACCACTAATGTACATGTACATGGGAGATGACAAAAGTTTGTTTCCACTAGGGTATACATGATGAGTGGTCTAGTAGAACTGTATGTCTCATAACATGTACAGTCAAACCTGTGTAAGCGCTCACCACTAATGTACATGTACATGGGAGATGACAAAAGTTTGTTTCCACTAGGGTATACATGATGAGTGGTCTAGTAGAACTGTATGGCTCATAACATGTACAGTCAAACCTGTGTAAGCACTCACCACTAATGTACATGTACATGGGAGATGACAAAAGTTTGCTTCCACTAGGGTATACATGATGAGTGGTTTAGTAGAACTGTATGGCTCATAACATGTACAGTCAATACTGTGTAAGCGCTCATCACTAATGAACAGCCACTTCTCTTAAGCAGCCAAAATTGCTAGATTGCTTTTAATGCTTTCAGAGCAAATTAACCTGCATTAAGCAAAACCTGGCTTAAATGGTCAATTTTGCTCCGTCATAGACTGCTCAAAACATTTATAAACATACAATGGTGAGTGTTGTGTGGTTCACAAGCTAACTGACCATAGATGTGCAAACCTAAATGAGTTGACTTTAAAGTATCAAATAGATGTGCAAACCTAAATGAGTTGACTTTAAAGTATCAAATAGATGTGCAAACCTAAATGAGTTGACTTTAAAGTATCAAATAGATGTGCAAACCTAAATGAGTTGACTTTAAAGTATCAAATAGATGTGTAAACCTAAATGAGTTGACTTTAAAGTATCAAATAGATGTGCAAACCTCATTTAGTTGACTTTAATGTATCAAATAGATGTGTAAACCTAAATTAGTTGACTTTTATGTATCAAATAGATGTGCAAACCTCAATGAGTTGACTTTTATGTATCAAATAGATGTGTAAACCTCAATGAGTTGACTTTTATGTATCAAATAGATGTGCAAACCTAAATGAGTTGACTTTTATGTATCAAATAGATGTGCAAACCTCAATGAGTTGACTTTTATGTATCAAATAGATGTGTAAACCTAAATGAGTTGACTTTTATGTAACAAATAGATGTGCAAACCTCAATGAGTTGACTTTTATGTATTAAATAGATGTGTAAACCTAAATGAGTTGACTTTTATGTATCAAATAGATGTGCAAACCATAATGAGTTGACTTTAAAGTATCAAATAGATGTGCAAACCTCAATGAGTTGACTTTTATGTATCGAATAGATTTGTAAACCTAAATGAGTTGACTTTTATGTATCAAATAGATGTGTGAACTTAAATGAGTTGACTTTTATGTATCAAATAGATGAGTCCTTAATGAGTTGACTTTTATGTATCAAATAAACGTGTGAACCTAAATGAGTTGACTTTAATATATCAAATGGATGTGTGACCATGAAGAGTGGACCATATGTTGACATATTCCCCAAAATGAGTGGATCAGTGGATCCAGGTGAATCAGCAGGTGAATGTGTGAACCTGCATGAGTTTGGAAGAAAACACAACACATTGACTCATCAAATAAATGTGACCATAAATGAGCTCATAATTAAGAATGTAAATAGAATGTTCACAACATGAGAAGATTTTACCAAGAATGTCAACATTTTTAAAAGACTACTCATCCTGTAGGACTAGTGACCAGTAAAACAGTAGTTATTCAGTTAAACTGTAATAAAGTTCAAAGTATGTATGATTTTTGCTGCTTTATTAACCAACATAAAACATATAAATAGAAAATAATTTGCCAATATAAGGTGCTGGATAATTTTAATGGGATTTAATGCCATTTTCAACACATTTCAGGTTGTATATGGCATATCCAGTTTTATTGGTGGAGGAAGATCTCAGAATGAATCAGAGTAGAACAACCCTCCTTTCTCTATCTCTTTCAATATATTATCTATGTGTAGATCCCTACATTGAGCAGCAAAACAATTAAAATAACATAATCAATTGATCATATTAATCTTAATTCTGAAGAAATAATTTAGATTAAAAATAAACTTTTATACTGAACCATTCACAAGTTCAAACTAAATTTCATACTTTTGTATAGATTATGGCCAGTTTAATTTTGTCTTTATTTGTTTAAATTTGTTTGTGTTAAAATATGTTCTTCACTATATGTATCACTATGTAAAAATTGTTTAATAAATGGGCTATCGTATGATAGTTGAAGAGAGATCTCAGAATGAATCAGAGTAGAACCACGCTCCTTCCACAAGTAACTGGCAAACTTTTTGGTATAAAGATTTTGGAGCGAACAGGACTCAAACCTACATCAAACCTACAACCTTAGCGGTGAGAATCAAGTGATCTTAAGACGGCACTTTAGACCACTCTGCCAAAATGATTATCAGTGATAATTGACGTAAACAGGACATGTTAAATGTTAATAATATAAATATCAGGAATGAACTTCATATGTTAAACATTCATGAGAGAGTATGAACTAACATGCATTGAGTAAAGAGTACAAGAGACTCTTCAGGGTTCACTCACTTACACATGGTACATTAAAATTCATTCACGAATGTTCAAATAATGAAATGTTTTTTTTAAATAAACATATTCATATGATTTGAGATGTATGATGGTATCATGTGTGTCTGACACTTACCCAGTAGGTCCGGCTGAGAGGACACACCGTTCTATATCTAGTCCACTCATCAATACATATACACCTCGATTAATGTTCCCCAATATGTTTGTAGCTAACGAGATACGAGATAACATATAATATTATAAGCAAAGGAATTTATCTAAGAAGTAATTTGTTTTACCGATACCAACTGTTTACCACTAACTGTGCATTTCATCAGCTCTGGATAATAAGCTTTTATTGAAGAAAATATTAGCATAAATTATTATAATGAAACTTGGTAGAAATTTAATACAGTTTTTTAGTTTTTATAAACATGAATTATATCAAATGATCTTATATGATTAAATGATTTTGATAGTGTACATTATACCAGATTATATATCTGAGAGAACAATTTCACATAAATAGTGGATATTGGTATACCAAATTTCACAAAACTATGAATGTCTCAAGATATCTAAGCATGGACTTCACATGGTTCTTCAAATTTCATTAGCCAGTGGTGTAAAGTAATACATTTAAATCATTATTGGACTAAAAACAACCTTCTGGTTTCTAAGTTTTTATTATTAAAATTTGAACATAGCTTTCTTTTTGTCAAAAGGTAGAACTTGATAGAAGTTTTGTAGAACTATTACAATTCTATACATATTAAATAATAGTCAGAGAAAACCCATTATGTGGAGCTGATGAAAAGCAGAGTGAGAGAAGGCTATAATCTTAAAACATATTTTCTTCAATCCAAAATCTAAATGTTGGCTATTGCTCTAGGTACCACAATTGGTGCAAGTTTGTATCAAGCATCCCAATGCATGGGTATCAGTAATGATTTTTACCTTTACGGTGACCTTGACCTTTACATATGGTAATGGTGGAAAATTTGACATCTACATTTTGTTTAATGTATGGTACTGGTAATTGTAAAGTTTCTATTTTAGTTTTACTTGAAAATGAATCCATAATATATTTGCACTGCTGTTTTAGCAGCAAAAAATGTTTTCTTGAAGTGTATGGTCTTACATGAATTTAACCTTTGATAAAAAAAGAAAAACTGAGAAGGGCGAGAACTGTAAAACCTTTGATAAGGGAAACGGAAAACTGAAAAAGGTGTAACCAACGTAAAAGTTTGGCAATAGAAATGGCATTTTATATATACCAACAAGCATTAATATCCAGATTTGATGAAGACAATGAATAAAGTGATACCTAAATTGTTTTGTCACATTTTGTAGTTCATCAATGAAATATCTCTCGATTTTATCTCTCGATTATTTTTGTAGTAAAATGGACACAGAATATTCACAATTACAATTTAGTAATGTTCTAAAATTATAGCTCCAACTGTCAGCATAAAACTTTATTTTGTGCGTGAAGGTGCGTATGTGAAGAGAGGGGTGGGGTTTGGAGTCTGAATATATAAATCAGTCTTTTAACAGATGTTCCTATCAGATTTTTTTCCATTTGACGTAAATTATCAAAAATCTGTACACTTGTACTTTGAAGTATCAGCTCTCATTTCAGCTTTGTTATTTTTTAAATATATCAGCAGTACCACAGTTTCTTGTTAACATATTTTTCAGACAATTTTTGCCGTTTTTCCTTTATGAAAAAGTCAATAATAATTAAAAAAATGTTTTTGATAGCATTTTAAAACTACTTGTTTTATTTTGTATTGAAAGACCTTTATACAAATAAAACACATATAGTGTTACCTTTAGGTCTAGTCATTACAATGGCGTTTATTCTTAAACCAACAAATTTTGAACACTCACGGCTGATTGCACAAAAAACCTCTCGTACAAACTTTTGAATTGTAGTACTTTATTCAAAAAAAAAAGAAACTAAATTGGGTAATGGTACTTTTTTTTTTTGATAGATCTACTGAGGATGTATTTCAGTACGACTAAACAGGAGGAGTAAACAAACATTAAATCATTGGTAACTGTCAAAATACTGTTTGTCTGGCAACTACTTGGAATAACTTAACTTGGTACACACACATATACTAGATCTGTTATCTCTACTATTATTAGGCAAAGGTCACAAACTATATTTCAATGAATTTTATCTATACAGTTACTTTATTAGGTAATAGCAAATTAATTGTATTAGTCAATTCTATTTGTTTGTTTGAATAATAAATATCTTTTTCTTTGCCAACGAGGGCTAACAGATAATCATCGCACTTGGTGGGAAGGCAAACCCTGGATTGATAGCTGGCAGTTCATGACCATTGCCTGGGTATGGTAATTTAGACAGAAAATGACAAGCTGCAAAAGTTGTGTTCCAATCAATAATGATCTTAATATTCTTGTAACTACTGTTTGTGTTCAGAACTATTTTTAGAGCCCCACATAGCAGTTTTACCTTTAATACCTTTTTATATCCGAGTATGCTAGATAAGAATTAAGCAAAAGGGTCTCACCCTAGCGGACCAGCCGCCCCAGCGCCACGCTCTATATCAAGTCCAGACATTAAAACATAGACCCCACGACCCACACCACCTAGCACGTGACTAACTGTAAGTAGAAGATAGCACAACCGTGGAAAATGAAATAACATGACATACTGCACAGGTTTATCTGGGTTTTCATGCTTCATATACCGTACAGATGGTTATTTCTGGGAAGGAACTATTTCTAATTTTAGCCTGAATATTTATCTTAAAAATGTTAAGGTCTCTGAACTAAAGATATTCATGTTTTTTTTAATGCATGTATTTATGCAAGCGTGAGGTTTGAGTTTGTCCCATTTAAAGGTATGAATAATAACAGTCAATTAATGTTATTACAAATTAAAATAGACAAATTCTTACAACTGTTTTTCAAAAATATTAACTGGGAGGAAGCCCAGTGTTATTATGGTTGAACCAAATGCATTACCTCCCTTTAAAGTTGAAAAGCAAACACTTCTCTGTGCAGTCTTATGTCATGTATATATTTTTTTTCTGGGGAACTGCAGATTTATTTTTATTCAGAATCATAATGATGCAGGAGTGTAATTTGCAGAATTAAATTTCATCCAGTTCTGACTAAAACACAGAATATATCAGCTACAGAAACAACCAGGCCAAAAAGTTCTAAAAATAAAATCAGTTTTGGAAAATGAAGTCATTTCCATATTCATACCCCTATACATTATCAATGTCAACTTCATATCCCCATGCTAAGTACTGTATTTTGTACAAAGACAGACATCTAAGTGGTTGCCATAGAAACAGCAGTTATCTTCAGAATATTTAGATATTTACACAGATAAGACATTAAAACAGTCACCACCAATAATATCCTTTGTGACTTAGTATTCTACATTGTTGAGTTCTCACTCAGTAATTTCTCATTAACACCCCTTCTAAGTACTAGTGGAATGGTCCAAAAACGAGGGTGGAATTAAAGAGATTCAACAGAATTGCTGAAACTGACTGGATATCAAATATAGCTGATGAACACGATATAGTAAATTCTCACCCTACTGGCATGGATGACACCACACCCCTCTCTATGTCAAGGCCTGACATCAACACATACACGCCCTTACCTTCTTCACCTAGTACATGACTTACTGTGACAAAGTAAATACAAACAATATCAGTTGACACTGTTGTCATTTGGTATACAAGCATGGACAATTGACTGCAATGATGAGGAAATATTTATGATCAGTTTATCTTTTTGATAGATTCAATAATTAACGTCATTTTTATGCCATCGGGGGTTAACAGACAATCAGTTAATCTAAAAACTCTTTCAAGGGATCCTGAAAGGTTAACCAATACACACCCATCTCCGCAAGTAACTTATGAATTTCTCACTTGAATCAATGGTGAGAGACGAATGATTACGAGACAAAATGTTGTATATCAATCATCACAGACTGTTGCCAGGCAGGGATTCAAACTCACGACCTCTGGATTGATAGTCAAATGCGTAACCAACTGAGCTTATCAGGCATGGCTTATCTTTTTGAAACCAATTCGCTGTGGTGCAATTAGTTCAGGCAAATTTTTTTATTTTGCAGTTTTTATTTCAAATCAGATATCCATGTTTACATGTACATGTAAGCATTTTTGTGAATATTTTTGTTATTTATTTTTGTGCTTTATGCAGATATTCTATGTATGGTAGATATACATGATCTCTTCAAAAGAAGGCATTTCATAGTTTATACACATGTAAAAATTATGTGAGGCTACATTTTTGTATTTTTTTTTTACAAAACATGCAATACTTCTTTCAAGACTTATTTAATATTAACCCAGCTTTGGTCAGCTTGACACAGGTCTTATGCATGAATATCAATGGAAAAATTATATAAAAGATTGGGCAATAAGTATAAATGAACTTGTGGTGACCACACTCATTCCAGGAAATTGTGACAATTAAGGACCACAATTCCGGGAAATTATGACAATTAAGGACCACAATTCCGGGAAAGTCTGACAATTAAGGACGACAATTCAGGGAAATGTGACAATTAAGGACCACAATTCAGGCATTAATATACCAGATCAAGTTAAATTATTGAATATGGATGGAAACTAATCATTAGTAAAAGGTTGCGAAAGAAGGGAAAAAATTGCACTTGCAATTGTTACAATTATCACTAGTTAACCATATATAATTATGTATCTGCCCATTCACTACTTGTTTTCAATTGATTGACTGAACCAATTTAACGACAAAAAATTCACCATGACTATTAACTGATTTATTGAATTTTTGGAGTCATTTTATGCCATTGAGGGCTAACAGATGATCAGTTAACCTAACCACTGTTTCCTAGGATCCTGAAAGGTTAACCAGTACTCAAGCATCTCCACAAGTAACTGATAACTTTCCCACTTGAATCAGCAGTGAGAGATGAATGATAATGAGACACAATGTTGTATATCAATCATAATGGAGACTGTTGCCAGGCGGGGATTCGATCTCATGACCCCTGGATTGATAATCAGACACGTAACCGACTGAGATAATCAGGCCTGGCTTGTTTTTAACATTTACCAGTCATAAGTATGTCATCACCATGTACTGGTTATCCATTACACCATGTTGAGATTAGCATGTCAATACATAAAAATAAATGTTAGCAATAGCAAAATATATCATATAACATGTGTTTTAGAGAAATTGCTTACAAAATGAGATTCATTAAATTTAACATTACAAAATAAGATTCATCAATATAGTTACATTACTTCCAGGATACAAACCATTAATTAATGTTAAATTTCTTCTGCTCCAGAGTTATCACTCTATTACAATATCTTGAAATATTTAGTAGAATTGAAAAAAAAAATCTCTCAGATTTCATGTAAGAATGAAATTAATTTTCAGACTTCTTTTTATATTCAAATTGGATTTTATTTCATACTGAATGATTGAATACATTAGCTTCAACCAACAAACACCACAAAACTTAAGCATGTTTAATCGGATTATAACAATTTATTTAAGCTTGATTGCAAAGAAATCCCAAAGCTTATATGAACCACTCTTGAGGCAACTTCCTAGGTAGAACCAGTACTAAGTACTTCATTTTTTTTATCTAGAAGAAGATCGAACATGCAATCTCTGGCATGAGCGGCCAATACTCAATCCACTCCACTGCCACACTGCTTATTTAATTGAAATTCTCTTTTTTCTGGAATTCAAGTCAAGTTGATTTTTTTCTTCAAGACAAATGTTCTGCCTTCAAATTAACAACTAATATTTAACAAAAATGGAACTAAACAGAGATGTCAGCTAATGCAGGATGGTCATTACCTGGTACTTTGCAATCAGTGAATATCAGTTCTGACGTGTTGGACCCTCGCATACCCAACTTGTCTAACTTCACTCCTGTACTGAAACCCTCCATACCCTGTAACAAATTAGTTCTATTACATTCTGTAATGAATTACTTCTATTACACTCTGTAACAAATAACTCCTATTACACTCTGTAACAAATTACTCCTATTACACTCTGTAACAAATTACTCCTATTACACTCTGTAACAAATTATTTCTATTACATACTTGTTACAGGCATTACTACATCCATTGGAAACATAAATCACTGTCACGGGATGGTGGTCATATAAATCTTTGGGTTTGGTAGTGAAGATGCATTTTTTTTGTTTTTAAGGTCATATTTTGCAGTTTGAATGGAACATTTTATCTGTTTGGAATATTTTGAAAGCATTGTCATGTTTAAAAGAAGAAACATTCAGACATGGAAATAGGGCAATAAATACATGTACACTACTTTTCTAATGATATTTTGGCACTCCACCTATATGTATACAAACAATTAAATGTAAATTTCCCTTATTAACTTCTGGTCTTTCTATAAATGACAACCATTTAAAAATGTTTTATTCACCATAGTCTAGAAATAAGGACAATCAATGGTGGATTTACACCTTTATATTAACATTCATGATGTTAATCTTCAATAAACCTCATCCAATGAACGTAAAACTATGAGCGGTCAATTAAAGCTTCAGATATCAAATGCTCAATAACTTTGCCATATTTTACGAGGTACAGATTTCATTAACAACCCCTTCACGTGCTTATACTTCCCTCCTATAATGTTGGCATCAATTATGATGGAACAAATCAAAAACTGTTAAACATATGACACAACTTATCTCATTTGACGTCATTAACGACAATTTACATTAACAATAATTATTCAAGGAAAAATGATCTAACATGACTTGTTTAATTCAGATAGAAAATCCAATCCCTTGAGACAACTGTTTTAGCAGGAACTCGGCGAAGTGTCATTCTTTCCAAAGTAGTTTTACCTCGGGAATTTTCTATCTTAATATCAAACCTGTGTAAGATTCTTATAATCTCACACAATTAATCTATAAAGAAAATACAAACTTGTTTGTTCCTTTGATCATTATTTACCTTCTCTATCATAAAAGCTGTGATGCCATGCTGAGGTTTGTCCGTGTCAAAGTCTGTCTTGGCATAAACTACTAACACATCCGCATCTGGGCCATTCGTGATCCAAAACTTGGTTCCATTCAAGACATAATGATCACCTGAATAAAAGTGGAACTTAATGAAAAAATTAATCTGAGCATGACTACACATGGCCCCAATATAGCATGGTTCCTGAGAACCAAACTACCAGATTGCATTATTTACCGAATAGTGTTGTAAACAAAACTCTTAGGGGAAAAAATATGGAGTGAGTTATGCTATCTGTGAACATTAATGCAAATGTATTTCTTTTTGTTTTCCTTCAATAAATTATGTAACCATGAAATGATTTCTTATTTTTTCTTTTCCGGTATCATATTTTCCTACCATATACATTGGATAACATGTCGTCTCATGAAAACATGATAATAAACCAAGTTAAATTTATGTGTGAAAAATACAGCTGAGGATTGCTCGTCACATAAATCTCATAAATCAATTAAAAGTGATGCTGGGTATAACAATAAGTTGATTTTGTCATGTCAGCATAAATGAAACAAAAAAATGTAGCGACATTTGGAAAAACAGCAATTACTTCACAAACAAGAGGCCCAAGAGGGCCTGAGGACGCTCTACTGACTCACAGTGACCATGGCACTTTTTGAAATTCTCCTATGCAATAGAAATATCGGGGCAGGGTAATTTTTAACCCTAGGGACACCATTTGAACAAATTTAACAAACTATAGTTGGTCATCATTATTACATAATCATTTTGAAAATATGCTGGGCCATTCATGAGAAGATTTTTTAAGTTTTGGACTATTTTTAGTAATGGCGGCCATCTTGAATTTCAGATCGAAAAAAAAAATCTTCTGTATAGTCTCCTATGCAACAGAAACATGCATGTGAAGTTTCAGTTTAATTGGCCTAGTGGTTTCAGAAAAGATGAAAGAAAAAGAGAATTTTCTGTTTTCCCATAGTATCCCTATGTGAAATTCTAAGTCCCTTTGCAGAGCCCCTATAAATTTTAGCCCCTTAATTCTTATCTGCAATCAAACCCCTACACATAGGGATAATTTATGCCAAATATGTTCAAATCTGACATACCTGTTCTTAAGAAAACGATTTTAGTAAATCCCAATTTGAACCCTTTTGGGGCCCCTCCTGACCCCTTTAGACAGTGGAACCCATTCATTTTTACAAATCTGAACCTCCTTCACCAAACAATGCTTCTGTGAAGATATAGGCAAAATCATTTCCATTTAAAAAAAAAAGAAAAAAAAGAAAAAAAAGAAATTATAATGACATGTATCCCCTAATTGAACCCTCGGGGCGGGGTCATTTTTAACCCTAGGGACACCATTTGAACAAATCCAACAATACTATAGTTGGTCATCATTACTACATAAACATTTTGATAATCTGTTGGGCCGTTCACGAGAAGAAGATTTTTTAAGTTTTGGACTATTTTTAGTAACGGCTGCCATCTTGAATTTCAAATTGAAAAAAAAAAAATCTTCTGTATAGTCTCCTATGCAACAGAAACATGCATGTGAAGTTTCAGTTTAATTGGCCTAGTGGTTTCAGAGAAAGTGCTGCTAACAGACGACAGACGACGGACAGACAACGCGCCATCGCATAAGCACTTCTGGCCTTTGGCCAGTAGGGCTAAAAAGCATCATGATTTAGTTTAGATTTTACAATCAATTGTTAGAATGAGATTATTTCATAACAAATCTTGCTAGAAATAACAATTTTAACTTTGAGAGCCATGAAAATGCAATATATTGGACTGTGTTATAATGGGACTGCAATGTACCGGTATACGGAGAAATTATTCTCTGAAGATTACTATCTAAAACTTCATACTGAGCATTTTATTAACAGTTTTTATAAAATTAGTGGTGTCAGGCCAATATTTAAAATTTGAGTACTTAAACATATAAAAAATACAAAGTCACATATTCTTGGATTTTTTTCTATTATAATGATAAATACTAAGTGGTTTTTTTTCACCATTTTGGGAAGATGCCCCATACCCTTGTAATTGGGAATTTTAGCAGCGTTTTTCATTAACATTGAGAAAACTTTTTCATTAAATATTTTGTTCAACTTTATAAAAATGTGTACACTAGTTTCTCTGGCCATTAAAGAATCAATGTCATACTCAATTCAGAATGGGGAATTATGGCATGTTTCAATTTACAATTATTGAAGCTTTCAATTGGGAATTTTTACCATTCAATTGTCTTAAAAATAGAGTTTGCATTATTTTGGTATATGACCACATTTATATGAAGAAGGATGCCTAACCAGTTTGCCCATTTACTACATAGACTACGGGTACAAACTGGGGAATTATAAATAAATCGTTACATTAACAAACATTATATAGATGCCTGCGTGTAATTTTCTGATATTTTTAAAATTTATCAAAATTGCCATGTGTCCGTTAAGGACTCCATATCCACTTCCTTAATCAATAGTCTATAAAGTATTCTTATTTTTTTCTAACCTGACATGGTATACTTGGGTTCATCGTTTTCTACTTAATACCACTGTCTAGTCTGATTTCTGTACGCCATAGTTTTGATGCAAGAAGTAAGAAGTTATATATAACGTTACCTTTCTTATCTGCTCTTAGTTTCATGGAGACAACATCGGACCCTGCATTGTGTTCACTCATCGCCAGAGCACCAACCATATCACCAGCTATCAACTGAAATAGAAATTTAAACAAAACTGAGAAATAATTATTTATTTTTTGTATGATACCGTCAAACTGTCATGATTACTGATATTGTTCAAACCTGCTATTCTACTTTCAAAACATAGATAGTAACCATAAATGATAAACCAATGATCAATTACCATTGGTTTATAATTGGTGATTTTCTCCATAATCAATACAACCAGAAACATAGATCTATAGTAACTAAAGGGTCTGCCAAAAGTCAACGGTGCAGAACACCACAATGATATGCACAGTCAAATGGATTTGATACAAATACAGCCAGGAACGTTTCAGCACAAATGAGTGGATTAGTGGTTTGGTGGTCGACTCCTTGGACTGCGAACCCAGGGGTTGCAGGTAATCGATCCCCCACTCCTCCAACCCATGTATCGGTGCTTAACACCAGGCATGTAAAAAAGGGTCTTCTGTACCTCTGCACTATCCTCCAAATATCTAAAATTGCTAGTGGCATCATCAGTGGCAAGAATAAATAAATATATCACCATCCCCACAACTGAGTGAAAAGTTTAGGAGTAGTGCTGACAAGATTAACTATTAACAGTAATGACCATAACTCTGCCATATGTCTGTGGACCAGAATGAAGCAATATACCCTATAATACACAATACTCATACTCATAACAAGTTTGGCCAAAATTAGATGAGAAGTTCAGGAAGAGTAGAAATGACAAGAAAGTACAATGTACAGATGCAAATTTACCTATACAACTAATTAAAGGGTAATAACTACACCAAAAGTTAATGGATCAGAACACAAAGATGATAGGTGCAACCGACTCCATAATGATACTCAGTAAGTTTGCACAAAAACAGTTGAGAAACTCAATATGCTCTGCACCCCTCCTCCTCCACCAAATAAATGCCAAGGACATACAAATGGCTATATATTGTGTACAAATTTTGAATTATGTAACTGTTAAGGAAATATTGGAAAAGATACGTATAACTTTTGATAGTCTGTGATGTTCAACAGTTTCTAAATTGTTCATATAGATGAAAAGTTAAGGAAGATATACAGACAAATCTACTACCCTGATTAACACTAGTATAATTGAAACAATTCTGACCAATGATTGATCAGTTTAATTCTTTTGAATGCAACTAACGATCAATTCTATTTTTAGGCTGGTTGCTCATCAAATGTAAGCTATTATGCCATCAAATGTAAGCTATAATGCCATCAAATGTAAGCTATATAGCCATCAAATGTAAGCTATAATGCCATCAAATATAAGCTATAATGCCATCAAATGTAAGCTATAATGCCATCAAATGTAAGCTATAATGCCATCAAATGTAAGCTATACTGCCATCAAATGTAAGCTATAATGCCATCAAGAATCTGAGGAACATTTAAGGCCAGAAAAATATCATGTAGAAAGAAAGACTACTTACACCAGGTAAATATTTATCTCTTTGTTCTTCATTTCCATTTCTAACAATCTGATTAATACATAAATTGGAGTGAGCGCCGTAACTAAGGGCTATACTTCCCGAGGCCCTTGACAACTCTTCCATCACTATACAGTGTTCCAAATAACCAAGTTCCGAGCCACCATATTTGGCTGAAATAATAGACATATGTAACAATACAATGTGAAAACTTATTTTAATTACAATCACAAAGAGTGTGTAATAGGCGGTTATATTATTTTTTAAACTGTAGCAATGTAGCAATACATGTAACAATATTGCCAAATTTCACAACAAAACTATAATCTGAAATTTTCCCAATACTTATAAAATACTGGTAAGAATCAGAGGTGTTCCTATATGTTATTTGAGTATACGCCTGCTGGAGGGTGTGGGAGTTGTCCTCCTTCGAGTTGGGGGTATTCCCCTGAGATTTTTAATAGAACTGCAAATGAATAGTTTTTTATAGCGACTTTAACACTGACTGTGAAGTAACTCAAACTGCCCAAAATCATATGGGTTCTCTTTTTCCTAAAGCATAAACCCCTTACCGCATATCCCCCTTTGGCTTCTTTCTTTTTTTTTATTTTCGCATTTTAACCTTTTTTTTTTATATTCCACATTCAACTCCGAGTTATATGCCCAGGCATATAGGGGTATGCCTTGGAATGCCCCTGATGATAAAGTACCTATAAACATTTAGATTCACTCAAATGTAACTTAAATAGCATGTATTCAATTTAATAAAAAAAAAATAATAAGATTTTAATCCAATTTAATAAGCAAGTTTGCCAAATGATTTTTTTGTGAAAATTGCAAAGAGATCAAACCCTTGAAATTGAAAAAAAGTAGAATGCTATCATAGTTCAATGTATCTGATCTCAGACACAACTATCATAGTTCAATGTATCTGATCTCAGACACAACTGTCATAGTTCAATGTATCTGATCTCAGACACAACTATCATAGTTCAATGTATCTGATCTCAGACACAACTGTCATAGTTCAATGTATCTGATCTCAGACACAACTGTCATAGTTCAATGTATCTGATCTCAGACACAACTATCATAGTTCATTATATTTGATCTCAGACACAACTATCATAGTTCATTTTATCTGATCTCAGACACAACTATCATAGTTCAATGTATCTGATCTCAGACACAACTGTCATAGTTCAATGTATCTGATCTCAGACACAACTGTCATAGTTCAATGTATCTGATCTCAGACACAACTGTCATAGTTCAATGTATCTGATCTCAGATACAACTGTCATAGTTCATTATATCTGATCTCAGACACAACTATCATAGTTCATTATATTTGATCTCAGACACAACTATCATAGTTCATTATATTTGATCTCAGACACAACAATCATAGTTCAATGTAACTGATCTCAGACACAACTATCATAGTTCATTATATCTGATCTCAGACACAACTATCATAGTTCATTATATTTGATCTCAGACACAACTATCATAGTTCATTTTATCTGATCTCAGACACAACTATCATAGTTCAATATATCTGATCTCAGACACAACTATCTTAGTTCAATGTATCTGATCTCAGACACAACTATCATAGTTCAATGTATCTGATCTCAGACACAACTATCATAGTTCATTATATCTGATCTCAGACACAACTATCTTAGTTCATTATATTTGATCTCAGACACAACTATCATAGTTCATTTTATCTGATCTCAGACACAACTGTCATAGTTCATTTTATCTGATCTCAGACACAACTGTCATAGTTCATTATATTTGATCTCAGACACAACTGTAATAGTTCATTATATCTGATCTCAGACACAACTGTAATAGTTCAATATATCTGATCTCAGACAGTTGTGTCATAGTTCATTATATTTGATCTCAGACACAACTATCATAGTTCATTATATTTGATCTCAGACACAACTATCATAGTTCATTTTATCTGATCTCAGACACAACTGTAATAGTTCAATATATCTGATCTCAGACACAACTGTCATAGTTCATTATATTTGATCTCAGACACAACTATCATAGTTCAATGTATCTGATCTCAGACACAACTATCATAGTTCATTATATCTGATCTCAGACACAACTGTAATAGTTCAATATATCTGATCTCAGACACAACTGTCATAGTTCATTATATTTGATCTCAGACACAACTATCATAGTTCAATGTATCTGATCTCAGACACAACTATCATAGTTCATTATATCTGATCTCAGACACAACTGTAATAGTTCAATATATCTGATCTCAGACACAACTGTCATAGTTCATTATATTTGATCTCAGACACAACTATCATAGTTCAATGTATCTGATCTCAGACACAACTATCATAGTTCATTATATCTGATCTCAGACACAACTGTCATAGTTCATTATATTTGATCTCAGACACAACTATCATAGTTCATTTTATCTGATCTCAGACACAACTATCATAGTTCAATGTATCTGATCTCAGACACAACTATCATAGTTCAATGTATCTGATCTAAGACACATCTATCATAGTTCATTATATCTGATCTCAGACACAACTATCATAGTTCATTATATTTGATCTCAGACACAACTATCATAGTTCATTTTATCTGATCTCAGACACAACTGTCATAGTTCATTTTATCTGATCTCAGACACAACTGTCATAGTTCATTATATTTGATCTCAGACACAACTGTAATAGTTCATTATATCTGATCTCAGACACAATGGTAATAGTTCAATATATCTGATCTCAGACAGTTGTGTCATAGTTCATTATATTTGATCTCAGACACAACTATCATAGTTAATTATATTTGATCTCACACACTACTATCATAGTTCATTTTATCTGATCTCAGACACAACTGTAATAGTTCAATATATCTGATCTCAGACACAACTGTCATATTTCATTATATTTGATCTCAGACAAAACTATCATAGTTCAATATATCTGATCTCAGACACAACTGTCATAGTTCATTATATCTGATCTCAGACACAACTATCATAGTTCAATATATCTGATCTCAGATACAACTGTCATAGTTCATTATATTTGATCTCAGACACAACTGTTATAGTTCATTATATCTGATCTCAGACACAACTATCATAGTTAATTATATCTGATCTCAGACAGAACTGTCATAGTTCAATATATCTGATCCCAAGACACAACTATCATAGTTCATTATATCTGATCTCAGACACAACTGTAATAGTTCAATATATCTGATCCCAAGACACAACTGTAATAGTTCAATATATCTGATCCCAAGACACAACTATCATAGTTTATTATATCTGATCTCAGACACAACTATCATAGTGCATTATATCTGATCTCAGACACAACTGTAATAGTTCAATATATCTGATCCCAAGACACAACTATCATAGTTCATTATATCTGATCTCAGACACAACTATCATAGTTCATTTTATCTGATCTCAGACACAACTGTCATAGTTCATTTTATCTGATCTCAGACACAATTGTCATAGTTCATTATATTTGATCTCAGACACAACTGTCATAGTTCATTATATCTGATCTCAGATACAACTGTAATAGTTCAATATATCTGATCTCAGACACAACTGTCATAGTTCATTACATTTGATCTCAGACACAACTATCATAGTTCAATATATCTGATGTCAGACACAACTGTAATAGTTCAATATTTCTGATCTCAGATACAACTGTCATAGTTCATTATATTTGATCTCAGACACAACTGTTATAGTTCATTATATCTAATCTCAGACACAACTATCATAGTTAATTATATCTGATCTCAGACACAACTGTAATAGTTCAATATATCTGATCCCAAGACACATTCTCATAGTTCATTATATCTGATCTCAGACACAACTATCATAGTTCATTATATCTGATCTCAGACACAACTGTAATAGTTCATTATATCTGATCTCAGACACAACTATCACAGTTAATTATATCTGATCTCAGACATAACTGTAATAGTTCAATATATCTGATCCCAAGACACAACTATCATAGTTCATTATATCTGATCTCAGACACAACTGTAATAGTTCAATATATCTGATCCCAAGACACAACTGTAATAGTTCAATATATCTGATCCCAAGACACAACTATCATAGTTTATTATATCTGATCTCAGACACAACTATCATAGTGCATTATATCTGATCTCAGACACAACTGTAATAGTTCAATATATCTGATCCCAAGACACAACTATCATAGTTCATTATATCTGATCTCAGACACAACTATCATAGTTCATTTTATCTGATCTCAGACACAACTGTCATAGTTCATTATATCTGATCTCAGACACAACTGTCATAGTTCATTATATCTGATCTCAGACACAACTGTCATAGTTCATTATATCTGATCTCAGACACAACTGTAATAGTTCAATATATCTGATCTCATACACAACTGTCATAGTTCATTATATTTGATCTCAGACACAACTATCATAGTTGAATATATCTGATTTCAGACATAACTGTCATAGTTCAATATATCTGATCCTATGACACAACTATCATACTTCATTATATCTGATCTCAGACACAACTATCATAGTTCAATATATCTGATTTCAGACACAACTGTAATAGTTCAATTTATCTGATCTCAGACACAACTGTCATAGTTCATTATATTTGATCTCAGACACAACTGTAATAGTTCATTATATCTGATCTCAGACACAACTATCACAGTTAATTATATCTGATCTCAGACATAACTGTAATAGTTCAATATATCTGATCCCAAGACACAACTATCATAGTTCATTATATCTGATCTCAGACACAACTATCATAGTTCAATATATCTGATCTCAGACACAACTGTAATAGTTCAATTTATCTGATCTCAGACACAACTGTCATAGTTCATTATATCTGATCTCAGACACAACTGTCATAGTTCATTATATCTGATCTCAGACACAACTGTCATAGTTCATTATATCTGATCTCAGACACAACTGTAATAGTTCAATATATCTGATCTCATACACAACTGTCATAGTTCATTATATTTGATCTCAGACACAACTATCATAGTTGAATATATCTGATTTCAGACATAACTGTCATAGTTCAATATATCTGATCCTATGACACAACTATCATACTTCATTATATCTGATCTCAGACACAACTATCATAGTTCAATATATCTGATTTCAGACACAACTGTAATAGTTCAATTTATCTGATCTCAGACACAACTGTCATAGTTCATTATATTTGATCTCAGACACAACTGTAATAGTTCATTATATCTGATCTCAGACACAACTATCACAGTTAATTATATCTGATCTCAGACATAACTGTAATAGTTCAATATATCTGATCCCAAGACACAACTATCATAGTTCATTATATCTGATCTCAGACACAACTATCATAGTTCAATATATCTGATCTCAGACACAATTGTCATAGTTCATTATATCTGATCTCAGACACAACTGTAATAGCTCAATATATCTGATCTCAGACACAACTGTCCTAGTTCATTATATTTGATCTCAGACACAACTATCATAGTTCAATATATCTGATTTCAGACACAACTGTCATAGTTCAATATATCTGATCCCATGACACAACTATCATACTTCATTATATCTGATCTCAGACACAACTATCATAGTTCATTATATCTGATCTCAGACATAACTATCATAGTTCGTTATATCTGATCTCAGACACTGCTGTCATAGTTCATTATATCTGATCTCAAGACAGATATATCATAGTTCATTACATTATGAAGAAGGTCCACAGATGAATGTATCTGATCTCGGAAACAATTATCAACAACTAGTTCATTATATAATGAAGGAGGACCTCAGTTTAATGTCTCTGACCTCAGCCATAGCCATCATAGTTCATTATATAATGAAGGAGGACCTCAGATGAAGGTATATGACCTTAGCTTCAACTACCATAGTTCATTATTTAATGAAGGAGGACCTCAGATGAAGGTATCTGACCTTAACCACAACTATTATAGTTCATTATATAATGAAGGAGGACCTCAGATAAATGTATCTGACCTCAGCCATATCATAGTTCATTATATAATGAAGGCGAACCTCAGATGAAAGTCTCTAACATCAGCCATAGCTATCATAGTTCATTATATAATGAAGGAGGACCTCAGATGAATGTATATGACCTTAGCTACAACTATCATAGTTCATAATATATAATGAAGGAGGACCTCAGATAAATGTATCTGACCTTAGCCATATCACAGTTCATTATATAATGAAGGAGAACCTCAAATGAATATTTTTTACCTCAGCTATAGCTATCATAGTTCATTATATAATGAAGCAGGACCTCAGATGAAGGTATCTAACCTTAGTCACAACTATCATAGTTTATTATATAATGAATGAGAACCTCAGATAAATGACTCTGACCTCAGCAGTATCATAGTATACAACTATCTACTTTTTTAGCAGTCACTGGTTAAAATTATTTATCCTCGGAAAATGACTATTGACCTAAAGCAGAATACTATTGACCGAGACACATTTGAGGTTAATAGTTCACTGCATTGGGTCAATAGTCACTTTTTCGTTTAAACTACTGACTCAGTAACCAGGTGAAACCGGTTTCGACAGAATAAGTGGTCAATATTTCATTTTTTAAGGAATAAGTGGCCAATAGTTCATTTTATTTTACCTGATTAGTTCAGGTTTCAACCATTCAGATTGAAGCATTAATGATATATAATAATTCATTATATAATTAAGGAGGAACTCAGATGAAAGTATCTGACCTCAGCCATATCATAGGTCATTATATAATGAAGGAGAACTTCAGATGAATGTCTCTGACCTCAACCACAACTATCACAGTTCATTATATAATGAAGGAGAACCTCAGATGAAAGTATCTGACCTCAGCCACAACTATCACAGTTAATTATAATTATAATGAAGGAAAACCTCAGATGAATGTCTCTGACCTCAACCACAACTATCACAGTTCATTATATAATGAAGGAGGACCTCAGATGAATGTCTCTGACCTCAGCCACAACTATCACAGTTCATTATATAATGAAGGAGAACCTCAGATGAATGTCTCTGACCTCAGCCACAACTATCACAGTTCATTATATAATGAAGGAGAACCTCAGATGAATGTCTCTGACCTCAGCCACAACTATCACAGTTCATTATAATTATAATAAAAGAGAACCTAAGATGAATGTGTCTGACCTCAACAACAACTATCACAGGTCATTATATAATGGAGAACCTCAGATGAAAGTATCTGACCTCAGCCATATCATAGGTCATTATATAATGAAGGAGAACCTCAGATGAATGTCTCTGACCTCAACCACAACTATCATAGTTCATTATACAATACATCAGATTAAGAAAATCAGCCATCTGCAAGAAATTGGCAAACTTTCTGATTAAAAATTAAGCCCTTCTAATGAATGTTAAAAAATCTAGGATAATTGTTTTGCTCATGCAGCATGTAAATTACAAGTAAGTTTTCTGCAAGTCACCATAATGTACAATTGCTTCTAAAAATTACCTGGTGCTGTGATTCCATGTAAACCAAGTTCTCCGCATTTCTTCCAGAAATCCTGCGACAAAGTAAATTAATGAAGAATGAAGAAAAATATGATATGGAAGTCATATCAAAAATATAATATGCATTAATTTTTAGTTTTCTATTTTTCTATTCTTAAATACTATGATATTCAAATAACCACAATTTGTTCTCTGTATAGTTATAATATGTATATGTCATGTTGCAATATTACTCGTTTGATAAATTCAATAATAAATGAGCACTTGTGTAAGATCCTCTATACATGCTTTGTTGCAATATTGCAAATCTGAAAAGAAACATTTTTTTTATTTGAATAAAATGAAACAGTTGCTTATAGCAGTCTAGGTAAGAATTTTTAGTTTACTAAAAGTGTGACCTTTAAAATGACCTCTTAATACTTATTTTGGTTTGTTGTTAAAAGTGCTTTAGGTTCTGAAAAGTTGCTACAAATTATCACAGTAGACACACAGTGTTATGTTCTGTGCAGATTTATTTCAAACTTAAATTCTCTTTCGTTCAAATGGTCAGTCTGTTTGTATAATTGTGAACAATTGTGTCAAGTCTTGTTATGTGAACAATTTGTAAAATATTGTCCATGTTAGTACATAATCATTAATTAACTTATTGCAACATTACAAACACAGAAAGCTTACTCTCATTCCTGGAAAGGAATTTGTCTTGTCAATCTCATCAGCTTTTGGTGCTAGCTCTTTTTGGGCAAATTGGAAAACAGCTTCTCGCAACTGAAATAATACAGGGTGTATAAATCAATGTACATTTTATTTCATAATTCATGAACAGTGTCCTGGGGCAGATCCAGAATTCCAGTCTAAAGGGGGCAGATTTAGGGGTCGCAATAGGGGTAGAAATAAAGCAAAGGAGGATTGACCAACAGAGATGTGCAGGCTAATATCAATTCAAAATATAGTACTAAAACATTGGGTGGCACCTTTTAGTATTTGTTTAATATTTCTAGCACTTTATAGTTTAACCTACACACTTAATTTTTTAACAGGAAACACTAGGTTGGTATGGTTTTACATACAGGTAACCATGAACAAATATTGCAAGTACAGCAGGGATTTGCTTTATATTACGTTAAAACAACACTCACCTGCTCACAATGACAAGTGAACATTTGGTCAGGACAAGTAACTTGAATTAAAATTTAAGGAACTGACCTTAATATTCCTTTGAATTTAAGCATTCAATAAAAAAAATGCTGGAAAGGGAGGACAAGTAGCTTTTGTAAAAAAAAATCAAGCACTGAGAAATGATTACATGAATACATTACATTTCATATATAATTCCATATAAAACTGTAAAAACTGATAGCCATATTTAGCATGATGTGTCACTATTGAGGTCTCTGATTTGGTGGACAACGGAGCCAAACGGGATGTGTCACTATTGAGGTCTCTGATTTGGTGGACAACGGAACCAAACAGGATGTGTCACTATTGAGGTCTCTGATTTGGTGGACAACAAAGCCAAATGGGAATAGTTGAGAGAAGTATTTGATTATCTGCAGGCTATTTTTTAACTTGACTTCTGCTTAAGTGTTTAAATGCTCAGTTGCTACATTACCCTAAAATAGGACTTCTTTCATCTATTTCAAATGTAGTCATATGTTTAAACACAGACAAGCAAATTCATAGGTGTTTGCTAACTAAGCAAACTTTGGCAGAGAATATAATTCAGTTGAGTTGTATAAGCCATGTCATCTAACAAATTAAAAACCAAACACACTGTCAGGTTATACTAATTTATTTTAGCTCGATTGAGAAGAAAGTTTACAGCTTATATGAACTGCTCCCAAGTCCACTTTCTGGTAGCAAGTGTTTGGGGTGCTTTTTTTATGAGATGCCATCGGGTAAGTCTGGGAATCGAAACTACAACCTCTAGTGTGAACATACAGCATTATCTCATAATCCACTGCACTACTTTCCTAACTGTTAATGTTTGGAAAAATGATACATTAAGCTCCTATGACAAATAATTATTCATTATTTACTGAAGAATGTTGTCATAATATGCAAACAAAACATAACACCTAAAAGGTAAGTAATTAAAGAGTAAATTAAGAAGTGGATGTTCTTTTGAAAAAAAAAAATAGCGTCACAGTCACTAATACAAAAAAACTAAAGTAATATTTCAAACACTGCAAGCACATTTGAGCAATCAAACTTTGCACGCAAAACTTTAACCCAGGTGTGTAACAAAAATGATTTTGTTACACTAAGGGTTATGGTTGCGACCCTAAGTGTAACAATTGCGGCCAAAAAAACTCCCAAAATGGAAAAAAAAAAATTCTTACATTCCATTAGAGATAAAAACAACTGGATATGAAGTAATATTGTAATTTCTGATAATTATTGATTAGAACATGATCTTAACAGTGTTATACTGTATCTTATTTTTAATGCCTTTGGACCGCCCTACAACTTTGGCTACACGTAGTGTAGTGAATGTACATAGGTCACTTACAACAGCCTCGCTATTAAGGTAGCTTTTATAGCGACATGGCTGCAGTGCACTGACTGTATTGGAAGTTAAGCAACAAAGTACAGGGTTAGTACTTGGATGGGTGCAGCTATCACTTTAATCCTGACGAGGATTAACTTATGAATCTGCATTTGCATGAATCTCTCTTTCCATGGGATGGGGTGGGATATGAGGAGCCACAAGCTGTGCAGTTGGGGCTAAGCCCTAAAAGTTAAAGAGGGGACTCTAGTGAATGTACATAGGTCACTTACAACAGAGGACTCTAGTGAATGTACATAGGTCATTTACAACAGCATCGCTGTTAAGCTAACTTTTATAGTAACATGGTTGAAGTGCACTGACTGTATTGGAAGTTAAGCAATGAATTATGGGTTTAGTACTTGGATGATTGACTGCTGTCACTTTAACAGTTTTCAGCCAAGCTGCACCGCTGAATAGTGAAGGCAATTAGCATGTATTTGTTATCTTTTTGGTAGAAAAATTATTATTTTATAGTTATTTAAACGTTTTATACAAACATTTAATGTCAACGTCCGTTATGCCTTGAACAATTTAACGGCGATTCTAAAATGATCGAATATCGGTATGATGTTCTTGTTCTTGTTTACCATCATTAAACAATCATCAAATCTAAATTGACAACACTATAAACATACTTGTTTCTGTTCATCAGTCAGTCCAACCAAATTATCATCTATAGGGTAATATGAAGACGCTCTAACATGATTCTGTATCAGACGATTGCTTTTAGATAGGTGTTTTCGTAAAATAATTCGTGAAACCTTTCTCAAGGTGGCCATGATTACCGTTGCTTAAGTCCTTAACAATACATATATATATTATGAGCATTTTACTTGATCGATAATAATGCTCGGATCATGTTATGTCAATGGAATGAGAAAATAAATCAGCGATATTTAATATTACAAACTTGAAAAAAAAATAGGTTACCGTGTGGCGTTATTTTTGGAAATTTCGAATTAAAAAACTTATCTTTAAGCGGCCTAATAATTTCCCGTAGATCAATGTTTTGCATTGTAATGGGGGTGGGTAGGTTCCTTATCGTATATATAGAGTCTAGGAAAGAAAGAAACATGGACCCTTTCCCCTATAAACAAAAAAATCATTCAGCAATAGGTCGAGACCGGGTTTATTAAAATTGATGGCCTATTGACTTAGAAACTCTAATTTTGATCAGGGAAGGGGTCCGCGTTTGTTTCTTTCCTTGTCTCTATATATACGCTAGGGGATCTGCCCACCTCAAGTAAACGTTAGTATCCACTCCCCCAAGCTCCTGTGATAAAGTTGTGCGTAACTGTAAATTTGTCATAAAATTACGTATAACATTAATATTATATATAAATGTAAATCATATCATCAATCATCAATCATCAAGATCATCATCACTCTTCAAGATGCTGTAAAGCAGGACTTCTACATCGGGGGATTTTAAATATATCAGTATTTTTCTGTTTTTAAAGTGGCGTTAAGATAGTTGTTTTATAATCATCAAGAACAAGCATGTTTCTACAGTTCTTCAAGAATCATCTTTCGACGAGAACCTTCATATGAACATAATCGTCAACAGGAATCATCTTTCGACGGGAGCCTTCATATCAACATAATTGTCATCAGGAATCATTTTTCGACGGGAACCTTCATATCAACATCATGAATCGTCACCAGGAATCATCTTTCGACGAGAACCTTCATATCAACATAATCGTCATCAGGAATCATTTTTCGACGGGAACCTTCATATCAACATAATCGTCAACAAGAATCATTTTTCAACGGGAACCTTCATATCAACATAATCGTCAACAAGAATCATTTTTCAACGGGAACCTTCATATCAACATAATCGTCACCAGGAATCATTTTTCGACAGGAACCTTCATATCAACATAATCATCACCAGGAATCATTTTTCGACGGGAACGTTCATATCAACATAATTGTCACCAGGAATCATCTTTCGACTAGAACTTTCATATCAACATAATCGTCATCAGAAATCATTTTTCGACGGGAACCTTCATATCAACATAATCGTCACAAGGAATCATCTTTCGACGAGAACCTTCATACCATAAATGTCATCAGGAATCTTCTTTGGTAAGACCCTTCATACCATAATCATCACCAGGAATCATGTTTCGATGGGAACCTTCATATCAACATAATTGTCATCAGGAATCATCTTTCGACGGGAACCTTCATATCAACATAATTGTCACCGGAAATCATCTTTCGACGGGAACCTTCATATCAACATAATCTTCATCAGGAAACATCTTCTGATGGGAACCTTCATACCAACATAATCGTCACCAGGAATCATTTTCCGATTGGAACCTTAATACCAGCATAATCGTCACCAGGAATCAGCTTTCAACGGGAACCTTCATATCAACATAATCGTCACCAGGAATCATTTTTCGACTGGAACCTTCATATCAACATAATTGTCACCAGAAATCAGCTTTCGATGGGAACCTTCATACCAGCATAATCGTCACCAGGAATCAGCTTTAGACGGGAACCTTCCTATCAACATAATCGTCACCAGAAATCAGCTTTCGACGGGAACTTTCATATCAACATAATTGTCACCAGAAATCATCTTTCGACGAGAACCTTCATATCAACATAATTGTCACCAGGAATCATCTTTCGACGAGAACCTTCATATCAACATATTCGTCACCAGGAATCATCTTTCGACGAGAACCTTCTTACCATAATCGTCATCAGAAATCATCTTTCGACGGGAACCTTAATATCAACATAATCATCACGAGGAATCTTCTTTTGGTAAGAACCTTCATACCATAATCCTAACCAGGAATCATGTTTCGACAGGAACCTTCATATCAACATAATCGTCACCAGGAATCATCTTTCAACGAGAACCTTCATATCAACATAATCGTCATCAGGAATCATCTTCCGATGGGAACTTTCATACCAACATAATCATCACCAGGAATCATCTTCTGATGGGAACCTTCATATCAACATAATCGTCAACAGGAATCATCTTCCGATGGGAACCTTTATACCAGCATTATCGTCACCAGGAATTTGCTTTCGATGGGAACCTTCATATCAACATAATTGTCACCAGGAATCAGCTTTCAATGGGAACCTTCATACCAGCATAATCGTCACCAGGAATCAGCTTTCGACGGGAACCTTCATATCAACATAATCGTCAACAGAAATCATCTTCGGACGGGAACCTTCATATCAACATAATCGTCATCAGGAATCATTTTCGGATGGGAACTTTCATACCAACATAATCATCACCAGGAATCATTTTCCGATGGGAACTTTCATATCAACATAATCGTCAACAGGAATCAGCTTTCGACGGGAACTTTCATACCAGCATAATAGTCACCAGGAATCATCTTCCGATGGGAACATTCATATCAACATAATCGTCGCCAGGAATCATTTTTCGACGGGAACTTTCATATCAACATTATTGTCAACAGGAATCATCTTTCGACGAGAACATTCATATGAGCGTAATCGTCATCAGGAATCATTTTTTCGACGGGAACCTTCATATCAACATAATCATCACCAGGAATCATCTTTCGACGAGAACCTTCTTACCATAATCGTCATCAGGAATCATCTTTCAGTAAGAACCTTCATATCATAATCGTTACCAGGAATCATGTTTCGACGGGAACCTTCATATCAACATTATCGTCATCAGGAATCATCTTTCGACGGGAACCTTAATATCAACATAATCATCACCAGGCATCAGCTTTCGACGGGAACCTTCATATCAACATAATCTTTACCAGGAATCATCTTTTGACGAGAACCTTCATACCAACATAATCGTCATCAGGAATCATCTTCTGATGGGAACTTTCATACCAACATAATCATCACCAGGAATCATCTTCTGATGGGAACCTTCATATCAACATTATCATCAACAGGAATCATCTTCAAATGGGAGCCTTCATACCAGCATAATTGTCACCAGGAATCTGCTTTTGACGGGAACCTTCATATCAACATAATCATCACCAGGAATCAGCTTTCGACGGGAACCTTCATACCAGCATAATCATCACCAGGAATCAGCTTTCGACGGGAACCTTCATACCAACATAATCGTCAACAGAAATCATCTTCGGACGGGAACCTTCATATCAACATAATCGTCATCAGGAATCATCTTTCGACGGGAACCTTAATATCAACATAATCATCACCAGGCATCAGCTTTCGACGGGAACCTTCATATCAACATAATCTTTACCAGGAATCATCTTTTGACGAGAACCTTCATACCAACATAATCGTCATCAGGAATCATCTTCTGATGGGAACTTTCATACCAACATAATCATCACCAGGAATCATCTTCTGATGGGAACCTTCATATCAACATTATCATCAACAGGAATCATCTTCAAATGGGAGCCTTCATACCAGCATAATTGTCACCAGGAATCTGCTTTTGACGGGAACCTTCATATCAACATAATCATCACCAGGAATCAGCTTTCGACGGGAACCTTCATACCAGCATAATCATCACCAGGAATCAGCTTTCGACGGGAACCTTCATACCAACATAATCGTCAACAGAAATCATCTTCGGACGGGAACCTTCATATCAACATAATCGTCATCAGGAATCATCTTCCGATGGGAACCTTCATACCAGCATAATCGTCACCAGGAATCATCTTTCGACAGGAACCTTCATATCAACATAATCATCACCGGAAATCATCTTCCGATGGGAACCTTCATACCAGCATAATCGCCACCAGGAATCAGCTTTCGATGGAAACCTCATAATCATCACCAGAAATCATCTTCCGATGGGAACCTTCATACCAGCATAATCGCCACCAGGAATCAGCTTTCGATGGGAACCTTCATACCAGCATAATCGTCACCAGGAATCAGCTTTCAACGGGAACCTTCATACCAGCATAATCGTCAACAGGAATCAGCTTTCGACGGGAACCTTCATACCAACATAATCGTCATCAGGAATCATCTTCTGACGGGAACCTTCATACCAACATAATCGCCACCAGAAATCATCTTCCAATAGGAACTTTCATACCAGCATAATAGTCAACAGGAATCATCTTCCGATGGGAGCCTTCATATCAACATAATCATCACCAGGAATCGGCTTTCGACGGGAACCTTCATATCAACATAATCGTCACCAGGAATCAGCTTTCGACGGGAACCTTAATACCTACCGTCGTAAAAAATATTTTTTATTATTTGAATATCCGATCTGCGTGAATGTACAGCTTTTTTATTATTTGTATATCCGATCTGCGTGAATGGACAGATTTTTTATTATTTGAATATCCGATCTGCGTGAATGGACAGCATTTTTATTTTTTGAATATCCGATCTGGGTGAATGGACAGTATTTTTATTTTTTGAATATCCGATCTGCGTGAATGGACATCTTTTTTATTATTTGAATATCCGATCTGCGTGAATGGACAGCTTTTTTATTATTTGAATATCCGATCTGCGTGAATGGACAGCATTTTTATTATTTGAATATCCGATCTGCTTGAATGGACATCTTTTTTATTATTTGAATATCCGATCTGCGTGAATGGACAGCTTTTTTATTATTTGAATATCCGATCTGTGTGAATGGACAGCTTTTTTATTATTTGAATATCCGATCTGCGTGAATGGACAGCATTTTTATTATTTGAATATCTGATCTGCATGAATGGACAGCTTTTTTATTTTTTGAATATCCGATCTGCTGTCGATAACTCGGGCTCGGAAACGCAAAATAAAAAATCTTTAAACGGCCCCTAAGAGACGTGCAATATGTCGCATTAAAGTTCAATCCTGTATAAAGGTATCAAGCCCGAGTTCGCCAGCTGGTCCATCTACGGAGATCTAGTCATAATATTGCCATCCCTATATTTTGTATTAGGACCGCTTGTACAACGACGGAATAGTATATTATCTCATTATCATTTGTTTCTCATCTCTGATTCAGGTGGGAAAGTTATGTTACTTGCAAAGATGTACTCGAGTACTGGTTAACCTTCCCGGATCCCAGGAAACAGTGGTTATGCTAACTGATCGTCTGTTAGACCTCGATGGCAAAAAATGATGCTAAATTTTCAATCATTCAATCATTTATTTGGGTTTAAACAATGTGAGTGCATGTCATTCATTAGAGGGGTAAAACCCTGACGAGCCCTTATGCAGAAAAAATGAATATTCCAAGCTCGGTAGGGTATCAGCTTTTTTTAACCATTGACAACGAGTGTGTGTATGTGTATGAATAGACAGACAGACAGACAGACAGACAGACAGACAGACAGACAGACAGACAGACAGACAGACAGACAGACAGACAGACAGACAGACAGACAGACAGACAGACAGACAGACAGGCAGGCAGGGCAAACAGGCAGGCAGGCAGGCAGATATCAGGTCAGGACAGACAGATATCAGGTCAAGACAGACAGACAGACAGACAGACAGACAGACAGACAGACATATATGTGAGGTCAAAACAGACCGACAACTGTGAAGCAAAAAAATCCTACTTTTCAAAAACAATAAATGAAAATAAAAAAAATCCCAAACAGTTATGGAAGAACCTAAAAAATGTCTCGAGCCAAACGACTTATCATCAAACCCATTTAATAAATGATGAAGAAGGAAACCCAATTTTAGATCCAGAAATTATTGCTAATACATTTAATGACTACTTTGCCAAACTACCAACCTTGTATAAATGCTTGAATTCACAACAAAATCAAGAAAATACTGCACTAAAAGACTATGTTAGTGCTAATATTGGAAATAACGAAAAATTTAGTTTTATTACAATTACAGAAGACTACATATATAAACAACTACATGATCTATCACAGAATAAGTCTACAGGACTTGATGATCTATCTGCCAAATTCTTGAAAATAAGTGCCAGTGTTATATCTAAAACAGTCACAAAAATATTTAACCTTAGTTTAACAAAAGGAATATACCCAAAGCAGTTTAAATTAGTCAAAATCACACCAATTTTTAAGAAAGGTTTAAAACAAGACAAAAATAACTATCGCCCAATTTCCATTCTTCCTATTCTGTCTAAGATACTTGAGAGACATGTTAGTAATAGTGTTCGGTCTTTTTTAAATACATACAATTTATTGCATGAAAGACAATCAGGGTTCAGATCTGATCATTCATGCGAAACAGCATTAACAGTGATGGTTGATGACTGGATCACAGCTATTGATCAAAACAGAATATCTGGAACCATATTTCTTGACCTATCTAAAGCATTTGATCTGGTTGATCATAGTTTACTGCTTGAAAAACTAAATGTATTCCATTTCCATAAAGATGTACAAAATTGGTTTAAATCCTATTTATGTGAACGTTCACAAAAAGTTTCAATATCTGGTACACTTTCAGAAAGTAAATCAGTAACATGTGGTGTACCCCAAGGATCTGTTTTAGGCCCACTTCTATTTATTATCTTTATCAATGATATGCCCTTATGCACTCAGTATTCAAAAATGAACATGTTTGCTGATGACTCCTCTATCACTTTATCTGGTAATTCAATATCAGACATCACCGAATCTCTTAATAATGAATTAATAAATGTCCAACAATGGTGTAATAATAATTTGATGACCATAAATACTTCAAAAACCAAAGCAATGTTTATAGCCTCTCATCCAAAGCAACCACTATTCAGATCAGCTGAGCACTTAAAAATAGGAGATGAGGCTATTGAATTTACAAGTAGTGAAAAACTTCTGGGAGTAACAATTGACAACACACTAACATGGACTCAACAAGTTGAAAACACTCTAAAAAAATGCAATTCCTTATTATACTTACTTGGCCGAATAAAATACTATTTATCAATACCTATTAGGAAATTATTTTACAATTCTTACATACTTCCTCATCTAGATTATTGCTGTACAATATGGGGAAATTGCAACTCTTACCTATCTGACAACGTATTAAAATTTCAAAAACGTGATGCAAGACTTATCCTTGATAAAGACATTGATACACCATCTGAAACATTATTTAATGATCTAAAATGGATGAAATTCCATGAAAGAGTAGAATATAAAAAGGCTATTTTAATGTTCAAGATCATCAACAACTTGGCCCCAGAGTATTTGCAAAATAATTTTACCCCAACACCAAATATACATTCTAAAAATCTACGCTCACAGTCAAATAATTCTCTATATGTACCAAAACCAAAGTTAGAAACATATCGTAAAACTCTTATATATTCTGGATCCAAAATCTGGAATTCCCTTCCAAACCATGTTAAAAATGCTTCATCAGTTCAAGAATTTAAGAGATATTATATAACATTTAAATATAAAAGTCCCCTGTCACAACAAAGATAAATTTTCATTGTGTTACAAAACATTAAACTTGTATCCTTATTGCAGTCAGTTGATTCTTATAATCATTGAATGTATCATTGACTGTCTAAATATATTTTGTAGTGAACTCATCATTTTCAAGTGTAAACTTTACATTATAATTCTATTATTTCCTTCCTTGAAATATATTATTGAATTAGTTAAATAAACAATGAATATTCATTGCAATTGAAATATACATTACAAATTTAATATGTCAACAAAAATAATTCACTTTGTTAATAAGTTTCCAAATTGTATTGATTCTGCTGTTTAACTTTGTTGTATATATTTTGTTATTACTTTGTTACCATGTATATAATAGAGGACCACAGGGAAGATTGGAGATTATTCCAACTGTGTTTTCTCTTTAAATAAATACTTTATTATTATTATTATTATTTATTATATAAAGAATACATTTTGATAACTAATAATGATTAGTCTGTAAATGTACTGTTAATTGATTTTAACTTTATTTATTTTAAAGTGGTATGCGGTATATATTATGAAAATATGGTTGTAAAGGGTATTTTGCATTATTTTTTTAAAAACGTGTCCAATATACACTAATTAGATGACTCCCGTTATAGTATTGACCAAAAAGGCGTTACAAGGACAATTTACGATCATAAACAATATGAAACTCCACCGCAGTGGTTACCTCCCTTTACAGTTGCAGATACTTTTATACTGTATAATGAAAGTAACCGCTGTTTATTTTGATATATTTTGGTAATAAAATAAAACACTCGGATTGATATAAGCTACAAGCAAGTCATTTATGATGATGGAATTAAGTGTTATTTAGTATTATTTAAGAAAAGAAAAACAGATTGCAAACGAAAAATAGGAATAATAGGAAAAAAATATAAACCATATGCATTTCTAACAGCGATTTGGGAATAAGTTTCCGATTAATAGATTACCAGGCTCCAATTCCACCAACATTTACCTAACTGAGTTAAATTTAAAAACTTAAATCTCACAGAAATGTTAACTGCTTTTATTGAGCAAAAAAAAGATTTTATCGTTAACATTTACGCTTTGTTTATTTACTTAGTAAAGCAAGCGTGGGTGGAAGTTGCGGAAGCTGTTACTTCTAATGAATTCGAAACCAATATGTTTGGACAGTAGTTGAATGCCATTGTGTATACACACTATTATTTATTGAATTCATAAATATGTTAAAGGTCATTGCTAATTTCTGATATTCGATATACTGTAGTTGCATTTATTTTCGAGGGTGTTTAACTACAACAGGCTGTTGGTATCTTAATCTCGTGTTATAAAAATTGTTAAACACTATATATGAAAGTTTTAACTTTTAATACCACATAACTGTTAATTAATTAAACATGGCAACATGAATCAATAAAAAACATAATATTAACACATGATATGGGAATAAGGGTGCTGTGCAGGTATCATAATTATGTACTATGGTAAACCCTAGAAACCTTTAATACCACAATAATAACTGTTAATTCATTATTAAAATGGCGAATCAATAAAAACGCGAACTGGTTAAATTCAAAAAAAGTTCATCAATTTGGTAGAACTAATGCAATTTAAAAAAAACACAAGGGTGCTGTGCCTATTGTGCCGTGCTATGTACACTGTCTACCTCCATTTGTGTATGTCCCTTTTCTATCATGCTATGTACACTGTCTACCTCCATTTGTGTATGTCCCTTTTCTATCATGCTATGTACACTGTCTACCTCCATTTGTGTATGTCCCTTTTCTATCATGCTATGTACACTGTCTACCTCCATTTGTGTATGTCCCTTTCTATCATGCTATGTACACTGTCTACCTCCATTTGTGTATGTCCCTTTTCTATCATGCTATGTACACTGTCTACCTCCATTTGTGTATGTCCCTTTCTATCATGCTATGTACACTGTCTACCTCCATTTGTGTATGTCCCTTTCTATCATGCTATGTACACTGTCTACCTCCATTTGTGTATGTCCCTTTTCTATCATGCTATGTACACTGTCTACCTCCATTTGTGTATGTCCCTTTTCTATCATGCTATGTACACTGTCTACCTCCATTTGTGTATGTCCCTTTTCTATCATGCTATGTACACTGTCTACCTCCATTTGTGTATGTCCCTTTCTATCATGCTATGTACACTGTCTACCTCCATTTGTGTATGTCCCTTTCTATCATGCTATGTACACTGTCTACCTCCATTTGTGTATGTCCCTTTTCTATCATGCTATGTACACTGTCTACCTCCATTTGTGTATGTCCCTTTTCTATCATGCTATGTACACTGTCTACCTCCATTTGTGTATGTCCCTTTCTATCATGCTATGTACACTGTCTACCTCCATTTGTGTATGTCCCTTTTCTATCATGCTATGTACACTGTCTACCTCCATTTGTGTATGTCCCGTTTCTATCATGCTATGTACACTGTCTACCTCCATTTGTGTATGTCCCTTTTCTATCATGCTATGTACACTGTCTACCTCCATTTGTGTATGTCCCTTTTCTATCATGCTATGTACACTGTCTACCTCCATTTGTGTATGTCCCTTTTCTATCATGCTATGTACACTGTCTACCTCCATTTGTGTATGTCCCTTTCTATCATGCTATGTACACTGTCTACCTCCATTTGTGTATGTCCCTTTCTATCATGCTATGTACACTGTCTACCTCCATTTGTGTATGTCCCTTTCTATCATGCTATGTACACTGTCTACCTCCATTTGTGTATGTCCCTTTTCTATCATGCTATGTACACTGTCTACCTCCATTTGTGTATGTCCCTTTCTATCATGCTATGTACACTGTCTACCTCCATTTGTGTATGTCCCTTTTCTATCATGCTATGTACACTGTCTACCTCCATTTGTGTATGTCCCTTTCTATCATGCTATGTACACTGTCTACCTCCATTTGTGTATGTCCCTTTTCTATCATGCTATGTACACTGTCTACCTCCATTTGTGTATGTCCCTTTTCAAGAAACTTCTGAGTGACAATTATTTTGTTCATAACAGCAAATAACAGCAACGTATTAGCCAGAGTTGTATTTCTGTTTTGGTAGCCACACCCGTCACTGTAGACTATTATTTCCTCCAGACCAGGTTTAATTAGAATACCTAGGTAGTGGTAGAGGCAGGTTGCAAATGCATCAGCGTTTAACCCATATTCTCCCTCATGCCAAAAATAACATGTGACATTTTTTGTACCTAAGTCAAACACTGTATAATTATGACAGGCTTACTTCGTTTTGTAATAAAGGGCACTCGCTTCTAATCGCGGACAAAGTAATACTGCCTGTGTATCTATAGTCATAACTTTCAGAGAGTCTTCTTGTAATGATCTATCTTTGTCTTGTTCTTTCTCTTTTCTTGCTTCGTCTTTTTTCATAGTGTGCTGTCTGTATTCTTCTTCCGATATGTTTTTAGTTTCATATGCACAACAAGCCTCAGACTGTAACCCAAACCTATAAATCGATTTAAATAGCAGTTTTTCATAGAAATTGCGTCAGCCCAACATGGGTTACATAACTACAGTATAATTATTACATTATAACGGCTTCGTCTTGGCATGCCGTAAAAGGCGACAATGTTCAGTGTTCCAGTTGGTGGCGCAACATATAAAGGTCAAATGGGCAAAAAGTCCCCACAGAGGAAGATTGAATTGATTAAGAGGCTAGAACTTCGTATCCTGTTCATTTGTCATTTTTTCTCATATGATTATCATAATATGACATAGCTCTTATGTTTTGTAAAACATAATTTTATTCATATAATAAAAATGTAATTAACTTAATTCCTAGCTGTTTGCTGTCAAATTCTAAAATCTCGTAACTAACAAAAAAGAAATATACAAGAAAATTCTAAAAAGCCGGATATGCATTTAATTGGTGAAAAGTCAACATTTTGGATTTGTTTTATTTAAAATATTCAATGCATCAAAAAATTATACATGAATTTAGGTATTCAACAGAAGCTGAACCTAGTTTACTTATTTCAAGGCAATAATAGGTTTATTGTGTTTTCATTCTTTATTTATTTGTCAACTCAACAATGTTTTCTAAATGCAAGGGCAATACTGGTAAGTGTAGGACCAATAAAAAACCTAATTCAAGAACTAATCTATATATTCTTACCTTTATTTTGGCTCTAATTCATGATTTTTTCGCGACACTTACGAGGTTTTAGAAGTACAAAAAATGACCCAATAATTTTACGTTGTTTTATCACGTGTTTATAAATGAAGTTTCTGATTGGCTATGTGCATGGGTACTCTTGCAAATTGCGCGGGATTTTACAGTGGTTATAATAAGCCGGAAAAAAAACATTTTGGGCAAAATTGCACATACGAGGTTTTAGAAGACGGTCGACGATATATGGAATACAGGTGACTTACGTTAACTGCAAAAAGGACCAAAATGTTTTTATTTGTAAATTATGAAAAAAAGATCATAAAATCGGGGAGCGTTTAAGCTTCAATACTTCGTTTGTTGTTAAAGGATGCTGCCATTCTTATTTGAGATATTAGTTATAAAGTAAATTGGC
Source organism: Panopea generosa (assembly GCA_029582155.1). Taxonomy (NCBI): domain Eukaryota; kingdom Metazoa; phylum Mollusca; class Bivalvia; order Adapedonta; family Hiatellidae; genus Panopea; species Panopea generosa. The sequence goes on from CM055895.1 coordinate 20,365,349, forward strand.
CCTTCTTTGTTCTATATAAAAAATATATCGGCTTTTCTAGAGTGGAAGAAACTGAAAGTTGGGTATGCATAATATGCCCGAGGAACCGAATATATATATATATAACTTATAACTTATAAACGCCCATATTGTCATTGTCGTCTTCCCAAAAACATACTATTTACAAGTAGTGTCAGGTAACGATTCTGTCACGCAAAACTATATTTGTCCTTTTAAATGGCTCATATATATTTCTTCAACAGCTATCAGTCTGGTTTTTATAGATACAGTAACCTATTATATACTGTTTAACTTAACATATGTAAGTTATATAGTACAGTTAATCTGTACTGAAAAAAGTCAATGTCGGGTAAGAACACACTTCAGTTGTTCCTTAGGACATATCTTGAATGAATGCTAAAACAGCTCACAAATGATAAAGAAATAACATGTTACAGTAAAATGTCTGTCACGTTCATATTTATCTTTTGTGACGGTGCAGTTTCGTAGAAAAAGACCACATTTCTACCCAAAGCTTATATGAGTGCCATTAGAACGTCCAAACTGTACTTTTATCGATAGATTGTTTATAGTTTACTTTTATAAAAGACATTTAATGATCTGATAGAAGCTAGAACGAACGAGAAAACAATGATTTTTGCTTGTGACATCGAATTTTAGTAGGTTTGTTTTACTACGGTCCATTTTCTGCTTTAGGGGCATTCTGCATCTGATTTAGAAAATGAAGTGCAGTAAAATATCATAAAACATAATGTGGACCTTTTCGTGCAAAACTGATAAAAATAACTTGTGAATATTTGTGACAGGTTCTGGCCGTCACATGGAGAATGAGTGATCAAAATTATTAATCAAGAGAAATAATCGAGAGAAAACCGCCGCTGAGATTTACAGCGTAATGTTCCCAACGGACGTCGGAATAGCCGGTGTGATTCCGTCAGCCTGCCAATAAAACTTTGAATTTATTTTTCCAGCTTGCTGTAAGTTAATCCTCTTTTTTTAGGAGAGCGAAGAATCCTTCTAGGACGACTGTCCTAAGGCGCCATCTCAAGATCACTTACCTTTCACCGCTAAGGTCGTATGTTGGAGTCTCATTCGCACAAAAAAAATGTTTAAGTTTTGCCAGTTGCTTGCGGAAGGCCGGTCGGGTTTTTTTCCGATTCATTATGAGGTCTTCCTCTACTAAGCGGAATGTGTTGAAAACTGCTTTAAACCCAATTCAAAAACATAATAGGACAGCATGGTCTAACGGTAAAGCATATGGCCCAGGAGTGGAGGACGTGAGTTCGAACACCGTCAAAACCGCGTGTAGTGTTCCGGAGGGCGACGCTTTATCCGTTTATCCGTAGTTACATTTCAATTGTGGCTTACCTTCAGTTGCAAAAACCTGTATCACAACCGATCTTAAATAAAATAATTTCAAAAGAAATTAAAAAAGAACATTTCAGCAAATCTGCTAATCTGACTGACATGGATCGGTGCAAAAGCACTTATACAATAGGTTAAATAATTGCGTGAAATGCCTTCTGTTTTGAAGACAAGTCAGTACACAGTGGACATACAATCATACAAGCCAGTTAGAATACAATTGAGTACACAGTGAAAATGCAATCATACAGAAAAAAACTTTATAAATCAGTACAGGAGTACTGATATTTATTCAGGTTTAACCCAGACTACTGACCCAACAATGACAGTATTGGCGGTAACAACCCTACCAGCACAGTCATTATATAGCAAGTTGAACATGCTTTCTCGCACGAATGTGGTCTTCATGTTGGATACTGCAAATGTTTATTTTCAAATGTAGAAAGGTAGAAAGTTCATCGTCTTGCAACATTCTGTTATAGTTCTAGCTTACGATGACAATGTTAAAAAAGTGCCCCAAATGTAGGAAAGGTTACATAAAGTAATTATCAATGATTACACGTCATATAACTAAAAATAGGTGGGTGGTTGGGTGGGTAGGTAGGTATCTTACAAATGATTAAATTCTGTTTTAAATTTATGTTTACTGATCAGTTATTCTAGTTTGCGTATGTAATATTCTAATTATGCAATGAACGATTGTTTGATGGTCAGTATATTATGGACAATGAATCATAGTCATCATGAACCTTAAAACATTTGCAATTTACACTTGCTTATTATTTTTGTTAATATTATTATTTATTCCTTCATTTTTGTACCGTTTGTATGCTTCATGATGCATATATGCGATCTGTCTTGATAAAATTCCGTATGTATGTAGAGAACACATATAACACATATATGTATAACACATATATCAAATGTATCATCGTAACATCAAAGGATTCTATCTTGGTATACTCCACCGTTTACGCATGTCTATTGGAAGACACAGGCCCAAAACGCGGCAAATATGCCGTTTGGCGCGTTGTCGATCTCGCTGGGCACCGTCACGAGAACACGCCAAAACGATACCCCGACATGGTAGATATCAGCCACCAAAGTATGCTTTACTTCCCATATAAAACAACGTACTACGTATATTTTATTTATAGCAAACAAATAATATTTCCAAATCAATACATTTAAATGTACATTGTTCATTCATTCATTCATTCATTCATTCATTCATTCATTCATTTATTCATTCTTTCATTCAGAATTTTATCCATCCATCCATCCATCCATCCATCCATCCATCCATCCATCCATCCATCCATCCATCCATCCATCCATTCATTCATTCATTCATTCATTCATTTATTTGTTTGATATAATTCATTTATTTGTTTGATATAATCGATTTAGCATTTCAAGAAAACAGTTATAAATAGACTTAAATTTTGTTTTAATTTTAAAGAAAAAGATTCAAACCTAGGAAAGGAAAATACAATTGTTATAAGAATTTCAGTATGTTAACCACATTTTTTTAACCCAGTCTAATCGTAATTATATATCCAGTTTTTCACGGCGATAGTATTACACGTATTGTAATAAAGTATTGACGCGTTAAAAAAAAAACGTAAATAAATATGACATTTCTGTTTGAAAGATATGTCCTTTTATGCGTTAATAGTATACACATTACAAGAGAGATCGGGTTTCCTGTTGTGACATAGTGGTTAAATACGGGTGCGCTGTATGAACACCTTCATTTGGGGAATGTATGCTGGATGGATATAGCCCCAATATGGAAGTTCCGCTATGGGTGTTTACCATGTTTATTGTCTTTCTCGGGGTGAGTAAACTTTTGATCATGCTGCCGAGCAATGAAATACAATTTTAACATAATTGTGTTTAAAAGGCTCTGTATACAAAAAAAAGCCATTTGTGCTTATAGTGTACTTTATTGTACTGCATTAAATTGCATTGTGTTTTATTGTATTGAATATAAACCATTGTCTATACCTTTGTCATACCAGCTAGTATGTAAAATATTTAGTGACTACTACAATTTACACAAATGGATTTGTAGTTTTCGTCAATAACACACTTGTGCCGGGTTTGTTCTTCAATATAACGAGTATACTCGCCAATTTCCAGTTGGGGATTCTCCGCGAATCACCAACTACCAACCAGCTGCCAGTTGGGGATTCGCATTTTTTTAAATTCGCTGTTTCATTATTTTAACATATCAATTCAAAAAAGAAAACAGGTTTCTGATAATAAATAACAACACCAATGGTGGTTTGGTTCTTCAATAAAACAAATATACTCACCAGACGGTGATTCAAAATGGCCAATTTGGGATTCGGATTTTTTTTTTCAAAATCGATATTTGTTTTTGAAAACAAATCAATTCTATAGAAAAAACAGTTCATAACAATAAATAAACACCGTTCCCGCGTTTTTCCTTCAATATCATGAGTATATTCATCAGGAAGCGATTCAAAATTTCCAGTTGGGGATTCACTGCGAATCGCCAACTACCAACCAGCTGCCAATTGGGGATTCAGACTTTCTATTAATTTACATACATTTTTTATTGATTATACTTTTAAACATATTAACACGAGTAAAATATGTAAATCAAATAATTATTATAAAAACGAATCCGAATCCCCAACTGGCAGCTGGTCGGTAGTTGGTTATTCGAATCCCCAACTACCAACTGCGAACTACCTACTAACTTAAAAGTCATCATTATTTCATGTTATATGAATTGAGTGAATAAATGATATTGTATTGTATTGTATCTAGATATTGCATTAAAGCTGTATGATTATAAAAAATAATTTACCCAGTATTGGAGCTAATACAACTTTAAACAACTAAAATTACACTGAGCTAGGCTTATATTATTTAGACGTTTCAAACACATGCTACAAAACCGTAACGATATAGGTGTTTCATAACGTGTTAAGTGGTGAATTTTAAATCATTGCCAGTATATCAATACATGGATGATTAGTGTCGTCTGCGGTATTGGATTGCCCGTGTTGTTATTAGTTATGGTCCTTTGGGGCCATTGAGTCCTTCAATAGTTGATATCTCTCGATTCTAATGTAAACGTATGACATTCTCTACAAGTCCCATAATGCATAGCGTAGTCTATCCCAGTACCTGACATCTCTCGATTCAGGTATGTTATACTCTAATGTAAACGTATTGCATTCCCTACAAGTCCCATAAGTCATAGCGTAGTCTATCCCAGTACCTGACATCTCTCGATTCAGGTATGTTATACTCTAATGTAAATGTATGGCATTCCCTACAAGTCCCATAATGCATAGCGTAGTCTATCCCAGTACCTGACATCTCTCGAATCAGGTCTGTTATACTCTAATGTAAATGTATGGCATTCTCTACAAGTCCCATAAGTCATAGCGTAGTCTATCCCAGTACCTGACATCTCTCGAATCAGGTCTGTTATACTCTAATGTAAATGTATGGCATTCTCTACAAGTCCCATAAGTCATAGCGTAGTCTATCCCAGTACCTGACATCTCTCGAATCAGGTCTGTTATACTCTAATGTAAATGTATGGCATTCCCTACAAGTCCCATAAGTCATAGCGTAGTCTATCCCAGTACCTGACATCTCTCGATTCAGGTATGTTATACTCTAATGTAAATGTATGGCATTCCCTACAAGTCCCATAATGCATAGCGTAGTCTATCCCAGTACCTGACATCTCTCGAATCAGGTCTGTTATACTCTAATGTAAATGTATGGCATTCTCTACAAGTCCCACAATGCATAGCGTAGTCTATCCCAGTACCTGACATCTCTCGATTCAGGTATGTTATACTCTAATGTAACTGTATGGCATTCTCTACAAGTCCCACAATGCATAGCGTAGTCTATCCCAGTACCTGACATCTCTCGATTCAGGTATGTTATACTCTAATGTAACTGTATGGCATTCTCTACAAGTCCCACAATGCATAGCGTAGTCTATCCCAGTACCTGACATCTCTCGATTCAGGTATGTTATACTCTAATGTAAACGTATTGCATTCCCTACAAGTCCCATAATGCATAGCGTAGTCTATCCCAGTACCTGACATCTCTCGAATCAGGTCTGTTATACTCTAATGTAAATGTATGGCATTCCCTACAAGTCCCACAATGCATAGCGTAGTCTATCCCAGTACCTGACATCTCTCGATTCAGGTATGTTATACTCTAATGTAAACGTATGGCATTCCCTACAAGTCCCATAATGCATAGCGTAGTCTATCCCAGTACCTGACATCTCTCGAATCAGGTCTGTTATACTCTAATGTAAACGTATGGCATTCCCTACAAGTCCCATAAGTCATAGCGTAGTCTATCCCAGTACCTGACATCTCTCGAATCAGGTCTGTTATACTCTAATGTAAACGTATGGCATTCCCTACAAGTCCCATAAGTCATAGCGTAGTCTATCCCAGTACCTGACATCTCTCGAATCAGGTCTGTTATACTCTAATGTAAATGTATGGCATTCCCTACAAGTCCCATAAGTCATAGCGTAGTCTATCCCAGTACCTGACATCTCTCGAATCAGGTCTGTTATACTCTAATGTAAACGTATGGCATTCCCTACAAGTCCCATAAGTCATAGCGTAGTCTATCCCAGTACCTGACATCTCTCGAATCAGGTCTGTTATACTCTAATGTAAACGTATGGCATTCCCTACAAGTCCCATAAGTCATAGCGTAGTCTATCCCAGTACCTGACATCTCTCGAATCAGGTCTGTTATACTCTAATGTAAATGTATGGCATTCTCTACAAGTCCCATAAGTCATAGCGTAGTCTATCCCAGTACCTGACATCTCTCGATTCAGGTATGTTATACTCTAATGTAAACGTATTGCATTCCCTACAAGTCCCATAATGCATAGCGTAGTCTATCCCAGTACCTGACATCTCTCGAATCAGGTCTGTTATACTCTAATGTAAATGTATGGCATTCTCTACAAGTCCCATAAGTCATAGCGTAGTCTATCCCAGTACCTGACATCTCTCGAATCAGGTCTGTTATACTCTAATGTAAATGTATGGCATTCTCTACAAGTCCCATAAGTCATAGCGTAGTCTATCCCAGTACCTGACATCTCTCGAATCAGGTCTGTTATACTCTAATGTAAACGTATTGCATTCCCTACAAGTCCCATAAGTCATAGCGTAGTCTATCCCAGTACCTGACATCTCTCGATTCAGGTCTGTTATACTCTAATGTAAATGTATGGCATTCCCTACAAGTCCCATAATTCATAGCGTAGTCTATCCCAGTACCTGACATCTCTCGATTCAGGTCTGTTATACTCTAATGTAAACGTATGACATTCCCTACAAGTCCCATAATTCATAGCGTAGTCTATCCCAGTACCTGACATTTCTCGATTTAGGTATGTTATACTCTAATGTAGTTGTATGGCATTCCCTACCTGCCCTACCATTTATCATACATTCACTTTGCCTGAAGTAACCAACCAATCAGCGTGTTCGTACGTCACTACGTTGTACCGGTCCCTTGTGGGGAGAGCGAGGGCCGTTAATGCAGTACAATCCTTCAATGTGGCTCGAAATCAGGATATCAATTAAACCGTGTCGCGAGGGAGCTTGGTATTTAACAACTCTTATAAAGGAGCTTCCTTAACAGTTGTTATCTGTTCTTTGTTACATCATCTTTACTTTCAAAGAACCCCTTTATTACTTTACATTCAATATGAAGCATGTGGATGTTTAGTTCGTTCGTATTTACCATGTACGTTTTTTTGTCCAATACATTGTTGACACAGATTATGTGTTAAACTTAGCCATGACAATAAAAACCAGTGCGGGGGAGGGTGTTGGGCACACCCTATGTCTTAGTACATAAAAATTATGTGCCGCCATTTTGACCCCTGACATATGATGTAGAGTTTTGATTCCTATTGCTTTTTTATATTGCGATGAAGAGCTTTTACCCTCCTTTCTGGACACATATTATAGACTTTTGACCCCCTTGTTCAATCCAGGGTCCAATTACCTCCTGTCTAGATCCTGTATACTTCAGACTAGGAACCTCTTGGCCAGGAACCTGCCCCCGCCTGTCCATAAGACACATGCATTTTATTCTTAATGGAATCCAAGAGCTCAGTTAGGTCCGTATGTAGACAAAGTTTTATTTAGATTAAATGTAGAGTTTTGATCCCTATACAATTTGTTAGAATGTAGTTTTTACCACCACATTTTAGACTGTAATGTAGAGTTTGTGCCTATGTTTTGAAGTTTATGTAACAGTTCGTTACATTTGAATATTTTTTACATATTGTATTCACTATAGGATCCGTTGTGATATGTTAACAATAACTATCTATATATAAATCATTTTAATGCAGACATTTTAAGTAGGACACTTGACTATATGATATCAAAATTTGTGAAGAAATGTTTTAGCTGCATTTTCACCACTATGTGGCGCTTTTACACTGAAATAAATCGGAGCTGGTTATGTCATCTGGGGAAACACATTGTCATGATAAATTGCTAGATTCTCATCCATTCTCATCCCACCATTTTTTAAATTATCAAACAAACAAACAAACAAACAAACAAACAAACAAACAAACAAACAAACAAACAAACAAATAAATAAATAAATAAATAAATAAATAAATAAATAAATAAATAAATAAATAAATAAATTAAATAAATTAAATAAATAAAAATAAATTAGTATAAACTAAACTAAATAAATTTCACTGGAACACGTTGGTAAGAAGCATACCGTAATGGGGGCGCATGCTTGTCCAGAGTTGAGTTTAATTGGTAGCGCAATAGACACCAAGTCACAGTTAAGATAAAACATAATATATAAAATATAGTATATAAAAATAGTATAAGAAAAAAAAGTGTCCAACGTTTATGTTTTATTTTAAACAAACGAGAATGAATATAGAGTTAATTATAGCAAACGAAATTATTTATATACTATATTTCTGACACCATCACCAAGTGCAAATGTGAAATATATTTTTAGTCCCCATTTCCGTAAGAACGCATTTTTAGACACCAATTCCGATGATAAGGACGCACTTTAAGACCCATTTTCCGATGCGCAGTTCTAAATCATATTTCCGATGATTTTCTTTCTGGTGTTTGTTTCATTCTGCACGCAGACATCATGGATGCATATTTTATTTAGTTGTCAGAGCTGTTCTTTCCAATCTGATCACCTCGGCCTTTATGCTACGCAATAGTGTATTCTACGGAGGATACGGAAATACCCGATGTTTCACGATTGCTGTTCTTTCAAGTACTAAATAAACCATACACGTGTAGTCATACTGAAGGACACAACGCACAAAAAAATAAAATGCATAGATAAATTACAATCAGGCCGGTAAACACAAGCGGTAGAAGAGACACCAGGTGTCATCGCCTTACAGAGGTTAAACCAATAATGCTTATGTATGCATACCTGTCCTCTCTGAATTAAAGGTAGTATATCAGGAACATTCGTGATAAATGTTCTAAAAATAAAATTATTTTTAACATGGATACAAAGCATTTCATTGTCATAAATAAATAAATACGAATGGCTTGGTATATCAATTCCACAAAAATGTAACAACAATAAGGTGAACTGAAACGAAATCCCGATCATCTTAAAAGAACGACAGCATTCAAATACTGCTTGACAACCTTCACATCGTAATTAGGACTGTTTCTAAGACGAAACTTTCTTTTCGGTATACCGGATTAAATCGAAATTAAAATGAATACAATAAAACAAAAATACGTTGCAATTTAAGGGGAAATATATTATAGTCTAATCTGGTCACGTAAGCCAAGTCAAGAAATCCCTTTTTCATATATTGTTATGGCATGTTTATATAGATATCCTTTTTGCAATACGGAGTCAGTGAGTATTATATAGGCATGATTTGTTGGGAGAAATGTTTTAAGATAATCTTAAAATTTTGAAAAATTCTTGAAATACTTTAAAAGCAATCTACAAACAAATATTAACTGAAGCGGGCAATTTTCCACCGTTCATTGAGACTACTTCATACAATAAATCACGTTAGTTTGCCATCGTGATAAACTGTCAAAACTGTATTTGTTCGAAATATGTGAACCCCTGTCTCGGGGGATCCACGTGATCAGTGTTCATAACCAAATGTGCGCATCTGTAACAGTTGAGTAAATTTGCCTTGATATGAGAAATGTTTTATTTGAAATACGCATTTTGAGCTACTTTCCTTACATAAAACACTTGAATAAGTTTGTAATTTTGTAATAATGCATGTATATACTGTACTGAAATATCACCCAGCCATTTCAATACAGTAAGTAGGTCATTAAAATTCTAAGTATCTTCGGTCCATTGGTAGTTGTAAAGGTATCACATAACAGAACACGACAGAAGGCTGGATTTCAGTTGGCTACACATGTACATGGGCACATACTATTTAAAATTTAGAAAGCTACTTATTTTTTAAAGTACGCGGTGTTTTCAACGAAAATTTAAAAATTATAGCATCTGTTTAGTAAGCATGATGCTACACGAATATTTCGAACCGCTGAACTAAGAAAAGCCTTCACTTGTTTGAAAAAAATACTAGTTTAGCATGGCCACTTGATAGCACGGATGGTTCATCTATGTCGTTTTTTGTTTCGTGAATTTTAATGTAATATTGAGAAACTTTATCTCCAAAAATGTTACCTTAAGCGGGCACCTTTTTCTGTTTTACACCATTGCGTAAGATCTTCACCGTGTTTAACAACTTGTTTGAATTTATGTTGAGTAATGTGTCTTTTTTTTTTTTTTAGTATTTTATAACATTTGGATGTTGCAAAGTAGAGGCATTTAATGAATATATTTAAATATATATATACATAAATATATATCTGGATGAAAATGTACATGTGCTGCATGAGAAGGTGGTGAGCTCACACCAAAGGTTGCGGGTTCGATCCCCAGCTCGACCCAATGCCTCTCATAAAACAGCACTCAGTACTGGTTCTACCCAGGAAGCGGACTCGAGAGAGGATCATATAAGCTCTGAGCTTTCATCGCAAAATAAAAAACTGAAGTGGTGAGCACTTGGCAATATAATATGTTTCACTAAAATGTACATGAATAGTAAAACGGTTGTTTCGCATTGACAATTTAAATAATTAATGACGATCACGCTGTGAAATGGAAGAATTTCGTAATATATAATCCATACTATGCTCCAACAGGAACTGTACAGTAGGTACCCGATATTGGAGTGCAGCCGAAGTCCAGCAAGTCAATATCCCTTCAATGAAATATTAAGGTGCTGACACAAATTGCACTTCGAAATGTAGACTCAATTGATAAAATTACTTTTATTCTGAATCGAGACAATGAAGTTCAACAACAGCGTTGAGGTGTGACGGTGACGAACCCACGTGACCTTATGCTATGGAGTTGTGCAAACATTCAGAGAAAAACTGCTCGCTTCTAATAACATGTTTGCATATATAACTTGTATTAAGCAACAACCTGTCTTAAAATGTCACTTTTGCTCCTTTCCTTGACTGTCTGCTTAAGACAGGTATGACGGTATTTATATATAATCAATGCATCGATTAACACTGTGTGGTCTGAGGCGACGTCTCACTATCAATTGACCTCGCGCCACTATGGTCGTAGGTTTGAGTCCCACTACCTCCAAAAACTTTATTTTGGAACGTTTGCCAGTTACTTGCAGAAGGACGGCGGTTCTACTCAGATCCACCCTACCAATAAAACTGGATATGCCATATATAACATGAAATATGTTGATAATGGCGTCAATTCACATTTGATTAACGCTACCATTTGTCTGTAAAGAAAGTATGTGTTGTATTCTAGTTCACTCCCATATAACTTGAAATTGAGCGAAAAGATTAAAGGCCTAGGCCCAATAAAGATACAATAAAGGTGTACATTTATCAGTACAGTCACGTGATATTAATTTCGCAAAAAGTGAATAATACCACTATGATGTCGCCACACGACACGTTGTTATGTACGAATCAAGGCCATACTGAAATCGGATTCACAACCATATTTTTCTTAAGAGGGTTCTATTTTCTATCTACGTCGGTTTGGAGTTGTTAAGATATTGTTTTCTATTTTTAGTTTGCAGATGACAATTATTTTCTGTCTTGATTAGCTGTGTTTACTCCAGTGAACGTTTGAAAAGGTATCGGTCGTGGTCCGTTTTGTTAAACATCGTTCAATAAACACTACTTTAGTATTTAGTTTTTCTTTTAGTTTATACTAATTTATTTTAGCTCGATTGCAATGAAAGCTCAGAGCTTATATGTACCGTTCTCGAGTCCGCTTCCTGGGTAAAACCAGTACTGAGTGTTGTTTTATGAGACGCATTGGGTCGACCAGGGGATCGAGCCCACAACCACTGGCGTGAGCGGTCAAGACTCTATCCATGAGACTATCGCTCTGCTTTAGTTTTCTTTTGAACGAACAACAGCTAGCAATTGCATAATTAGTCCGTCGTGACTACAAGACATTTTTGATAGAAGCAGTCAGTAGTTAGTTTGATATTTGTGTGTTTCTTTGTCTTCGATATTTAAAGGCGTAACTCTTAAAAGTGGAGGTTAGTGTTACGGTTAAGGTAGGGGTTAGATTCATGATGAATATCGAATATCGAGATACGAATATCAAACTAACTCAATCTGCCTTCAATAGAACCGATAGCGGGGTTATGTGACGTCTAACCCACCGCCCAACGTCTATAACGTTAATAAGTGTTTGCAAAATTTGAAATAGAAGCCAACACCGAGCAAATCAGACTGAACACTATAAAACTAAAAAGGTGTCACCGATGGTACATACACAGTGTGCCTCCTTGTTGGTTCGCAATATACAAAGGAGATAGAAATGCTACATTGGTAATGAACTTGTGCTTAGTGGTTAAGGTGTAACCCCACCATTGATTGTTTGTTCTTTTTTCTTTAGTAAATAATAAAAGTTTGAAAGCTTGTCATCCATAGAGAGACCCAAATGAAAGAAGTGAAACTTGCATTTTACTGTTTGTCAACCCCTGGTAGATCTACTATGCCTTAATGTTACCCGACATATGTGGTATATCCCAATCCCTGATACCTTGTTGCGCACTATGACTCTCCAACTCAAAGCAGCCTAGCACTTACCAAATTGTGGCGCCATTCAACTTCCGCTGAAGCTACTGACCAATCAGCGGACTTTCATCTCACTGCCATGTGACAAAGCGATGAGAGCATAAAACTTTATTAAGTCTAAAATATCAATCTCGAACTGAAATTTGCCGATTTTTTAATACTATTTAATAAGAAAAGTTAAGTTATAAAACATACTTTTTTTTAGATATTTTCTGATAATGTAAAATTGAAATTGACTATTTTTGCAAGAAACTGTTGTTAATTTCTTGCAAAATTGTTTTAATGCAAATTTTAGAATTTGAGTTTGATTCTGATAGACTTCAACGATTGGTGGATTTAAGCCATGGGATGATTTAGGTCGTAGTGCGAAGTACTATGTATCAAAGGTCCAAGATCTCGCAATACAACAAAACTAATCAAATCTTTATAAACGTGATACATGTTAACACATGTGTTATAGATTTGACATTTAGATGCAATTGCAATAGCATTGATCCATTTCTAACACAACAAAATCTCAATGAATGTATTAACTATGTATTGATGTCACTTCCATTATTTGCTCACTATAACCAGCGGATAACCACTAAAATAAGGTTTTTAGCGTTCTTGTACAGTAGCGGGTATAATGTGACAGTTATTTGTATGGCAAACGATTAGCCTAGTCAAGGTAACTTCTGGCCTACCTCAATGAATTATGTGTCAACTGGTCCATATTAAACGTGATGAACTCCGGCATTGAATAATAGTTTACGAACGCTTTATAGATCTATACTGAAATTCTGAAGAAGAAAAAAGATACCACAAAATTTAATTGAATTACAGTAAGGGACAAGGCAATAGTATACCCATTCAACAGGATTGTCACGATAGACACGATTGCACGTGTTAATATGAAAACATATGGTAACACAATTTAATATTTAATAATATATAATAAGACACCGAGCAGAAACGAATCAATATAATCGTCTTGTCGTCTTTACTCGGCCGTTTTCTAGGCGCAATATATGTCATCAATAGGCCTAAACGCATTTGCAAACATTTTCTGATATAGACTATGATAAAGACTTGTCATTGTTTACATCATGCAGTACAATAAGGAGATTGCATAGAATTTAGGATCTTATAAACATTACGAGTGGAAATTATAAAATTTGTAACTTATCGATGCTCAATATAAAATTTAATTAAACAAAACAGAATAGAACTAAGTGTCAAAAATTTTATAGACAAGTTTCTTGGGAAAAGAATAAATCACGATTACGACAGGTAAATGTCCTGTTGTGGGCAATGGCCGAGCAGTACATCAAGCCGCTCAGACCCGAACCCGCTCTACATTTGTAGATAAGGAAATAGGTTACATTTTTTTAGATTTTCGCCAGGTCATGTGAGAAAGGTGTCACGTGACATGGAATATTATAAATTTCTTGCATACCGCTCAAGGAAGCTGTCACGTGATATGGAAGATTATAAGAATCCACCATTTTCCCGCAACAAAATCAAAATATTTTCGTAGACGTGAAAATACAAATATTTATGTTTCAAATTTGTGAATACAGACATGTATTACGAAAAAATTGATTTAGTTCCAGATTTTCATCAGGTCATGTGAGAAAGCTGTCACGTTCAGGTCATGTGGGAAAGCTGTCACGTTCAGGTCAAGTGAGAAAGCTCTCACGTTTAAGTCATGTGAGAAAGCTGTCACGTTCAGGTCATGTGAAAAGCTGTCACTTGACATGTAAGATAAAGTTTTCTTCACGGGGAAAACCCACATCTTCCATGAGCAGGAACTAATGGGAGAAAGAGATTCCCCACAAGGGGAAAGTCCGTATCTTCTATAAGCAGAAATTGGAGAAAGAGTTTTCCTTCATGGTGAAAACCCCCTATCTTCTATGAGTAGAAATAGGACAAATATATAATCCGTTAGCCATAGACAAGGTTTGAGTTTTGCCACAGACACCAAGGCGGTAGGCCTAATTCCTATTGCCGTGTCGTCAGTTCTACATAGTTAGTATATGTTTGTACTGTGTGCTACATAGTTAGTATATGTTTGTACTGTGTGCTACACCAGTGCTACAAAGTAAGGTTGTGTTTGTACTGTGTGCTACATCAGTGCTATATAGTTAGTATATGTCTGTTCCGTGTGCTTCATCAGTGCTACATAGTAAGTATATGTTTGTACCGTGTGCTACATCAGTGTAACATAGTTAGTATGTGTTTGTACTGTGTGCTACATAGTAAGTATGTGTTTGTACTGTGTGCTACATAGTTAGTATGTGTTTGTACTGTGTGCTACATAGTTAGTATATGTTTGTACTGTGTGCTACATAGTTAGTATATGTTTGTACTGTGTGCTACATAGTAAGTATGTGTTTGTACTGTGTGCTACATAGTTAGTATATGTTTGTACTGTGTGCTACATAGTTAGTCAATGTGTGTACTGTGTGCTAAATAGTTAGTCTATGTTTGTACTGTGTGCTACATCAGTGCTACAAAGTTAGTATATGTTTGTACTGTGTGTTACATAGTTAGTAAATGTTTGTACTGTGTGCTACATCAGTGCTACATAGTTAGTTTATGTTTGTTCTGTGTGCTACAAAGTTAGTATATGTTGTACTGTGTGTTACATAGTTAGTAAATGTTTGTACTGTGTATTACATCAGTGCTACATAGTTAGTTTATGTTTGTTCTGTGTGCTACATAGTAAGTATATGTTTGTACTGTGTGTTACATAGTTAGTAAATGTTTGTACTCTGTATTACATCAGTGCTACATAGTTAGTTTATGTTTGTTCTGTGTGCTACATAGTTAGTATATGTTTGTACTGTGTGTTACATAGTTAGTAAATGTTTGTACTGTGTATAACATCAGTGCTACATTGTTAGTTTATGTTTGTTCTGTGTGCTACAAAGTTAGTATATGTTTGTACTGTGTGCTACATAGTTAGTTTATGTTTGTTCTGTGTGCTACATAGTTAGTATATGTTTGTACTGTGTGCTACATATTTAGTAAATGTTTGTACTGTGTATTACATCAGTGCTACATAGTTAGTTTATGTTTGTTCTGTGTGCTACAAAGTTAGTATATGTTTGTACTGTGCTACATAGTTAGTTTATGTTTGTTCTGTGTGCTACATAGTTAGTATATGTTTGTACTGTGTGCTACATAGTTAGTATATGTTTGTACTGTGTGCTACAAAGTTAGTATATGTTTATACTGTGTGCTACATAGTTAGTATATGTTTGTACTGTGTGCTACATCAGCGCTACAAAGTAAGTATATGTTTGTACTGTGTGCTACATAGTTAGTATATGTGTGTACTGTGTGCTACATAGTTAGTATATGTTTGTACTGTGTGCTACATCAGTGCTACAAAGTAAGTATATGTTTGTACTGTGTGTTACATAGTTAATATATGTTTGTACTGTGTGCTACAAAAGTAGTATATGTTTGTACAGTGTGTTACATAGTTAGTATACGTGTGTACTGTGTGCTACATCAGTGCTACATAGTTAGTATATGTCTGTACTATTTGCTACATAGTTAGTATATGTTTGTACTGTGTGCTACATAGTTAGTATATGTTTGTACTGTGTGCTACATAGTTAGTAAATGTGTGTACTGTGTGCTACATAGTTAGTATATGCTTGTACTGTGTGCTACATAGTTAGTATATGTGTATACTTGTGTGCTATATAGTTAGTATATGTTTGTACTGTGTGCTACATCAGTGCTACATAGTTAGTATATGTCTGTACTATTTGCTACATAGTTAGTATATGTTTGTACTGTGTGCTACATAGTTAGTATATGTTTGTACTGTGTGCTACATAGTTAGTAAATGTGTGTACTGTGTGCTACATAGTTAGTATATGTTTGTACTGTGTGCTACATAGTTAGTATATGTGTATACTTGTGTGCTATATAGTTAGTATATGTTTGTACTGTGTGCTACATCAGTGCTACATAGTTAGTATATGTTTGTACTGTGTGCTACATAGTTAGTATATGTTTGTACTGTGTGCTACATCAGTGCTACATGGTAAGTATATGTTTGTACTGTGTGCTACTGTGTGCTACATAGTTAGTATATGTGTGTACTGTGTGCTACATTGTTAGTATATGTTTGTACTGTGTGCTACATCAGTGCTACATAGTTAGTATATGTTTGTACTGCGTACTACATAGTAAGTATATGTGTGTACTGTGTGCTACATAGTTAGTATATGTTTGTACTGTGTGCTACATAGTTAGTATATGTTTGTACTGTGTGCTACATAGTTAGTATATGTTTGTACTGTGTGCTACATAGTTAGTACATGTGTGTACTGTGTGCTACATAGTTAGTATATGTGTGTATCGTGTACTACTTAGTTAGTATATGTTTGTACTGTGTGCTACATAGTTAGTATATGTTTGTACTGTGTGTTACATAGTTAGTATATGTGTGTACTGTGTACTACATAGTTAGTATATGTTTGTACTGTGCGCTACATAGTCAGTATATGTGTGTACTGTTTGCTTCATAGTAAGTATATGTTTGTACTGTGTGCTACATAGTTAGTATATGTGTGTACTGTTTGCTTCATAGTAAGTATATGTTTGTACTGTGTATTACATCAGTGCTACATTGTTAGTTTATGTTTGTTCTGTGTGCTACATAGTTAGTATATGTTTGTACTGTGTGTTACATAGTTAGTACATGTTTGTTCTGTGTGCTACATAGTTAGTGTATGTTTGTACTCTGTACTACAGCAGTGCTACATAGTTAGTTTATGTTTGTTCTGTGTGCTACATAGTTAGTGTATGTTTGTTCTGTGTGCTACATAGTTAGTATATGTGTGTACTGTGTGCTACATATTTAGTATATGTTTGTACTGTGTATTACATCAGTGCAACATAGTTAGTGTATGTTTGTTCTGTGTGCTACATAGTAAGTGTATATTTGTTCTGTGTGCTACATAGTTAGTATATGTTTGTACTATGTGCTACACTTTATTATTCAACGGTATTTGGTGTCATCCGTGGCAGAGTTATCTAAGGCACCGTTTCAATATCACGTTTTACCTCTCATCGCTAAGGTCGTAGGCTAGAGTCCCACTTGTTCCAAAACCATTATGTGAGAAAGTTTGTCAGTTACTTGCGGAAGGACTATGGTTATACTCTGATGCATTCTGAGGGCTTCCTTTACCAATAATTCTGGATATACCATATATATAAGCAATTTCCTTAACATTAAGATTTTAATGAGAAATAAAGTTTAAGCTAGTTAGTCTGTTAATATCGTATTTCTCGTATACAGACTTAAATAACGTTTGTCAATATTTTGACGAAGATATTCGAAATACAAACGTGCCTGGTTAGCTGTTCCGTTCAGTATATATAACCTGAAAGGTGTTGACAATGTGTTAAACCTCATTAAACATATTTAACGATATTGATTTTGTTATTAAAAGTAAATAAATTACAGGAACAATTAAGTATTACTATTTATTTTATGTTTTGATAAATTATAGATATTTCTCAGCGAATTATTTTTGATATTTTCACTGTTGCAAATATGTGTTAAGTTTACTGTTTTCAATTTTAAAATAAAAATAAAAGTGTTGATTTGATAAATTATAGATATTTCTGAGCGTATTATTTTTGATATTTTCACTGTTGCAAATATATATTAATTTCACTGTTTTCAATTATAAAATAAAAATAAAAGTGTTGATTGCAGTGAAATATCATTTTTAATTTCATTCGTAATTTTACTCTTGGCTTCGTCTATCTATACCATGTCACTTCAGTGCTCATTCGGTATATAAAAAAAATGCTTCTTCGAAATATGAAAGTATTAGATATATAAAGCTGAGGTTGACATTCGCATAATATTCTCTTTATGTAAATATGCAATGAATCTCAATGAATCTGAAAGTGGGGGTACCTAACATCAGGTGGCAAAAAGTGGTAAAAAGTGATACTATTGACCCCATTTTGGGGACATCTTAATTTGAGTCTAGGATAGTACATTACTATGATGTAGGACTTTTTGGTGGACCGCATGGTCTAGTGGTAGAGCACCGAACCCATGATCGGAGAATCGTGGGTTCGATCCTCCGCCACGGCTATGTGTGGGGTCCTTGAGCAAGACACTTTTCCGCATATTCTTAGCACTGGTTCTTACCAGGAAGACTTCGAGCGTGATTTGCCTAAGTTGTAATAACTTTCTTCACAATCGAAGTAAAATAAATAAGTTTAAACTAAACTTTTTGGTCCGCGAATGGTAGAAATAGTGAAAATTCGGTCAAACGTTATAATGTAAGTCTATGGAAAACGAATGGTGGTGGCTGGCCTAGAAGAAACCTCACACTTACCTTTTGTGGTCAGCTACCACCATTGCGTTTTCCATAGACTTGCGTTATAACGTTTGACCTAATTTTCACTATTTCTAACATTCGTGGACCAAAAAGTCCTACATCATATTAAAGTACTATCCTAGAATCAAATTAAAATGTCCCCAAAATGGGGCTAAAAGTACCAATTTTTACCAATTTTTGCCCCCTGAAGTTGGGTGTCCCCACTTTCAGCCAATCGGAGAGCTCCTCTCAATGGTGGTAGCTGACCTAAATTGTGTAAGGCTGTATTTACAGCAAATATTTTCATTCGCAACTTCTTGGGTTGTTTACATGGGACCTGTCTGTAATTTTGCAGCGCCACTGAACGTTATAATGGGATGTTATTACAATGATGACGTTCAGCGGCAGCACAGTCGAAATAGTCCGGTACCCTGTCCAAATACATTCGCTTCACTCATTACAAATGGGGTGAACAATGGAATAAAAAGATATTCCTGACTGACTGCATTCCTGACTGACTGCATCCGAAACACACATCGAAACATACATCAATATGTAACTTTTATAATGATAGGATATAGTAGGATAGACAAATAGCAAAGTTACAAAGCAGAAATGTTTCATTTCCCACAAAAAACTAAGAAGAAAGAAACATTTACACCCATTGCACAAAGAACAAACGACAAACTTCAGACTAAGAGTTATGGCGGTGATACCCTTCCATACTGCATAGCGTACAAACTAAACTCCAGTGTGCCAACTATTTTCCACGAGAAAAAAACGTGTAAATGCTTCGCTTTAAGCCATTCCTTTGTCAATATGTATTCAACTTGGTGCGCTTAATTACCCACGTGAATGGTTATGGTACGTATTGGATGGCCTCAACCCCACTAGATATTTGACGAGGTTATTAAACAATATGCTATTCTATGTTGTAAAAATGAAGCAATAATGCCCGCTTCAGGTAACATTATCTTAATATGTTAAGAAAATACACGAAATAAAGATTATTGCCGTCTCAGTATAAAGATGATCCACCGGTGATATCAAGTTTGCAAAAGGTTAAAAAATACTTTCAATGTAAACCAATGTGCCTAAAAACCAGTTTATCATTGTGACTGCATAATTGTGCAGACACAATCAAAACATCATATCAGTGTTACTAGATATCCAATATTTAAAACTTACGACGCAAATGTAAGTTATGTAAATTCAGTAATTGATAAAATACGATATACCACAATGCTATACAAGCGAAGCGGAGAATATAACTAGATGAAAATCGCAAGTTATAAAATCTTACTTTATGGCTTCCATTTACAATATATAAAGAGATACTGGTATATGTGACTCAAATTAATGGCTTGAAGAAAATACCCATATATATTCATATAATCTGGCACTCATCAGTCGTCGTCAGTATGTTTCGGGCGTTTTCGTTATTCTAAGCGATAGTGATATCGGAATAATATTTAAACTAATTGAAATAACCATTAAAATCAAGCAGTGACCCGGTGGCGTAGTGGTAACATCTGTGACGCCGTCATCAGATACCATAGGTTCGAATCCAGTTTCGTACAACAGGGGTGTTGACAACAGAACATATTAATGATAAATAGTCATTTAAATTCCACATTATGCACGTATGGAGACGTATTGTTATTGTCGATGGACATATAGCTCTCTTTATAGTATAGTTAACACAATATTTTATTCACATAAGCACACTGTGTCACATATTTAGCATACAGCTTTATATTGAGTACTCTAGTTGTATAATTACTTATATTTGATTTGTAAATAAAGCTCTATCTATTTTGGGTAATTGTAGTATTAACCAATACACGCGTCTTCTACTGCGGATCTAACCCCCGTCCCCTGTCTTATAGAAGGATTAGCAACTAATATGTATAAATTATATTATAATATTTTAAATAGCCGTTTAAGGAATTTATGTGTGAAGAAAATTCCGAAATAGTTGAACAAAATGGGTATATGTAGAAGCGTAGTACTACAGATTATTGATTTGATCAGAAAGCAAAATAATACTTTGTGCTTTCATATATTTTCGAAAAGGTTATGATTATATAAATAGTGCTATGGTTTGTAAAATACTTTTCGGTAATGGTATCTATAGTAAAGTGTTTCTTGCTTAAAAGTCATTATTCGTCTGTTCGTCATGAACCTTAATACGGAGTGGTTTGATGTACATTGTGGGCTAAGAAAAGAGTGTATCTTATCTCCGTTGTTGTTTAATTAATTTATTAATAATTTGGCTTTATATTTGAAAAATTATAACAGCAAACTTGATATCGGTTAATAATGATAACATTTGCATTCTAATGCATGCCGATGATATCATACTGTTTGCCAAAAAATAAAACTGATTTACAAAAAATATTATCTTCCCTAATTTGTGTGATTTAATGTATATTAATAGCAAGAAGACCAATGTTATACATTTAAGACCAAATCCAGCTCCTAAAACTGATTGTGTGTTCCAGTGATGTAATAAATTCCTACCCATGGTCGGTAATTTTGTGTGCCGGTTTAACGCCACTTTCAACACAATAGGTTACATATGGCATATCAACTTTTATTGGTGGAGGAAGACCTCAGAATGAATCTGGGTAGAACCACCGTCCTTCCACAAGTAACTGAAAAACATTCTCACATACACATAGTTAGTAAATACACTGATCCTGGTACAGTACTACAAGAACATTTCGATTTTAATGTTACAGTTAGAGCAGTCACGCAAAGTGGAAGTCGTGCGCTTGATCTTTTAATTGCTAAATGCAAACTAATTGGAGGAGTTCCATATAGCGTATATATACCATTGTATGAACAGTAATTAGTCTAAGTATGGGACTGTAACTTGGGGCTGCAAATCATTTTCACATATTGATGATGTTCATAACCGCACTGTGCCATTAGTTTTGGAGGTTGGCAATATACGACAATGTCAGCAATTGTTGGTGAAATGGCTTGACAACCTACTATAGTTTGTCAATGAAAAACTATTTCTTTATTCTGTGTGTCACCTATCCTCTATAAATGAAAGTAGACACAATGAACGAATTGCACTCTGGTCTTACTGAAAAGCTAATAATTCTTCAATAAAGGACAATAGGATGTATACTGAAAAAGCAATTTTATTGCTTAATCTTCAACAGTTATCGAATATTATTGTTATACCCATGTGCGTACTCTTGTTGATGTCACAAAGAGAAAGTTCTGGAAATCTCTGTCAGCGAGTGGACAGTATGTCTGATAAAGGATGAAACAAACTACGCGCGTACCGTTTATTTAAAAATCAATTTTCAGTTGAAAATTATTGTACAATTCTATTACCTTTGAGGCATAGGTCCGTTTTTTAGTAAGTTTCGTTGGTGTTGTACCCAATAGTGGGTATGAAAATCTAAGCTAGAAGATAGAAAATGACCCTTTTGTTATACAGTGGAAGATGAAAGTCATGTTATTTAAGAATGCCATCTGTATAATAAAATGTGATGATGATAAATCACGATGTGATAATGAATAACTTGACGTGGTGATGAGGAATAGTGAGATAATGATTAAAATTATTTTTAGAAAGTATTCAGTCCTTATTCTAATTTCATTTCAGGGACAAAGTGCAGTAGGACATGGCTACACAGAAACCGTTGGAGAACTGAGTTTTTTCTGTTCTGCAGGTACCATGTTATATGTTTAAGCGTCAAACGGTCAGTGGCGTAGCTATCTTTTACGCCACAACGCCTGGGTTTGCACGTTGTTTAACCAGTTGTGTTTTTCTTGTATCATTATGTCTCCTGGAAATGCCCCCAAAACGCAGACAATGCATTCTAAAAATATATATTAGGGTTTTGGTGACTGGCGGTCGAATCTGCTGAGCTTAATCATCATTTTAGGGTCAGCTAGCTACGCCACAGTCAATTGTGCTTTTTATATTTTCATGAACATGCTTTTTTTTAACTTTGTGAGTTCATAAAGACTGTATTCATTTCTAAGTCGACCGTGCCCTGTTAGCTCAGTTGGTAGCGTGACTGACTCTCATTCCCGGAATCATGAGGTTGATTCCCCGTACGGTCAGTCTCTGTGATGACTGATATACGATATTGTGCTTCATTGTCATTTTTTTCTCACCACTGACACAAGTTGGGAAGTGCATATTTACAATATGTATTTATGTAATTTTCTGCAACAGTTTTTAGGTAAAATCTATTTTGAACAAATCTTCGTTTCACAGACTTTTTTTTTTCTTGATTGGTGTCTTGAATATGATTTTATTCGCCTTGTCCAATGAAAGCAAGTCAAGTGAAAGATAAAATGAAATAACAACATAGCTGTATTTGGATTATCGTTAAATTAGTATTTTGTACTAAAGGCCTAAATTTCAGAGATTAGTACGCAACCAGTTTATTTCACACATATAGTGGGTTGTATTTGCTTTATTACTTCAGGTTGGCATATTTACTGCATTGTATTTGCTTTGTTACTTTAGGTTGGTATATTTACAACACAAGATGCTACAGATCTTTCGAGACGAAAGTGAACTTTCAGCATGCCAGGGACGCTTGTAATCTGTAAGTGGATTAAATACTCTTAATTTTTCTTATTGACAATTACATTTTAATATGAACGTTCGCTGAACCCACGTTTTTAAATGGAATTCTGCAGGACGATTAACCAGACGGGTTTGTTGTAAACTGAGCACTGGCAGATCCATACAGTACAGGGATATGGGGTTCGGAGCTAATCCCAACTTCTCACCCCGTCATGAAACTGTAAATATATTCAATAAATAAAATAAATTACACACACATCAATCAATTCTAACATTGTGAGTTTCAATACTTCATCGTAAACACGATATCAACAGCTCAAAATACGTTCTCAAGATTCCTCGGCCTATATTCTAACAAAACGCTTCTCAATACCGTGAATGTGTATTAAATTACAGACATTATCGTCGGAATGGATATGATCAATTTATACAACTTAACTTAGATTTGATTATGTCAAAAAAAATATCTATCAGACATTTAAATACAACATAATATAAAATTCACATACCCATCTGCCGTTATGTACTGGAACAGTAACATGCTCAATCCTTCTCGTCACGCCAACTCCAAAGCTGTTTTGCTATACTGGGCAGTTTCCTCATAATACATTCAGGATATATAGCAAAACAGTCCATATATCTTAGTGAATTTCGTGCAAATCATGAAACAACAAACTTTTCAATATCGTACGATGCAAATTTTACGTTTTTAGGCCAATGTAAACTTAAATTAGTTTTATGACAAATAGACCCGTTAATTATTCTAACTTTCTTAATACTTAATGGAATTTGATGAAATAAACTTTAAAATGATGTGTTCTTTAACCAAAGAATGACAATGTAAAACGATCCTAAAAACGTTACTCCTATCGAGCTATAGATACGTTTTAACAATTCCACGCTACCTGTTCTGAATATAGCCTTTATCATTACAATGGACACGTACTAGCTGACACTACTAAATATGCCACAGCAGCCTAACTGTTTTGTTACAACACATTTTAGTGTTTGGCCTCATTTGACAACCAATGGAATTGCTTCAATTTTCAAAATTATGTCGCTCTTATTTGTTAAACAGTCTACAAAATAATTTAGTAGTTATTATGAAGTTCGTCACCACTGTGCACACGTGATGACATTGCACAGACTCCGCCCTTGATTCAATTCGGAACGAGTCATGTGCAAACTACAAAGCCGCGCGAGCTATGGTTAGAAACGGCCTTAGCAAACATCAACTTTCAAACGTCAATCATCTCAGATATCATCAGGCAGTTGCTGGCAGGGTTCAAGACTCTCAAGAACGAAGCGCTTTTGCAGACGACATTTAGTAGGCTAATTGAAAGTTTTAAAAAAAAGCTGTAATTACAATTTTTGCTACTGATGAATTCTTAAACTTAACGACCTACTCTAAATATGTAATTCGTTAACTTGACAGATACGGTGGTGATTTGGTGGAAGCGTCCAACCACATAGACTATCACGAATTCATACAGAGCCATGGCCCGGGCGATGGTCCGGACGATATGTTCTGGATAGGTAAGTTCAGTTTACATTAGGCGTCATACCAATATCATAGTATACATTATGTGGCTGGTCAGCATATCCCACACCACAATGGACATTTGTTTATTTTCATCTGTCGCACTGGACATGGAGGCCTGTGCATCTGGTGGTATTCACAGGTAGGAATATCGGGCGTTGGTTAGCCCCCCTCCCCCCACCCCCCATGTCTGGTTCCCTAAAATTATTGTATACTCATTATTATTATTATTTATACTGCATGCTAATTTGAAGCATAGACCCTCATTAAAAAATGTTTATTTGCTGTGCTGCGACCTAGTGTTTTTCATGTGGGTAGGTAGGTAGCTAATGTTTGTTTTTGCCAGTTTTTGATTTTATATTGAAATCATGAAAGAAAAAATTCAAGGCTTTGGAAGTCAATAAAAAAGTTTGGGTAGCTGCAATTTTGAGTGAGTAGGTAGAAGCATGGCAAACAATATTTTTCAGAGCGGCCTGAGAAGCATGGCAAACAATATTTTTCAGAGCGGCCTGAGGCAGTGTCCGGGGGGGGGGGGGGGGGGGGGGGGGGAATATGTTGGCGGTTCATATAAGCTCTGAGCTTCCATCGTAATCAAGCTAAAATAAATTAGTATAAAGTAAACTAAAGTTGTGTTTCAATCCATATATAAATATGTCTTACCACGCTATATATTCATTCTCTGTAACACAAGTGATAAAATATGTTAGACTAAAATGATTTAAAATGATGCACTTTATTTATTTTTTGCAGTATTTTATCACGTTATCATAAAATATCTACATTATAAATCATGTGAACTGCAATTATGTTTTCTGTATTTGCTTGATTTGCATTTTCATACATTTACATATAAAAGAAATATTCTGTAAATGTAAATATAATGTATTTGTCGATGTTTATCAAGTATGATATTTACAATTCTTTTGAAGGCAGTATATAAGAAATAATTGCTATAAAATTATTTTTAAATTGGATACAATTTAATGGTTGAATATTTAGCGTCATTTTTATGCCATCGAGGGCTAACATATGATCAGTTAATCTAACCACTGTTTCCTGGGATCCTGAAAGGTTAACCAGTATTCGAGCACACCCCATCTCCGCAAGTAACTGATAACTGTCTCACTTGAATCAGCGGTGCGATGAATGATAATGGGACACAATGTTGTATATCAGTCATCAGGGAGACTGTTGCCAGGTGGGGATTCAAACTCATGACCTCTGAATTGGTAGTAAATTGGATATAAAACATCTCACAATTCAACAAATCAATATACAAATATTTTGGTATTTTAAATGCACCCAGTGAAAACATGACAAAAATAATATTTTATTTGAAGTGGTGAAATAGACACAAAATCCCGATCTAAAAATAGAAAGCAGACAAATACTGCTTGATGACCTTCACCTTATCATTCACATTCTTTTTAAGATAAAACATTCTACAATATGTCACCCATAGGATGGAATCAAACTGATACTATGGGACAAGACATTTGATATTTCACAAAATATTTTGCAGCTTAAGCGCGATATCTATTTTAGTCTAACCTGAGTTATGAAAGTTATGAAATACTTTTATATTTTTTATTTTGACATATTTAAATCGATACAGTCTACTAATGACAATATGGGATCAGCGAATATGGGAATGATTTATTAGAAAAAAATGTTTTCGAGAAAATCCAGATTGACGTCCTTAAGTTCTGTAGGAATATATCGGGATTTTCGAAATTTTAAAATTTACCAAAAACATTTTTTCCAAATATATCATGCCAATACTCATCAACCCCATATTGCCAAAAATCAAATTTATTTAAACATGCCAAAATACTGAATATGTTGAAAAGTGATTTCCTAACTTGGGCTACGCACCTATGTTAGACTAAAAAACAACCACAACCATCACCACAATTCATTTTTATTTCAATTTGATCTGTCAGACAGGTATACACGTTGTAAAATTTGTTTCATCTTAGAACAAGTCCAAATGACTATATGAAGGTCGTAAAGCAGTATTTAAGTGTGGTCTGTTTCTAGAATGGGAATTTCATTTCAAGTTAACTACTTTGATTGAAACATCGTTTTTGTCACGATTTGGTGGATTTGATATACCAAACCATTCGGATCTTGTTTATTTATGATAATGAGCTGCTTTTCATCCATATTAAGAATAGTTTTATTTTTTAAGAGATTTAAAGCATTTTTCGTTATATATTTCACATGATCTATTTTCATTATTTTTGCAATATTTATAGAACAACAGTTACTGAGATGTGTTTAACAGCTAAGAGTTGTTTATATATATATACACATCATATACCCCACAAGAAATGTAACTTTTATTATAGCAAGATGTAACTTTTTTTTATGAAAAATTAGATAATGATGCTTTGTATTAATCAACTACCATCTTCCAACAATATATTTTACCTTTACATTCTTAACAAACATTGTTACCAGTATTCAGATGATTGTTATATAATGTAAATCTCTGAATAAAATATCAAAATAGGAAAAAGATGCAAATGAAAAAACTGAGATTTATATCCGGCAGTAAACGGGCTGAGGTTTAAATCTGGTCATAAAATTGAGATAAGTTTGGCCCGATTAGTATTATCCATGATGAATCTATATGATATTGCATCTCATTGTCATTTGTGTCTCAGTGTTGATTCAGTGAGAAAGTTATCAGTTACTTGCAGAGATGGGTGTGCTGGAGTACTCAACTATCCTTTTAGGATCCCAGGAAAGAGTGGTTAGGTTAACTGATCTTCTGTTAGCCCTAAATGGCGTAAAAATTATGCTAAATATTCTAACAAACATTATTTATGATCAAGAGTTAAATAATCTATAGATGCACATGAACTATTTTGATACAACTCCTATCTGTCATGATATCAATTAAAAATTGAATTTTGAAATTGGAGATATATTTAAAAGTTGTTTGGCATTCACTATTCTATTGTTTTAGGATTACACCTGGAAAAAGACGGTGATGAAGATTCAGCCAAATGGGGTGACACTCCATATGCTGTCGAGCAAGGCTTATGGGAGAACAATGAGCCTAACACAATGGTGGGCAACTGCGCTATGGCGGGCCCCAAGTCCAACTGGGCTCTTCAAGATTGTAACAGAAGATTACCATTCATGTGCCAGAAAGAAAGTTCTCTTAAATGTAAGTTTTTTTATTAAGATGATTGTTTCAGTATTCTGGGTTCCTATTTTAGTATAGTGGCAAAAATAGACAAAGATATTTTTTCTCTGTTACGAAACATTTTTGAAGATGGTCTATAAAGACTGAAAAGGAAGCAAAAAGTTGAATATATTTTAAGGATCAAGATATTTTTAAATTCTTCGAGGATGGGTTTCGGTGTTTTCCTATTTATTATGGGTAAGTTAGATAATTTCTCCACTAGCTTGTATTGCTCATTTAAACTGAAAATCTCAAAATATCATTTGAAAATGAATTGAAATTTGTTTTGGTAACATCGGTTGATCCATTAATATATATATACACATTAAAGTGCATTTTTATTTTTGTATATCTTTTATTTTTAATATCTATTTACCTTTCAGCCTGTGGTACTGAGGGCAGTTTCGAAAGTAAGTTTGCAATTAAAATTAATTTTTTTTCATTGTAAAAAATGCTGTTGTGTTGTTTATTAAGAAATCTGATCCAAGAGTGAAAGAAAAATGCGAACAATGAGGTTTAGCTAAAGTCCTTGTAGGTATTTTGTCCCGAGATGTGATTTCATAATTTAAGATGCCTTGATGTCCTTCCTAATTTGAGACTCCTTGCTGTTATAGATTTTAGCTCTGTTAGCCAATGACCAGAATGATAGACTTGTGTCATGGAAATGTAAACATTGTCCTTCTGTCGGTTGTCTGTCATCAGTCTGTTAACTGGTCTTGTAAACACTGTAGCAGCTGCAGTTTCATCCACTCTAGATCAAACTTGGTGAAAGACCGAATGTTTATATCCTTGATAGCTCAAATTATTTTTGAACTTGCACGATAGAACCAAAAACAACAGAGCTAGGGCCTTGAATTATTGAAATAAAACTCGTATTTTCCCTATAAACACTGAAGCATCTATCGGTTTTATCAGATCAGAAGAAACTTGATCAGAATTTTATTTTGACCATAAAAAACTCAGATGGGTTCCTGAGCAAGCTATATCAGACCAGAATGGACCTAGTTAAGGGCCTTGATTGATTGAAAACTGCTAATATTTTGTCCTGCAAACACTGTCAGTACAACCATATATGGCTATATCAGACCAGAATGGACCTAGTTATGGGCCTTGATTGATTGAAAACTGCTAATATTTTGTCCTGCAAACACTGTCAGTACAACCATATATGGCTATATCAGACCAGAATGGACCTAGTTATGGGCCTTGATTGATTGAAAACTGCTTATATTTTGTCCTACAACCACTGTAAGTACAACCTTACATGAAAAGAAGGCTTGACATTGGCTTTGTATGAGGAATTTTGGATCACTGTCAAGATTACTGTTACAAAAACTGGTAAAATGAAAATGAATGTAAGATTCATTTTATCACATAACTCAGGAAGAAAATATTTCTTCTATCGTTTATTTTCAAATTATTTTTAAAAGGAACAACAATTATTTATAGTTTCTGTCAGCTATCGTATGACGTGACGTGTTTAATAAACGCCATTTTACCATGACAAACTGTCATCATTTATATGTTCGGGTAAGTCAGAAATTAATGTACGAAAACCTAGTTACATGGAAAACTCCAAACGATGAAAAATTATGGTAAGTCTTAAAGGTGATGATAGTTTCTTTGGCCCTTAAACACACATGAGTGATACATATTGAGAATTCAGAAAATATGTTGAATAGATTTTGTTGTTAGAGACAATTTTTGCTCATCAAGACAATAATTTGTTTTACTGACATGCATAATATAATTTTATAATTTATTTATCCACACCACTGTGATACAAGACACAAAAATTTAGTAATTAAAAAAAACAAGTAAAACAGAATATATTTTTTCAATGAGCTATTACAAAAGTAAACACTGCATGCTTTTATTTGATATTTTAGATTGTTTTGGCTGTTGGAATGGAAACAAGGTTATCAGTCCAGCGTTTGTGTGCGATGGGCACAATGACTGTGGAGACAATTCTGACGAGCTTGACTGTTGCCAGCAAGATTCATCTCGGCCAATAGCTCAAAAATGTAGTGAGTATAAATAATGGCTCTATTGCTTCATTATACAAGCTATCCCTGAGGCACCTGTTTGACCAACATTTTACTTATAAACTTAACTTAATTCTGACTGGTTATTTATTTTTATTTATTTATTATTTAATAAATATCAATGTTTGAATGAAACCATATGCATTTTAACTTGAACCAGTCTAAATCATCATCACCTGGCTGCTTTTCTTAGGTTTTACATACTGGTGAACCAAACTATTCAGATAGAGATCAACAATTGGGATATCTCTACCTGTGTGGTGGTGCTGGGGTGCTACCCACAGGGTGGGGAGAATCATTGTGCTTGGGTCATCCTTAAAAAAAATATTTGTTTGCTGTGCTCAGACCCAGTATTTTTCATGCGGGTAGGTAGGTAGCTAAGTTTTTTTCGGGACCAAATATTTTTTGGTGTTTTTTTTTTCAATCATTATAATTATAGTTACTTGCAGAAGGAAGGTGGTACTCTGATTCATTCTGAGATTTTCCTCCACCAATAAAACTGTATATACTATATATAACCTGAAATATGTTGAAAATGGCGTTAAACCCCATACAATTAATAAATTTGTTGTTTTTATACATGGATAGTGATCTTCATATAAAATCAGTTCAGCATTTTACATTGTAAAGCCGAGTTAACCAGATGCCTAGTGATGGCTCCGTAGTGATATTACACCAGGTTAATGTAAAAAGTGTCATGTGTTTATTATACTCCTGCACCTTGAATTATGTGATAAAATAATAAAACCTGTTATGTGTTTATTTAGTTTAAACTTTTTTTATTTTACTTCGATTGTGAAACAAGTTCTTACAACTTACACAAATCACGCTCAAAGTTTTCCTGGATAGAACCAGTATTAAGTATATGGGGAAAAAGTGTCATAATGGAGGACACCACACATAGCTTTGGCTGAGTATAGAACCCATGACCCTTCAATCATAGGTTTGATGCTCTACAACTGGATCTTGTACTCCGTTATGTGCCGATACACCATATTATCCTTGTACATTCATTAATTCAGTCTTGATCTCCAGTTCTTCTGTTATCAGATGTGATACAAGGGTGGACGAGAGTAGACTGTAAATGACAGGATGGGTTTATTGTTAAAGTGGGAAGTATGATAGGTATCAATGGGATGGGTTTATTTTTAAAGTGGGAAGTATGATAGGTATCAATGGGATGGGCTTTTTGTTAAAGTGGGAAGTATGATAGATCTCAATAGGATGAGCTTATTGCTAAAGTGGGAAGTATGATAAGTATCAATGGGATGGGCTTATTGCTAAAGTGGGAAGTATGATAGATATCAATGGGATGCGTTTATTGTTAAAGTGATAGGTATCAATGGGATGGGTCAGTGGGATGGGTTTATTGTTAAAGTAGGAAGTATGTTAGGTCTCAATAGGATGAGCTTATTGCTAAAGTGGGAAGTATGATAAGTATCAATGGGATGGGCTTATTGCTAAAGTTGGAAGTATGATAGATATCAATGGGATGCGTTTATTGTTAAAGTGACAGGTATCAATGGGATGGGTCAGTGGGATGGGTTTATTGTTAAAGTGGGAAGTATGATAGGTATCAGTGGGATGGGTTTATTGTAAAATGGGAAGTATGATAGGTAACAATGGGATGGGTTTATTGCTAAAGTGGGACGTATGATAGGTATCAATGGGATGGGCTTATTGTTAAAGTGGGAAGTAGGATAGGTATCAATGGGATGGGTGTATTGCTAAAGTAGGAAGTATGATAGATCTCAATAGGATGAGCTTATTGCTAAAGTGGGAAGTATGATAAGTATCAATGGGACGGGCTTATTGCTAAAGTGGGAAGTATGATAGATATCAATGGGATGCGTTTATTGTTAAAGTGATAGGTATCAATGGGATGGGCTTTTTGTTAAAGTGGGAAGTATGATAGGTATCAATGGGATGGGCTTTTTGTTAAAGTGGGAAGTATGATACGTATCAATGGGATGGGTTTATTGTTAAAGTGGGAAGTATGATAGGTATCAATGGGATGGGTTTATTGCTAAAGTGGGATGTATGATAGATATCAATTGGATGGGCTTATTGTTAAAGTGGGAAGTAGGATAGGTATCAATGGGATGGGTGTATTGCTAAAGTAGGAAGTATGTTAGGTCTCAATAGGATGAGCTTATTGCTAAAGTGGGAAGTATGATAAGTATCAATGGGATGGGCTTATTGCTAAAGTGGGAAGTATGATAGATATCAATGGGATGCGTGTATTGTTAAAGTGATAGGTATCAATAGGATGGGTCAGTGGGATGGGTTTATTGTTAAAGTGGGAAGTATGATAGGTGTCAATGGGATGGGCTTTTTGTTAAAGTGGGAAGTATGATAGGTGTCAATGGGATGGGCTTTTTGTTAAAGTGGGAAGTATGATAGGTGTCAATGGGATGGGCTTTTTGTTAAAGTGGGAAGTATGATAGGTATCAATGGGATGGGTTTATTGTTAAAGTGGGAAATATGATAAGTATCAATGGGATGGGCTTATTGTTAAAGTGGGAAGTATGATAGATATCAATGGGATGGGTGTATTGTTAAAGTGGGAAATATGATAGGTATCAATGGGATGGGTTTATTGTTAAAGTGGGAAATATGATAAGTATCAATGGGATGGGCTTATTGTTAAAGTGGGAAATATGATAAGTATCAATGGGATGGGCTTATTGTTAAAGTGGGAAGTATGATAGATATCAATGGGATGGGTGTATTGTTAAAGTGGGAAATATGATAAGTATCAATGGGATGGGCTTATTGTTAAAGTGGGAAATATGATAAGTATCAATGGGATGGGCTTATTGTTAAAGTGGGAAGTATGATAGATATCAATGGGATGGGTGTATTGTTAAAGTGGGAAATATGATAAGTATCAATGGGATGGGCTTATTGATAAAGTGGGAAGTGTGATAGGTATCAATGGGATGGGCTTATTGTTAAAGTGGGAAGTGTGATAGGTATCAATGGGATAGGTTTATTATACATAATCATTTTATAAAGTTTTCATCCTCATTTTTGTAAATGAATTGTTTGACTGATGTAACAAATTTTCATTACAGAATCCAATGTGTGTTCCTACTATATCAGTGGTCCCTCTGGCGTCATTGATATGTCCATGTTGGAACATAGTCAGCAATGTTCATATACCATAGAGGCTCCATTTGGTACAAGGATTAAAATACAGGTAATAACAGACTTCTTGGAAACAACTTTACATGTGATATGATTGATATGCTGTTGAAAAGCTAATAATACTAATATATATATATCCTTGAATTGCATTAGTACATGTAATATATCTGTAGCAGTTTAAAACTATTGTTAAAATAAAATAATGCAATATTGGAAAGTTTTGTTTTCGAAGTTTATCGATGGTGTTTAAAGATACTAAGTGACATGTTTGTTAAGGTGATGATATTACTAAAATGGGAAATTGGTATAGCAAATGAAAATTATACTGAAATCTTCTGTTCCCTTGACAGCTAAACGGTGTTTCATTAGAAGAGGGCGACAAATTTGAAGTATGGCATGGTTCCTACAATATGCACGAGACAGTGCTTCTTACCACGGTGACGGGTGAAAATGTGACACGTGACATTTACACATCCAATCACTTAACTACGCTCAGGCTATGTACCGATGATACAAACCTTGCCTCATCAGTCTTCAGTGTTTCCTACTCAACAGGTACAGAACGGCCATAATAATTTTATATCTGTTTCAATTATATTTACAAGTGGCATAATTCTTATTTGGGAGTTAATGTTTTATTTCATCTACCTGTATCAAAAGAGAGTTGTTTACTTAATATCGTTGTTTGATTTCATAATTTTTTGGTCTGACCATAAATTGTTCATCTTGTTAACACAATCATCAATGACAGTTTTATTTTATTTTATTATATTTTAATAAAACTTGGATATGTTGGGTACAACTGTAAGATTTAACGAATTCTAAAACCTTATCAAACTATAATAATGGGATTTATTTGCTGTTGAATCATCAAAAACGTGGCTTCATAAACAAAACATGTCTTTTACGTACATGTGAAATAAGCTGTCTGATGGTGTCAATGATTACTCGATATACTTCACTTAAAACTGATATACAGGTAAAAGGCCATCTGGGTAAGCATACCGAACTATTGTATTGAAAAGGGATTTCCTAATGTGCCTAGGTTAGATTAAAAAAAGATTTCCTGCTTAAGATTGAAACTTATTTTGTGACATATTAAAAGAATCGCATCATTTTATTTTAATTTCAGTTTTATCCGTTATATAGCTTTACATGTAGTAAAGATTGTTTCATCATAGAAAGAGAACTAATGACAATGTGAAGGTCCTCAATCAATATTTAAGTGCTATCTATTTTTAGAATTGGGATTTTAATTTAAGTTTAAAATCAAGTTTGCTACATTTCGGATTTTATTTATTAATGATATTAATCAGATGTTTTTTATCCATTTTAAAAATATTTTTATTTTTGAGACATTTAAAGCATTTATTCCTGATATACTCCCTTTAATAGTAAAAAATGCTGCAGAATTTTTTATCTGAGCCCGGTTTCATATAACATCTCAAGCTGAGATTTTCCTCAATTAAAAAATTGAGATTTTTCTAAAACATTACTCGAATGATTATACATTAAACGACTGTACAACACTGAAGAACAATTGTTACTCACTGGTAAAGGATAACATATCAAATGATTAATGTTAATCCAGTTATCATTGAGTTGAGGAAAATCTCAAGTTGAGATGTTAAGTGAAACTGGGGTCTGACTTTAACTTTAGACTCAAATAAAGTCTTACCAACTGAAATGCAATATTTGAAATGTAGAGTTTTATCATGTTTTAAAAAGACTTTTAATTTGAAAATCCATTAAAGTGGAATGTTTAAATACCAGCTTGGAAATATTTGAATATTTGAATGAATATTACAGATATGTACCCAATAAGTGAGGACATCATTGAATTGGTAGCACCGAAATCGCCAACAGAGGATTTATCTGTAATGTCACCTCTATATCCGAATGGAATGATTCCAAGTCAGAGCCTTGAGTTTGTTATAAAATCTTCAACCGGATCTGTTGTCACTATTATTGTAAGTGTGGGTAGATGTGTCAGTGAATATATAACCCAATGTCTGGTATATTGTAAGTATGGGCAGATGTGTCAGTGAATATATAAACCAATGTCAGGTATATTGTAAGTATGGGCAGATGTGTGAGAGAATATATAACCCAATGTCTGGTATATTGTAAGTATGGGTAGATGTGTCAGTGAATATATAATGCAGTGTCTGGTATATTGTAAGTATGGGTAGATGTGTCAGTGAATATATAATACAGTGTCTGGTATATTGTAAGTATGGGTAGATGTGTTAGTGAATATATAATACAGTGTCTGGTACATTGTAAGTATGGGCAGATGTGTCAGTGAATATATAACCCAATGTCAGGTATATTGTAAGTATGGGCAGATGTGTGAGAGAATATATAACCCAATGTCTGGTATATTGTAAGAATGGGTAGATGTGTCAGTGAATATATAATACAGTGTCGGGTATATTGTAAGTATGGGTAGATGTGTCAGTGAATATATAATACAGTGTCTGGTATATTGTAAGTATGGGTAGATGTGTCAGTGAATATATAACCCAATGTCAGGTATATTGTAAGTATAGGTAGATGTGTCAGTGAATATATAACCCAATGTCTGGTATATTGTAAGTATGGGTAGATGTGTCAGTGAATATATAATACAGTGTCTGGTATATTGTAAGTATGGGTAGATGTGTCAGTGAATATATAATACAGTGTCGGGTATATTGTAAGTATGGGCAGATGTGTCAGTGAATATATAATACAATGTCAGGTATATTGTATGTATGGGCAGATGTGTCAGTGAATGTTTAATTCAATGTCGGGTATATTGTAAGTATGGGCAGATGTGTCAGTGAATATATAACCCAATGTCAGGTATATTGTAAGTATGGGCGGATGTGTGAGAGAATATATAACCCAATGTCTGGTATATTGTAAGTATGGGTAGATGTGTCAGTGAATATATAATACAGTGTCTGGTATATTGTATGTATGGGCAGATGTGTCAGTGAATATATAATGCAATGTCGGGTATATTGTAAGTATGGGCAGATGTGTCAGTGAATATATAATGCAATGTCGGGTATAGTGTAAGACTGGGCAGATGTGTCAGTTGTTGTTTCTTTCTTATAAATATCCCATGTTAATGACAATAAAATGGCCTAAAGATAAAGAAGGTATTTTCAGAAATTCTACACCTGTATTTATGATTAATTGATATTTATCCCATTACTGATGAGGAATAACCTTACTTTATTATATTCCTATTGGTATATCATCTGGATTTATTGCAATTTTAACTATAAATTACCTAACTACCTAATTTTATTACATTCCTAATGGTGAATATCCTGATTTATTACATTCCTAATGGTGAATTACCTAGATTCATTGCATTCCTAACAACATAACTTTTTATCTAAAATTATTACATTCCTAACAATAAATCATCTAATTTTATTACATTCCTAATGGTGAATTACCTAGATTCATTACATTCCTAACAATATAATTTATTACCTAAATTTATTACATTCTTAAAAATAAATTCCATAGATTTATTGCATTCCTAGCAATAATTTACATAGATTTATTGTATTCCTAACAATAAATTACTTAAATGTATTACATTTTTAACAACAAATTAACAACATTTCTTGAATTCTTAACAATGAGTTACCTAGATATCTTACATTCCTAGTGACTAATTATTAGGATATCTTGAATAAGGAATTCACAGACTCTTAAAAAATACTTTTAACAATTCAGAGTTTAATTTTGTCAGTATCTATCTTGATCCCCACTTGAGCATAACGACACCAACCTCATTATGTATAAACTGATGCCATAATATAGACGAGAAAAAATCATAGAGTATGGTGACATCTATGAAGATCTGTTAAAGTGTGTTGGGAAGTGGTAATTCGTTAAAATTAAATTCCAGTCTTGATATACTAAATGTAATAGATAGTTTATTCAACACTTCCATTTGCGAATAATTAGGTGAATTATTTCTATTTATGAATAACAGCAGTTGAATAAATTTTATTTATTTTTAGCTGCTGATATATTTATTTATTTGACTGAGAGAGTCCCCAGTAGCAGAGTCATCTAAGGTGCTGCCTTACATATATGGAAGATTATGTACACTTCTTTTTGCATTCTGGTCAGATAATTTTTCCAACATCTCCTACATTTTCTATCCAAATCTGATGAGGTTCCTCTGTGGTCGAGGGGTTAAGGTTCCATCTCAAGATCACTTACCTGTCCGACTAAGGTCATAGATTTGAGTCCTGCTCGCTCCAAAAAACTTTATATGAGAAAGTTTGCCAGTTACCTGCAGAAGGATAGTGGTTCTACTCAGATTCATTCTGAGGTCTTCCTCCACCAATAAACTGGATATGCCATATATAAGTTCTGAAATGTGTTGAAAATGGCGTTGAACCAATTAAAGTTTATTTTTACTCAGATCAGAACTTTAAGGTTGCTCGTCACTTGTGGAGCAATGGTCCGAGGTTCTACTCGGATTCAATTTAAGACTCTTCTACCAATCAAACTGGATGTAACTTTAGAATAATGTGTGGAAAGTGGTTAGATTACCTCAAAAATCATTCTGTTATTTAGTTAGTGATATTATACCTGTAAACATTTGTAATGAACATGGTTTTATAATAATAATCATGTTTTTTTGTTTTCATAGATTTAAATTTCATAAACTTGCCTCAGGTCTGGTTAGCTCAGTCAGTCTGACTATCAACCCAGAGGTCGCAAGTTTGAATCCCGGCCCGGTAACGGCCTCCTTGATGATTGATATATGACATCTCATTATCATTCATCTCTCACTGCTGACTTAAGTAAGAAAGTTATCAGTTACTTGCAGAGATGGGTGTGCTTGAATACTGGTTTATTCATCCAGAATTCAAGGAAAGAGTGATTAGGTGAAATTATCATCTGTTGGTCCTTGATGGCATTAAAATGACACTAAATATTCAATCAATCAATAATTTTTTTTAACTTTTAAGTATTGTCAGTAAGGTTTGACCTGGCACTAATGAATATTCAGTGTATATCAATAAATTAATTTTTGATGTCCGGATGTAACTATTGATATTACTGTTGATAACTCAATACCAGTACATTATAAAATTGGCATTATGTCATACACATGAATAGCTGCACAGAAAACATATTGGCGAAGATTAATGATTGCCAGGTAAAATCTTACGAACAATATATTGAATTCTTTACGGTTTGTAACATTTGCTTTATGAAAGTTTTAAATAAAACCAGAAAAGCACAATTAAGATGATTAGTTCATGGTGGTGATTCAATTGTCCAGTTTTCATAATTTGTCTACCGGTTTTCATTCTTTTACAGTTTGAGGATATTGATATTGGTGAGGACGAACAGTTACGAGTCATGGAAAGTGACGGTTCAACCTTTTCACCAGATATGAGTCAAAGTGATATATATACGTCACGGAGTAGTGAGCTGCGTGTATATTTGACCACCAGTGATGTTCCAAATGGAAGAGGACTGAAAATGCAATACATGGATGGTAGGTTTTTTTTTCTGCCTTTTCTTAGTTTTCATGTTTTTTATGATTTTTAAAAATATAATACAATGCAATGCTCTGCTTGATTAGATCATGTTTTGAGATGGATTATATGTTCATATTAAGTCCAGTTTATTGTTTTCTGATATTTTTTATTAATATAATAAAATGGTTTGCTCATTGTTTATCATTATGTGACATCTATTTCACAAGGTCAAAGTTTTGTTGATAGGTCAATGTTCATTTTGTATCTGTATTTCATACTTTCTCTTTGCAAGGCTGCAATCTTGGTGACATCAGTAAGAAATATGGTACGATTAAATCACCGGGATACATTTCACAGAGTGACATGATGTACCCAAATAACGTGGACTGCTACCTGAGATTGAATGGAGGAGAGCTGTACAATAGAAACATGTCCTTGACCTTCCTGATATTTAACATTAATGAGGATGATGAGGTTGTGGTAAGTGAAAAAAGTTGTGTTTTGTGTTTGAAAGAATATGTTAAATGTGTGTATTAAGGTTCCAAGTTATATATTCTTTTGTACATGTTTCAGTCTGTATGAGCTGGGCCTGATTAGCTTAGTTGGTAGCACGTCTGACTATCAATCCAGGGGATGTGAGTGAATTCCGCACTGCAACAGTTTCTATGATGATTGATATATGAAATTGCATCTCATCATCATTCTGCTCTCACTGCTGATTCAAGTGGGAAAGTTATCAGTTACTTGCAGAGATGTGGTGTGCTCTAGTACTGGTTAACCTTCCAGAATCCCAGGAAACAGTGGATAGGTTAACTGATTGTCTGTTAGCCCTCGCTGGCATAAAATGATGCTAAATATTCTTTTGATCAGTTCAGTCTGTATATAACTTCTTTCTTTGTAAGTGGAGAGTTAATTGTGAATAAACCAGATGGTCTTTCATATATTGGCATCATACATGGCAGTTATGTTGGAGAAAAACTAGATGACCTAGGTCTATTGGTCAGTTAGATGCTTTTCTGTAGGACTGTTCCCAGCTGAATGGTTTTCTGCCTCTACTCTACAGTTGCCATGGAGACTAGGTCTCACTACACAGTTGAATTTGGTTCTTTGTTCTATATAAAATAAGGTCTTGGATTTCCACGGTAAAACAAAATTTCACATAAAATCATTTTTAGCTCTACTGGCCAAAGGCCAGAAGTGCTTATGCGATTCTGTCGTCTGTCGTCTGTTAGCAGCACTTTCTCTGAAATCACCAGGCCAATTAAACTCAAACTTCACATAGATGTTTCTATTGCATAGGACACTATGCAGAAGATTTTTTTTTTTCGATCTGAAATTCAAGATGGCCACCGTTGCTAAAAATAGTTCAAAACTTAAAAAATTTTCTTCTCATGAATGGCCCAACAGATTTTCAAAATGTTTATGTAGTAATGATGACCAACTATAGTTTTGTTAGATTTGTTTAAACGGTGTCCCTAGGGTTAAAAATGACCACGCCCCGATGTTTCTATTGCATAGGAGAATTTCAAAAAGTGCTATGGCCACTATGAGTAAGTAGAGCGTCCTCAGGCCCTCTTGGGCCTCTTGTTTAATCAAGTTTGTTTTCTTCATAGCAGGGATGTATGGTTATATAAAAATGAACAATAACTGGTAGGTTGACCAGTTTTTTTTTTGTTTTTGATATTTTTACTCAATCATTTTTATATCAAAGTATACAGAACATAACATAATTATGTATAATTACATAATTATGTAATACATGTATATAGGCTGCTCATAAGAAACATTAATTACATAGGTATACATTGTATTATCATAGGTATATTATTTGCTTTCTTATAGTTAATGTTACTTGAATAAGAATACCTTGAACTACATTCCACCATGCTTTTATATAATTAGATTTTTCCAAGGGGTACATATAATATACAGTAGAACTTCGATAGCTTGAACTCGGTTGGCTGGAACACCACCGATCCCTCGAACAACTAACCCGGTCCCTGCCAAATTCATATTTAATTTCTATTGTTCTACCACCGATGGATAAACACTGATAGGTCGAACTGTCGAACCAGAAATTTCTACATGTCATAATATTCCCAGTCTTAAAGACCGAGACGTTTATGATAATTTTGCGAGTGTGTTCATAATTGGTTACACATTTGCTTTAATTGTATACCGCATGTTGCATTAATTAAGTTAATTTGATTCTTAATTTGATGTTTATTTGTAATTTAAGATGAAATCAAAATAAAACTAATTTATATTGAAAATATTGAAAAGTAAAGAGTGTCACATACAATTTTACCCTATAAATCTTAGACATGGGAAGTTCAGTCTCATTGCACAATGTTGCATTTAACAACACATTTACCTGAAGAAGAAACGGCTGAGCAACTTAGTGACGGACCCTGTAACTGGGGGATAACTAAGTCAGCCTCTTTGACGATTGCCGAGCAACTTGGTGAAGGACATGGTAAAACCGGAGTGTGATTATCATGTCATTTACATTCTCACGCACACTGATAGCTTAATATAGCTATTTATACATGAGTATATAAATTTAGGATGATAAAAGGTAAATTAAGTAATTATAGTGTAATACAATTAATTATATTTGGAAATTATCTTTTCTGGTATATTGGATTTTCTACATAAACAAGAAATACACATCATTTACATCATCTATTGCACCTGTTCAAAGCGTACACATGGGATTCAATAACATGATCACAAACGTACTTGTACACCATGTACATGTACGATGATTGTTGTACTAGGCTTGACTCGAACTACCGCTGACTCGAACTATTTTGTCTAGTCCCGTCAAGTTCGAGCGATCGAAGTTCTACTGTATGTTGAAAACAATTCAATATTTCTATAATTTTTTGTTTGTACAATAAACACTGAATAAATTGGGAGATACTATTTTAATTTGCAAAAATAAACAAGCAACACATTATAAAGAATACAGTCAATACACAAAGAGCACTTTGTAACCAAAATAATGTTTCTTCATTTTATATATTTTGAAATATTACATTTGTCCTTCAACTGGCTATAAAGCAATGATCTGTATTTCTGTATTTTTTTCTGCAGTACATACAGTCATAAAACAGATACAAAATTGTTTCTTTTGAGCTGTTGCAAAAAAAGTACACAACTTGGTTTTTAATATTCCACATGTATATAGTTTTGCATTGGTAAAAACAATTCTAAAAACAATTTTGAATTGCAAGGATGGAGGTGTGTATTATTTATGACTAAAAATGGTTGTTTATACAAAATATTCCAATCTGTAGTGTCCAATACACTATCCGCATTTCTTTCCCACTTTTGTTGTGAAGTACTGGCTGTGGCATTCAACAAAATATTTCTAAAATTTGAAAAAGAATGTTTGATTTACTTTTTTCAACATTTTTAGTTTAGAAATATTTTCATTTATATTATGCAATGGTGCATTGTCAGTCGTCCATCATCCGTTGTCTGTCGTCTGTAGTCTGTCATCTGTTAGCAGCATTTTCTCTGAAACCACTTGGCCAATTAAACTCAAACTTCACATGGATGATCTATTGCATAGGAGACTATACAGAAGATTTTTTATTTTACAATTTGAAATTCAAGATCGCTGTAATAATGTAATGTAATGTAATAATGGTAACCAACTATAAATCTGTTAGATTTGTTCAAATGGTGTCCCTGGGGTTAAAAATGACCCGCCTCGAGGGTTAAATTAGGGAACACATGTCATTAAAATAATTTTTTTTTTTCTTTAAAAAAAGAACTGATTTTTCCTATATTTTCACAGAAACATTGTTTGGTCAAGGAGGTTCAGATTTGCAAAAATTACTGGGTTCCACTGTCTTCATGGTAAAAATTGAGAATTTCAAAAATTGTTTTCTTAAGAACTGGTATGTCAGATTTGTTCATATTTGGCATAAATTATCCCTATGTGTAGACCTTCGAATGAAGATAAAACTTTAAGGGACTTATATTAATAGTGACCCTGTAAGCGAACTTAGAATTTTACATAGGGATACTATGGTAAAACAGAAAATTCTCATTTTTTCATCCATTTAGGCAAAATTATTATTCATTTTGATTTCTGAAGTATCAGTATCATCTAGTCATAGGAAATAAGATTTGGTTCAACAAGGAGAATTGAATTTCCATAAGGGGCCGGAGTGGGTAA
Source organism: Panopea generosa (assembly GCA_029582155.1). NCBI lineage: Eukaryota > Metazoa > Mollusca > Bivalvia > Adapedonta > Hiatellidae > Panopea > Panopea generosa. The sequence goes on from CM055895.1 coordinate 20,408,459, forward strand.
TAAAAGGGGTAAAATAGAAAAAATTCAAAAATCTTCTTCTCAACCGGTCTGCAGTCAAATTTGTTCATATTTGATATAGATTATCCGAATGAGTATGAGTTTAAAGTTTGTACAAATCAAGGGGCGTGTTTTTATAGGGCCCTGTAAGGGGACTTTGATTTATACAGGAATACAATGGGAAAATGGAAAATGTTTATTTTTTCATCCATTTATGATTTTTTTTTATTCAATTTGAGTTTTGAAGCATATAACAAATAAGATTTTGTTTGATACAAAGGATTGTTAAAATTGAACATTGTCATAAATCTTATTCTCAACAACCCACATGCCCGACAATGCGACTTTGGAAAACCTCTCATGCATATTCATTTATCTATTTTTATTCCTCCAATGCGATTGGTGGATAGCTTTGAATATAAATTAATCTATTTTTAATAACCGCTCTGATTGGTCGGATATCTACCACCAAGGTACACGTTTCTTAGACAAAAACAAAAAGACGATAAAGTAATTCGCGGGTGTCTCTCAAATTCTCCATTATGAAGAGTATAAAATTACCTCCCTTTGCAAAAATGGTAACGATTTCTAAAATCTGATTATGTTTTTACAGATAATTTGTGATCGATCGCGTTATGTAAAATGTCAGCGTTAGGTTCTGGTTATTTTATAAATATTTCGAAGATTTACAATAAATGGAACTGCTGTATGTTTACAAATTTTCTTCTGTGAAACATTTAAATTGAGTTCACGGTAAAGAAAAAGTTCTCTTGGATAGATTGAATAGCTTTGTAGGCTTCACATTGCCATTATTGTATGTTATGACAGCAATAATTAGAAAAACCAGAGAAAGATATTTAAAATAATGTTTTAAATATACTCCTGCTCCCACACTGCCACTGAATCGACAGAACAGAAATGATAGTCAATAAAGAACAAAGATTTAATACAACATAATAAGTCGGGCATACTGATAGAGACGTAGTCAGTTCTCCCGAAATTCACTCACTTCTCCCGGTCTTATTCAACTTCTAAAACTTGTGATTTAGACATGCATAATGTAAAGGGGAGCTAATCCTACATAAAATTAATACATTTAAGTCTATGTTTACATTTTTCATATTATACCGCAAGGTGTATTGGTAATAAAAATCTGGGCATGTGAACCATTGATCAGGGCAAGTTATTTTTCAGCCAGGGCAAGTAGATTTTTTCAACTTACTTGCCTTGGGCTAGTCCCAAATTTTTTTTTTCTTGGAGCACTGAACCGGTCAGTCAGATTCGTTCATATTTGACATAAAATATCCCTATGAGTATGTACAAATCAAGGGCTACTGGAATGTATAGAGGCCCTGTAAGTTTTAAATAGGAATACTATGGTAAAATCGAAAATTCTCATTTTTTCGTCCATTCGTGTAAATATGTTGTTCAAATTGAGATCTAAAGCATTGTCTAGTAGCAGTAAATTTGATTTTGTTCAATAAAGATGATTGAATTTCCATAAGGGGCCAGGGGGTGAGGGGCAATATAGTTAAAATTGGAAATTTTTTATAAATCTTCCTCTCAATAAACTTTAGTCAAACTAGTTCATATTTGATATAAATTATCCTACGTCAGCATTTAAGCTTGAAGATTCTGCATATCAAGGGGCTGGGATATATTATGGGGGCACTGCAAGGTGACTTTTACTTTTACATTGGAATATTGTAGGAAAAACTAATTTTTTTTCATTTTCGCATCCATGTGTAAAAAACACTTCTATTTAAAATCTAAAGCATTTCTGCTCATAACAAATCCTTAAGAGTGGGTGATTGAAGTTCTGACAAATATAGGGGCTGGGTTGTATAAGGGTTCTGTACAGGGACTATATTTATTTTTTTACAGATGAATGGTATAGGAATTAAAAGTAATTCCTTTTCATAGCAATTAACTTTTTGTTCAGTATGGGTGTGCTGAGGGTAGTTATCCATAAGTTGTTAAGATAATCCCCAAAGAGGGTAAATATTGTGAAATTTCAAAAAGTGCTATGGCCGCTGTGAGCCAGTAGAGTGTTCTCAAGCACTCTTGGGCCTCTTGTTTTATTTTCTTGCCATTTTTATACAAATTTTCCAATTAGCTGGAATTGCAGATATTAACCCCTAATACTTTACAAAAGGAATGTGTATCTCATATTTTGGACATGAACTTTCGAATGATAGAGGTAAACAATTAATATCGACAATATCGTTTATAAAATATATTCCCTCATTACACATATGTTTATAAAAGACAGTGTCATTATTTATAAGGTTGACCAGCTTTGTTTTTTTTAAGACAGTGCAGGAACATTACTCATAAATAACTACATCTGTTAAAATCCTGTAAAAGTCACTTTTTTAACATCAGTGATGTCTTATTGCGGTATATGCTAATTGCCAGCTTTTGCTTTACTCATTTGCAGCAAAAAATCACGACCCCATTTGGAAAAAATATTTTAAACCAAGTTACCGGTTCATAGGACTTTATTTTAAGTTTAAGAATCTTGTTTCCATTACAAAAAATAGGTGCAGGTGTGTAGCAATACTTATAAGGTATAAAAAAATGTTTAAACATCAGGCCAGAGGCATGTTTACCTATTTATACATATGGATCTGCTTATTATAAAGTGGCATTATCAATAGTTTTAAAAAATGGCATTAAGAATAGTTTTGAAAAGTGGCATTATGAATAATTTTAAAAAGTGGCGTTATGAATAATTTTTAAAAAATGGCATTATGAATAGTTATAAAAAGAGGTATTATCAATAGTTTGAAAAAGTGGCATTATCAATAGTTTTAAAAAATGGTTTTATCAATAGTTTTTAAAAGTGGCATTATCAATAGTTTTTAAAAGTGGCATTATCAATAGTTTTAAAAAGTGCCATTATCAATAGTTTTAAAAAAATGGCATTATGAAAAGTTTCAGTGAAAAGTGGCATTATCAATAGTTGTAAAAAGTGGCTTTATGAATAGTTTTAAAAAGTGGCATTATCAATAGTTTTAAAAGTGGCATTATCAATAGTTTTTGAAATTGGCATTATTAATAGTTTTAAAAAGTGGCATTATCAGTAGTTTTTAAAAGTGGCATTATCAATACTTTTTAAAAGAGGCATTATCAGTAGTTTTAAAAAGTGGCATTATCAATAGGTTTAAAAGTGGCATTATAAATAGTTTTAAAAGTGGCATTATAAATAGTTTTGAAAAGTGGCATTATAAATACTTTTTAAAAGTGGAATTATCAATACTTTTTAAAAGTGGCATTATCAATAGTTTTAAAAAGTGCCATTATCAATAGTTTTAAAAAGTGGCATTATTAATAGGTTTAAAAGTGGCATTATAAATAGTTTTGAAAAGTGGCATTATAAATAGTTTTTAAAAGTGGCATTATCAATAGTTTTAAAAAATGGCATTACGAATAGTTTTGAAAAGTGGCATTATGAAGTTTTGAAAAGTGGCATTATGAATAGTTTTAAAAAGTGGCGCTATGAATAGTTTTGAAAAGAGACGCTATAAATAGTTTTAAAAAGTGTCATTTTAAATAGTTTCAAAAGTGGCATTATAAATAGTTTCAAAAAATTGGCAAAATGGTTCTTTTTTTGTGTAATGGTAGGGGGATTTGTTCCATATATGTAGATTTTTTATCATTCCACCATGACATGGTGATCATATCTAATTGAGTCAGTATGGAATGAAAGAAAATGAATTTTCCTTCTTGTTGCTGTAAAAGTCAGATAAAGTGAGTGATTCATGTTTGTTAATGTTAATTGCTTAAACTATGGAGGATGTGTATCACATTTTTGAAAAAGAAACATTTATAAAAGGAAGTTTTCACATTAACTAATAGACTAGTTTTTATGATTTCCAAAATATTTCAGGGAAGCAATTGATTATAGTCACCACTTTATCCAACCATCCGTGCATCCCCCAAACCTTGTCCACCTATTCTTCTGTAATCTTTCATTAAAATTTTATGTGTGGATTTGGTGATTTTTTTACAAAGTTATGCCACCGTCATTTTATCAATTACAAAATCATTGTTTTTGCTTACTTTTGTTTATTTAGGCCTTCCCTACATCATCTGGTTTGAATTTTATGAAACTTTTTTTTTAAACAGGGTTTAATGCCATTTCAGGTTATATATGGCAAATCCAGTTGTACTGGTGGAAGAAGACTTCCAGAGTAAAAAGTGATTTTAATTTCCGTAAAAAAATAGTGTGTTAGGATGTTTATTATGAGGGGAGGATACGGGGCACAGTTGCAGTATTTTAATGTTTTTGAAAATATAATTTCCTTCGCCGTAATTGTATATTAAGTTTGAATTTCTAAAAATGTAGAAATACTACATATAATTATTTACAGGTTTCTGAGAATGCATTCACTGGTTCAGATATTCCACTGAGACAGATGTCCATGAATAGTGGCACAATACCTGTAACCTTCAGATCAGGCAGGTTATACCCTGGTGCCGGTTACTTTGCTGAATACTCAGTTGGTAAGTTTTCTGAAAAGAAGTCTTGTGAATATTAGCTTAACATAGTTAAGTCATATTAAATTCAGTCATTAGTTACATGAAAACTAGTCACCTGTAAGCTAGCTATATGAAAGTTAGTACCTTTTTGCATGAAAAACAAGCCATCTGATAACTACGCACATGAAAGTTAGCTAGTCACCTGTTGTCTAGTCACATGAAAATAAGTACCTTGTTACATGAAAACTAGTCACATGTTGTCTAGTCACATGAAAGTAAGTGCATTGTTGCATGAAAACTAGTCACATGAAAGTATGTGCCTTGTTACATGAAAACTAGTCACCTGTTGTCTAGTCACATGAAAGTAAGTGTCTTGTTACATGAAAATTAGTCACCTGTTGTCTAGTCACATGAAAGTAAGTGCATTGTTGCATGAAAACTAGTCACATGAAAGTAAGTGCCTTGTTACATGAAAACTAGTCACCTGTTGTCTAGTCACATGAAAGTAAGTGTCTTGTTACATGAAAATTAGTCACCTGTTGTCTAGTCACATGAAAGTAAGTGCATTGCTGCATGAAAACTAGTCACCTGATGTCTAGTCACATGAAAGTAAGTGCCTTGTCACCTGTTGTCTAGTCATATGAAAGTTAGTGCCTTGTTACATGAAAACTAGTCACCTGTTGTCAAGTCACATGAAAGTTAGTGCCTTGTTACATGAAAACTAGTCACCTGTTGTCTAGTCACATGAAAGTTAGTGCCTTGTTGCATGAATACTAGTCACCAGCTGTCTAGTCGCATGAAAGTTAGTGCCTTGTTACATGAAAACTAGTCACCTGTTGTCTAGTCACATGAAAGTTAGTGCCTTGTTGCATGAATACTAGTCACCAGCTGTCTAGTCGCATGAAAGTTAGTGCTTTGTTACATGAAAACTAGTAACTTGTTGTCTAGTCACATGAAAGTTAGTGCCTTGTTACATGAAAACTAGTCACCTGTTGTCTAGTCACACGAAAATTAGTGCCTTGTTGCATGAATACTAGTCACCAGCTGTCTAGTCACATGAAAGTTAGTGCTTTGTTGCATGAATACTAGTCACTTGTTGTCTAGTCACATGAAAGTTAGTGCCTTGTTACATGAAAACTAGTAACTTGTTGTCTAGTCACACAAAAATTAGTGCCTTGTTGCATGAATACTAGTCACCAGCTGTCTAGTCACATGAAAGTTAGTGCTTTGTTGCATGAATACTAGTCACCGGCTGTCAAGTCACATGAAAGTTAGTGCCTTGTTGCATTAATTCTAGTCACTGGCTGTCTAGTCACATGAAAGTTAGTGCCTTGTTACATAAAAAACTAGTCACCTGTTGTCTAGGCATATGAAAGTTAGTGCCTTGTTGCATAAAAACTAATCACCTGTTAACTTGCCACGTGAAAGTTAGTGCCTTGTTGCATGAATACTAGTCACAAACTGTCTAGTCACATGAAAGTTAGTGCCTTGTTACATGAAAAACTAGTCACCTGTTGTCTAGTCATATGAAAGTTAGTGCCTTGTTGCATAAAAACTAGTCACCTGTTGTCTAGTCACATGAAAGTTAGTGCCTTGTTTCATGAATACTAGTCACTGGCTGTCTAGTCACATGAAAGTTAGTGCCTTGTTGCATGAATACTAGTCACTGGCTGTCTAGTCACATGAAAGTTAGTGCCTTGTTGCATGAATACTAGTCACCGGCTGTCTAGTCACATGAAAGTTAGTGCCTTGTTACATGAAAAACTAGTCACCTGTTGTCTAGTCATATGAAAGTTAGTGCCTTGTTGCATAAAAACTAATCACCTGTTAACTTGTCACGTGAAAGTGCCTTGTTGCATAAAAGCTAGCTGAAGTTAGTTACTCATGTTCGCATGAAAACTAGCCACTTATCAGTAACCAGTAATTAGTTTCAGTTGCATAAAAAAATAATCAGTACTTGCTTGAAAGCGCTAATCCCTTGAAAACTACTAATGGTCACATTAAAAAAAAAGTTTTGTGAAAGGTTACATAAAAATATTCACTATTGTGAAAACTTGTTACATGAAAATTAGTGACATGAAAACAAGTCCCATGAAAAATATTTCATGAAAAAAAGTTCCATGAAAACTAGTTATATGAAACTAGTCCCATGAAAACTAGTCCTATGGAAACTAGTCTCTCAAAAACTTGTTACATGAAAACTATTCCCATGAAAAATGGTAACGTGTAAATTTGTCCCATTAAAACTAGTTACATGAAAACAAGTCCAATGAAAATAGTATCACAAAAAATTGGTACATGAAAACTAGTCCCATGAAAAATAGTAACATAAAAACTTGTTACATGAAAACTGGTCCCATGAAAAATAGTAACATAAAAACTTGTTACATGAAAACTAGTCCTATGAAAACTAGGTACATGAAAATAAGTTATGTGAAAACTAGTCCCATGAAAAATAGTAACATAAAAACTTGTTATATGAAAACTAGTCCCATGAAAACTAGTTACATGAAAACATGCCACTTATCACATGAAAAATAGTCCGAAAGCATTACCTTTTAAAAATGCGCTGTATGTTTTTTATTTTGTTTTCAACAAAAATCGGGGAGAAATTCTTTGAAACCTAACTTTATACGCACATAGTTTAACCATAATAAGTACAATTGATGAATTATGTTTATGAAACAAATTCCTTACATATTGATTGTGTTAATAAATACATAAGAAGGCCATGATAAATTAATTGCTAGATTCAAAAAAAAAGATAGATAAATAAATATTTTTTTTTATATATAAAAAACATCAAAAATTTTAAAAATAAAAAATAAAATCCTCCTGCACACCCTATTTTTAAGAAAAATTTCAATGATAATCTAGCAATTAATTTATAATGGCCTAATGAATAATTCTCTAACAGACACTTATAATGTTATATTGGTTATTATTTTGTTTTCATGGCAAACCATTTTCACTTTAATGAATATATGGTAATTAAGTATTGTTTTACAGTATTTTATCTTGTGTTCTATTTTTCAACCAATCAGATTGTTTACCATTTGGAGAGAATGCTGGCAGAATTGCTACAACCACTGATATAGTCTTTGGTACAGAGGTAAACTTGAGCTGTATGGAAGGATACAATTTTGTCCAGGAAGAGTATAAGTCGCAAAACTTCATCAGTATGAAGTGCTTGAAAGGGGGATCTTGGGATTTGGAGAACAGAATACCAGAATGTCAAGGTAGAATTTATTTGCTCAGTTTATTACAGAAAATGTGTTTAGATCACATGAGTCAAAAGCTAAGTGACTACATTATGCTTGCATCTACTCGAAAAAAAATAATTTCCAAACTGCATCTACTCGAAAAAAAATAATTTCCAAACTGCATCTACTCGAAAAAAAATAATTTCCAAACTGCATCTACTCGAAAAAAAAAATTTCCAAACTGCATCTACTCGAAAAAAAAATTTTCCAAACTGCATCTACTCGAAAAAAAAAATTTCCAAACTGCATCTACTCGAAAAAAAATAATTTCCAAACTGCATCTACTCTAAAAAAAAAAAATATTTCCAAACTGCATCTACTCGAAAAAAGAAATGTTTCCAAACTGCATCTACTCGAAAAAAGAAATGTTTCCAAACTGCATCTACTCGAAAAAAAGAAATATTTCCAAACTGCTTGCTAACGGACAAAATTGAGGTTAATAATGCAAGGATAGACAATTTCTTAATGTTGTATTGAGTTCTGCCTTTATCATAAATTTGGAAAAAAGTCGAAAACTTTTGCTCTTCTAAACAATGTTGGATCATAAGAATATCTCACTCGAGGTGACAAAATTACACACAGCCAAGTTCCCTGCATGCAATTTGATCCAGAGGTGGAGATTTTTTTATCCCATATGGATGAACTTGTGAAGGATATTTTTTTCTCCCATTTATCTCAATCAAAAGATAGATTCTCAATAATGGTTGTAATCACAAAAATATTCTACTTTTTGTTCCACTGCCGAAGGCAAAGAGTGGTATGGTTAATGGTCTCAGCTATCAGGCAACCACTCATTGGATATGAATGAAACTTTGCATGTGTGTTTAGGATCATCAATGGAACACACACAGACAATAACCATAACTTGGGGTTGCATTTTGGCACAGTTATTGCCCTTTTTTTACTTAATTTTTCAGGTTAAAGTTTTTTATCAGGTAAAATATCTATGCAACCAAGGTAAAAAATTTTTATCAGGTAAGATATCTCTCCAACCACTCTTTGGATATGAATGAAACTTTACATATGAGTTCACCATCATCAATGGAACACACAGAGACAAGAACCATAGCTCGGGGTTGCCTTTTGGCAGAGTTATGGCCCTTTTTTACTTAATGTTTCGTCTGTAGACACCCAGGTTAAACTTTTGTGTTTAGTTGCATTTAGATTTTGGTGTTTGCCTCCAATCTCAATCTTTGCATGGGTGGTGAGTTTTATCCCATCAGCAAGCTTTGTTGTCTACTGACAACTCTTGTTGTAACCTTTTTACCCAGTTGTGAAATGCAGTAAGATATTCTTCTTTTGGTATTTGTTGGAGTAACTGGTATATAGCACTGCCAAAAGAATTTCTGGACTTCTATTTCTTCCCAGAAAGTATTTTCTTAAGCCTTGGAAATAAAAAAGAAGTTGCATGGACTCAGGTCTGGTGAGTAAGGAGGATGGTTTACAACATGCACATTTTCAGATGCCAAGAAAGCCTTAACATCCTTGCAGCTGTGAGAGGAGGCATTGTCATGAATCAGATGGACCCCTGACCATCCTTTGTTTGTATGCTTCTTATTGTAAACCTTTTCACTTTCTTCAGCACAGAGTTCTTACAGAAGTGTCCATTTACTGTATGACCAGATGGACAAGGCACTTGAACAAAGAAAATGGCATACAACATTTTCTTCGCACTGATGGTTCTCTTGGCAATACATGGGCATGCTTGATCTTTCCGTTTCCATGGCTTGTTATAAACCTTTCTCTGTGGCTCAAACAGGTTTCATCACCTATTAGAAATAATCCGACTATTGCATTGGTTGTATTTTTTCAGAAGTCCCGGGCACATTTTAGACTCTTGTTTCTTTTGCTTCTAAATGAGCAGATGAGGTACCCACCTAGCACAAATCTTTCACAAGTGCGAATGCTTTTTCAGAATCACTTGATGTTGCCTTCTGATATGCCAGTACTAGTGGCTGTTTCTTTCGCAGACAATCGGATATCCTGTTCCACCACAGCCTTTACAGCAGCGATGTTTGCCTTGGTAATAGGGGTTTGAGGTCTACCAAGGCAGGTGTCCTCTTTGACAGAAAATTTCTCAGCTTTAAAAGCTTTAACACATCTAAATACTCTGCACATAGAAATAGACTGAGGTCCATATATATATATGAAACAATTCATCAATTATCCGCTTTGCATTTATACGAAGCCTAGTGTGGCATTTTATATCACCACGAATTTCAGTCTTTTCATCCATGTTACAAGGTGACTTGTAAAATGCTCATTGTATATGACTGCATATATTTCAAACTCAAATGTCATTTGAAAAGCAATTTGCCTGAAACAAACAGGTATTGTTTGCTATAGAAAATAGGATTGAAGAGCAGTGAAGCGTTTTAAAATATACCTGGGATAAAACTACAGAATCCATTAGTGACAAAACTTTATGCACGACCCTCGGTTGTATAGCCCCTTCAAGCAAACAAGCTTTGGGTATTTCCATGGTAAAAATATATTCCACATTGAATTCTTCTTAAACTATTTTTTTTTTTTCATTGAAGGAATGCATCCCCACAAAAATGCACAGTGACTTGTAGGTTGACCAGCTTGGTATTTTTAAAGACAACGCAGCTCATAAATACATGTATCTGTTGAAATCATATAAAAGTCACTTTTTAACACCAGTGATGTCTTATTGCAGTATATGCTATGCCATCTTTTGCTCTTCTCATCTGCAGCAAGAAATCACAACCATGATGTACAATTTTACAAATATTTCAAACCAAATAACATAGGACGTTTTATAAGCACGAGTATCATGTCATATTTAAAAGGGGGTGCAACTGTGTAGTGAGACATGATATAAGTGCATGCTATATGTTGAGAAAATCTTTAATAATAAAATATATTAGTAACTGAGCTTGTATTATAATAATGAACATGACTGTGTAACCTGTTTTGTTGTTGTTCTCATTGACAGTTGTACATTGTGGTGGTCCACCAGCCCTTGAAAATGGCTATCTTTACAATGTTACTGGAATAACATTCACGTCTGAGGCAAAATACAGCTGTGATGCTGGCTACATAATGTCATCAAACACACCAGTTTTGTGTAGCAGCGAAGGAATCTGGGAACCTCTGCCAGCTTGTACAGGTAACAAATGTTTTGTAACAGGTCAAACATAAAACGATTAATAATAAATACCCTATGGTCATATCACCTTGTAAAAATACCAGACAGAAAGGCTGCTGTTTTACGAATAACAATAATATTTTTATGCAGCATGTTTTTATGAACTTTCTTTAAAATTTTAATTTGATTTAACAATTTAGAGTGTGAAAACATATTGCTGATTGTATATATTTTATTACCTATTGTTCATTTTAAAACCAAACATTTTGTTGATTGTTTACACTTACGTTTCCTTCTGATGATTAATTATTTGTCTAACACATCCTGTGCATTGTGAGAAACTAGCAACTGTTTTGCGTTTTGCGGTTAAGGGTGGGCAGTTAATTATACAGGGATATAAATAACAGAAGAGAGTGTAATACTTTGGACATTGTGGTTGGCTGGATAATTTACCAATCAGATCAGAATTATCGTCAGGACATTGTGAAATTTACTAACATAAATTTGGATTCCAGCCATTATGTTATAATCTGTGTTAACATCTAAGTTTTATTCACCAAATGTACTATTTTAATGGACACTGCTTTTAAAGTGTGATTTCAAGTGGATTTAATATAATTGCTTAGATGTTACTGTAACACTGTGACTTTAATTAATCAATTACCATCTTCCGTGTCCTAGTGGTTAAAGCGTCCACTTCGGAAGCGGGAGGTCGAAGGTTCGAATCCTGGTGGAAGCACTTGGATTTTTTCTGATGCGGCTGGTTGGTCACCCAGCAGCTAGTTAAATTGAGGGGAACAGAATGTCTAACAGCCTAACGCCTGGCAATGATAGCTTTCAGGGAGTAACTGTGTACAGCTTAAAGGTGTCTCATAAGCCCGGTGTGGCTGGCCCTTTCAATAGGGGTGACACTTTAATAAACAAACACTTTACTTTTATATATTTGAAGCTTTATAAACTGTGTGACTTTAACACCAAATTAAAACTGATAGAAATTGACAAGTGTCATCGTATTTGCTGTCTGTCACGTGACATTCAACATAATAAAATTTGTGTCTTCAACTTCATCAACATTACATTTCTTCAAATTAGAAAACACTCGCTCACAGCATCTTCTTGTCTACTCACTAACAACCGGAGTAAAATTGAACAAAAAAAAAATCATTGCCTAATAATAAACAAAGTTGCTGTTATTTCATTGTCCATGTTGAGATATTTATAGCTAATATCTGAAAAACATCATGGTCCAACTTCATGGCCCCTGTGGACCACAGTAGAATTGATTCAGAATTATCAACTCATACAGGACATGCAAACTACAGTTTGTTCACAAAATATTGATACAGATGAGTAAAGATAGAAGTTGTTGATAGCTTCAGCAGGGCTTGGGGGGGGGGGGGGGGGGGTTACTCTGGTTATTACTTGAACACCTGCCTATTTTCTGCTGAGTTTCTTCCATTTTTTTTATCAGAGGACCTCCAGACCCCCCTTCTACTTTTCCTTTTGCCGTCCTACTTCAAAACTTAATGAAATCCCTCAATTTAGAATGTATCAACTCAGGAAATGCAAAATACAATTTGTTCACAAAATATTGATACAGTTGACAAATGTTTTTAATTTAATGATTTTCTTTATATTAAAATACCTTGTCATCTGAAACCTGAAATGTTGAACCCTCAGTCTCAGCTTCTGTACATGTTTATTGCTAGCTCCCGGAACGAAGTCCAAGGAGAGCTATTGCCATGACCCCGGCGGTGTTGTCGGCGGCGGTGTCTGTAGACACCCAGGTTAAACTTATGCGTTTAAGTTTAAGATATCCATGCAACCACTCATTGGATGTGAATGAAACTTCGCATGTGTGTTCACCATCATCAATGGAACACACAGACACAAGAACCATAACTCTGGGTTGCATTTTGGCACAGTAATGGCCCTTTTTGGACTAAGACACCCAGAGGCGAGCATTGTTGTCTTCTGACAACTCTTGTTTCAGATTGTAAGACAAAATCAAACCATATTCTACTCTTTGATTTAAAACATGTACTAAACCCAACATTAAAGCAAATTTGAGTTGTATGAATCTTTCATTACTGTTACCTTACAGCTGTTTTATTTACACCTGTATCTTTCATTACTGTTACCTTACAGCTGTTTTGTTTGCACCTGTATCTTTCATTACTGTTACCTTACAGCTGTTTTGTTTGCATCTGTATCTTTCATTACTGTTACCTTACAGCTGTTTTATTTGCACCTTTATCTTTCATTACTGTTACCATACAGCTGTTTTATTTGCACCTGTATCTTTCATTACCATTACCTTATATATGTTTTATTGGCACCTGTATCTTTCATTACTGTTACCGTACAGCTGTTTTATGTGCACCTGTAGCTTTCATTACCATTACCTTATATCTGTTTTATTTGCACCTGAATCTTTCATTACCGTTACCTTATATCTGTTTTATTTGTACCTGTATCTTTCATTACTGTTACCTTACAGCTGATTTATTTGCACCTGTATCTTTCATTACTGTTACCTAACAGCTGTTTTATTTGCACCTTTATCTTTCATTACTGTTACCATACAGTTGTTTTATATGCACCTGTATTTTTCATTACTGTTACCATACAGCTGTTTTATTTGCACCTGTATCTTTAATAACTGTTACCTTACAGCTGTTTTATTTGCACCTTTATCTTTCATTACTGTTACCATACAGTTGTTTTATTTGCACCTGTATCTTTCATTACCTTTACCTTATATCTGTTTTAGTTGCACCTTTATCTTTCATTACTGTTACCTAACAGCTGTTTTATTTGCACCTGTATCTTATATAATTATTATCATACAGCTGTTTTGTTTGCACCTGTATCTTTCATTACTGTTACCTTGCAGCTGTTTTATTTGCACCTTTATCTTTCATTACTGTCACTATACAGTTGTTTTATTTGCACTTGTATCTTTCATTACCGTTACCTTATATCAGTTTTTTTTTTGCACCTGTATCTTTCATTACTGTTCCTTACAGCTGTTTTATTTGCACCTGTATCTTTCATTACTGTTACCATACAGTTGTTTTATTTGCACTTGTATCTTTCATTACTGTTACTTTATATCTGTTTCATTTGCACCTGTATCTTTCATTACTGTTACCTTACAGCTGTTTTATTTGAACCTGTATCTTTCATTACTGTTACCTTACATCTGTTTTATTTGCACCTATATCTAATATTATTATTATCATGCAGCTGTTTTATGCTCTGTGGATGATCAGTTATTAAATGGCAAATGGGAATATAAATATGAAACTGATGGGTCCTTTGGAACAAGACGTTCTGCTGCTTGTGATTCTGGCTATCAGGCGATTGGTGCTGTAGAACAGAGGTGCCTGGATGATGGGAAGTGGTCAGAAGAAGCAGCAACATGCCAAGGTAAGTTTTATGTGAATGGTAAAGGCTTATCTGAGGAATAAGGTACTCATGGTACTGCTCATATAGCAAGGAACTAAGGCATTATAGTTGATGCTCAGATAACAAGGGAAGAAAGCACTAAAGTAAATGCGCAGATATTAAGGGAATAAGGCACTAACGTAAATACTCAGCTGTCGAGGGAATAAGGTTTAAAGTAAATGCATAGATATCAAAGGGATAAGGCACTAAAGTAAATGCACAGATATCAAGGGAATAAGGCACTAAAGTAAATGCTCAGATATCAAGGGAATAAGGCACTAAAGTAAATGCTCAGATAACAAAGAAATAAGGCACTAAAGTAAATGCACATATATCAAAGGAATAAGGCACTGAAGTAAATGCAAAGATATCAAGGGAACAAGTCTCTTAAGTAAATGCACAGATATCAAGGGAATAATTCACTAAAGCAAATATTCCGATCTTCTGGGAATAAGTCTCTAATGTTGTTGATTAGATAGCTATATGCAATGACACTAACATGGTTGCTCAAATATCAAGGAGATGAAGTAAATTCTCAGATATCCTGGAGGTAAGACACTAAAGTTAATACTCAGTTAAACCAGAAATAAGGCTCTAGAGCTTATACACAGATATCGTGGTGATGAGACACTAAAGTTAATACTAATATATCCTGGAAATAAGGCAGTAAAGTTTATACTAAGATATCATGGAGATAAGGCACTAAATTTGCTACTAAGGTATCTGGGAGATAAGGAACTAAAGTTAATACTAAGATATCTGGGAGATAATGCACTTAAGTTTATACTAAGATATCCTGAAGATAAGGCACTAAAGTTAATACTAAGATATCTTGGAGATAAGGCACTAAAGTTTGTACTAAGACATCTTGGAGATAAGGCACTAAAGTTAATACTAAGACATCTTGGAGATAAGGCACTAAATTTAATACTAAGATATCTCGGAGATAAGGCACTAAAATTAATACTAAGATATCTGGGAGATCAGGCACTTAGGTTTATACTAAGATATCTGGGAGTTAAGGCACTTAAGTTGATGCTAAGATATCCTGGAGATAAGGCACTAAAATTTATACTAAGATAACTGGGAGATAAGGCACTCAAGTTAATACTCAGATATCTGGGTGATAAGGCACTAAAGTTTATACTAAGATATCTGGGAGAAAATACACTAAAGTTAATACTAAGATATCTGGGAGATAAGGCACTTAAGCTGATGCTAAGATATCCTGGAGATAAGGCACTAAAATTGATGCTAAGATATCTGGGAGATACGGCACTTAAGCTAATACTAAGATATCCTGGAGATGAGGCACTAACGTTTATACTAAGACATCTTGGAGATAAGGCACTAAAGTTAATACTAAGGTATCTGGGAGATAAGGCACTAAAGTTGATGCTAAGATATCTGGGAGATAAGGCACTTAAGATAATACTAAGATATCTGGGAGATGAGGCACTAAAGTTGATGCTAAGATATCTGGGAGATACGGCACTTAAGCTAATACTAAGATATCCTGGAGATGAGGCACTAAAGTTAATACTAAGATATCTGGGAGATAAGGCAATTAAGCTGATGCTAAGATATCCTGGAGATGAGGCACTAAAGTTTATACTAAGATACCTGGAAGATAAGGCACTTAAGCTAATACTAAGATATCCTGGAGATGAAGCACTAAAGTTAATACTAAGATATCTGGGAGATAAGGCACTAAAATGTATACTAAGATATCTGGGAGAAAAGACACTAAAGTTAATACTAAGATATCTGGGAGAAAAGACACTAAAGTTAATACTAAGATATCTGGGAGATAAGGCACTTAAGCTAATACTAAGATATCCTGGAGATGAAGCACTAAAGTTAATACTAAGATATCCTGGAGATGAGGCACTAAAGTTTATACTAAGATACCTGGGAGATAAGGCACTTAAGCTAATACTAAGGTATCTGGGAGATAAGGCACTTAAGTTAATACTAAGATATCCTGGAGATGAAGCACTAAAGTTCATACTAAGATATCCTGGAGATAAGGCACTAAAGTTGATGCTAAGATATCTGGGAGATAAGGCACTTAAGCTAATACTAAGATATCTGGGAGATGAGGCACTAAAGTTGATGCTAAGATATCTGGGAGATACGGCACTTAAGCTTATACTAAGATATCCTGGAGATGAGGCACTAAAGTTAATACTAAGATATCTGGGAGATAAGGCACTAAAATTCATACTAAGATATCTGGGAGAAAAGACACTAAAGTTAATACTAAGATATCTGGGAGATAAGGCACTAAAGTTGATGCTAAGATATCTGGGAGATAAGGCACTTAAGCTAATACTAAGATATCTGGGAGATGAGGCACTAAAGTTGATGCTAAGATATCTGGGAGATACGGCACTTAAGCTTATACTAAGATATCCTGGAGATGAGGCACTAAAGTTAATACTAAGATATCTGAGAGATAAGGCACTAAAATTCATACTAAGATATCTGGGAGAAAAGACACTAAAGTTAATACTAAGATATCTGGGAGATAAGGCACTAAAGTTGATGCTAAGATATCTGGGAGATAAGGCACTTAAGCTAATACTAAGATATCTGGGAGATAAGGCACTAAAGTTAATACTAAGATATCTGGGAGATGAGGCACTAAAGTTGATGCTAAGATATCTGGGAGATACGGCACTTAAGCTGATGTTAAGATATCCTGGAGATGAGGCACTAAAATTTATACTAAGATATCTGGGAGATGAGGCACTAAAGTTGATGCTAAGATACCTGGGAGATAAGGCACTTAAGCTAATACTAAGATATCCTGGAGATGAGGCACTAAAGTTAATACTAAGATATCTAGGAGATAAGGCACTGAAGCTAATACTAAGATATCCTGGAGATGAGGCACTAACGTTTATACTAAGACATCTTGGAGATAAGGCACTAAAGTTAATACTAAGATATCTGGGAGATAAGGCACTAAAGTTGATGCTAAGATATCCTGGAGATAAGGCACTAAAGTTTATACTAAGATACCTTGGAGATAAGGCACTTAAGCTAATACTAAGATATCCTGGAAATGAGGCACTAAAGTTAACACTAAGATATCTGGGAGATAAGGCACTAAAATTTATACTAAGATATCTGGGAGAAAAGATACTAAAGTTAATACTAAGATATCTGGGAGATAAGGCACTGAAGTTAATACTAAGATATCTGGGAGATAAGGCACTAAAGTTGATGCTAAGATATCCTGGAGATAAGGCACGAAAGTTGATGCTAAGATATCTGGGAGATACGGCACTTAAGCTAATACTAAGATATCCTGGAGATGAGGCACTAAAGTTAATACTAAGATATCTGGGAGATAAGGCACTGAAGCTAATACTAAGATATCCTGGAGATGAGGCACTAATGTTTATACTAAGACATCTTGGAGATAAGGCACTAAAGTTAATACTAAGATATCTGGGAGATAAGGCACTAAAGTTGATGCTAAGATATCCTGGAGATAAGGCACTAAAGTTTATACTAAGATACCTTGGAGATAAGGCACTTAAGCTAATACTAAGATATCCTGGAAATGAGGCACTAAAGTTAACACTAAGATATCTGGGAGATAAGGCACTAAAGTTGATGCTAAGATATCCTGGAGATAAGGCACTAAAGTTTATACTAAGATACCTTGAAGATAAGGCACTTAAGCTAATACTAAGATATCCTGGAGATGAGGCACTAAAGTTAAAACTAAGATATCTGGGAGATAAGGCACTAAAGTTTATACTAAGATATCTGGTAGATAAGGCACTAAAGTTAATATTAAGATATCTGGGAGATAATACACTTGAGTTAATATTAAGATATCCTGGAGATAAGGCACTAAAGTTTATACTAAGATATCTGAGAGATAAGGAACTAAAGTTAATACTAAGATATCTGGTAGATAAGGCACTAAAGTTGATACTAAGATATCTGGGAGATAAGGCACTAAAGTTTATACTAAGATTTCCTGGAGATAAGGCACTAAAGTTTATACTAAGATTTCCTCGGAGATACGGCACTAAAGTTGATACTAAAATATCTGGTAGATAAGGCACTAAAGTTGATACTAAGAAATCTAGGAGATAAGGCACTAAAGTTGATACTAAGGTATCTTGGAGATAAGGCACTAAAGTTGATAATAAGATATCTGGGAGATAAGGCACTTAAGTTAATGCTAAGATACCTGGGAGATAAGGCACTAAAGTTGATACTAAGATATCTGGAGATAAGGCACTTAAGTTTATACTAAGATATCCTGGAGATAAGACATTAAAGTTGATACTTAGGTATATGGAAGATAAGGCACTAAAGTTGATACTAAGATATCCTGGAGATGAGGCACTAAAGTTGATACTAAGATATCTGGGAGATAAGGCACTAAAGTTGATACTAAGATACCCTGGAGATAAGGCACTCAAGTTAATACTAAGATACAATATAAGTTATAGAACTGAATATCCATAATATACTTATTTTACACTACAGAGACATGATACAATATAAGTTATAGAACTAAATATCCATAATATACTTATTTTACACTACAGAGACAAGATACAACATAAGTTATAGAACTAAATATCCATATATAATTTTGTATTTCATATCCACCAATATGTGACAAAATTGATTTAAATTTGACTGGTAAACTTGAAATGAAATCCCCGTTCTAAAAATAGACCACTTGTCGACCTTTGCATTGTCATTCAGACCTTCTAAGACAAACAGGTATTATAACAACATCTAAACCTGTGTAATGGATCAAATTGCAATTAAACTGAAATCATGTGACTCATTTAATACGTCACAAAATACGTTTCAATTTTAAGGGAGAAATCTAATTTTGTCTAACCTTTGTGCATAGCCCAAGTTAGGAAATCCCTTTACAGTACAATCATGAATATTATTGTATTATTTTGGCATGTTTAAATAGATATCCTTTTAGCAATACAGGGACAGTGAGTATATATATATATTTATAGGCATGTTGTATTGGAAAATATGTTTATAGATAATTTTAAAATGTTAAAAAATCCTGATAAATTCTCTTTATAAAGTGGCTTCTCAACAACACAGGAAATTCAACTAGGATGTAGTTGCATGCTGGTAGGTGATATGGGAACAATGGCTCCAGAATAACTGCTTGTCAAGAAATGCATTTCTTATATTTCAGTTCTCAAGTGTTCACTATATCAGTTGGGATTACTGGTTCCCCATGGTACTGTGAGTACTGCTGGAGACAGTGTCAATTACGGGCAAACAGCTGTTGTGAACTGTAACCATGGTTACAGCATGGTTGGAGAAGATAAGGTCGAATGTAGAATGGATATGTCCTGGGATAACCTACCTTCTTGTGACAGTATGTTATGTATTTTAAAACTCTAAACATATCAAGGTGCAGTTAATAACTTTTTACGAACTAACAGGGTTTCGTGTCTGACTACCAATCCAGCAGCCATGAGTTTGACTCCTCGCTTGTCCAAAGTCTCCGTGATAATTGATTTACAACATTGAGTATCATTGTCATTGGTCTCTAATGGATAATGAAGTTGGAAAGTTATTAGTTACATGCAGAGATCGGTGTATCAGGATCCCATGAAAGGTTAACTGATTCAGTTAGCCATTAATGGCATGAAAATGACACTAAATAATCAAACAATAACTTTTTAGTATAAGAAACACTTTATGAAACTATAAACACTTGCATAAGAAATATTTACAATTCCCTTGCACAAAATCTGATTTTTAGCTCGACTATTCAAAAAATAAGGGAGAGCTATTCTACCCACCCAAGCGATGGCGTTAGCATCGGCATTGGCGTCACACTTTGGTTAAAGTTTTGCATGCAAGCTAATATCTCATAGACCAAAGCATGTATTGGATTGAAACTTTACACAAGCCTTCCCAGTCATCAAACCTAATCTGGTTAAAGTTTTGTGTGCAATACCATCAAGTTCATATCTTACCAACCACTTAATTTATTTGATTAATACTCCACACAAAACTGAATATCCATACTAATCTTATGAAGTTACATAACTTTTGCATGAATATATTGCAAGTTATTTCCCTTGTTTGACTTAGAATTTCTGGTTAAAGTTTTGCATTCAAGTACCATCAAGTCTGTATCTCACCAACCAGTCTATGTATTTGATTGACTTTCAAGTCATTAACCCTACTACAAAAAGTAAGTTAGATAATTCTTGTTTGAATATAATGTAAATTATTGTCCTTGTTTGACTTAGAAGTTCTGGTTAAAGTTTTGCGTGCATTTACCATCAGGTCCATATCTCACCAACCACTCAATGTATTTGATTGAAACTTTACACAAGCCTTCTAGTCATCAACTGTACTATAATAACTAAGTAAGATAATTGTTGCATGAATATAATGCAAATTATTGCCCTTGTTTGACTTGGAAAATCTGGTTAAAGTTTTGCGTGCAAGTACCATCAAGTCCAATTATTTCACCAACCACGCAATGTATTTGATTAAAACTTCACACAAGAATTCCCAGTCATCAAATCTGCTACAATAACTAAGATAGATAACTCTTGCTTGAATATAATGCAAATTATTGCCCTTGTTTGACTTAAAAAAAATCTGGTTAAAGTTTTGCGTGTAAGTCCCTATCTCAGTAATAATTGCATGTATTGACTTAAAACTTTTCACAAGACTTCCCAGTCATTAAACCGACTACAATAATAAAGTGAGATAACTCTTTCATGTCCCTCTGACAGCTCTTGTTACTTTTGAAAGAATAAAAATGATGTATCATTACAGTGGAACTTGCATTTCATATATTTGATGAATAATCCAGGGAACATGTATTAAAACATTATAATTTATACTTTATCATACATAAATTAAAACTATTAAAAGGCCATATTGGAAATATGATGTGTACCTTGAATTCAATAGTATTATGTCATAACGTGTTACCTTCTATAAATAAAGATATTATTATTATTATTATTGTTATTATTATTATAAAGGGGAAGTTAATATTCTTGGCTGTATTTAAACTTTAAGGTGCACGTTACATAAAATATCAGTTTCAAAATGGAAATCAGTAAATTATACCACTTTTGTTGCAGAACTATTATGTTTAATGTATTATCTTGTACGTATGCTTTTGACTTACTTAAATTGATACAAATCTGCATCTTTATGTGTGTATTTTTCACAATGTTTTGTAATATAATACTAGATGTGAATGAGTGCTCAACCTCCACTCCTTGTGGATCCAATCAGGAATGTAAAGACACTGACGGTAGTTACGTTTGTTCCTGTATGGCTGGGTTTGAGCCCAACCCTACCAATCATTCCGAAGGATGTACAGGTATGTATCACTCTAAGGTTTTTTACATGCCAATGATTGTCTGGTATGTCATTGAGCCTGGTGTTATAACAGGTATAAAGACATCAGGGTTTAAGTGGGGGACAGTGGGGTTACACCCACTCTGACATTTCCTGAATGTATCAAATATAGAAAATATACTTTGACCATAATCCCCAATGGAATTCAAAGATTATTTCTGGGACAACTGTATTTGAATTTAAAGATGAAAAATAATTTTGAGCAATAAATATATATCATAAAATCAATATTAATCAGAGGAAATAAGGCATTTTTTTTTTGCAAAAGTGCATTATGGCTTTATTGAGTACAATTCTTTGTATCAAATTGTAGAAATTATTGAGATTTTTTGTATAGTATTTTTTGTAAATCATAATCAATACTACTACCTTTTTGTAAATTATAATATATTATTTATTCTTTTTATGTTATCATGATGAAATAAAGAGATTGTATTTTTCTTAAATTGCTTCAATGCTTAATTATTTAATGTTACATCTTGACGTTTTCAATCATCATAATTGTCTGTCACTTTGAATCAAGTTTCATTTTTTAGCTTTATTGGTTTAAAAGAAACATTAAATTTTGTACTTCTCTTTTGAACACTTTGTTGTACAGAATTTACCATTTTCTGTCAAAATGTCATCTTTATATATTGAAGTAAACATCTATTGACTTTAACATGTGTATTTCAGACATAAATGAATGTAACCTACATAATGGGGGATGTAGTCAATCTTGTGTAAATTTGCCTGCCACCTACCATTGTGAGTGTGATGCTGGTTATGACTTGTACACAGAACCTGGTACAAACCATTTATATCCAGCAGGCTTGAGATATGGAGACACGTATTTCTTAAACCACACATGTGTTCGTAAGTGTACAAAGCTTTCTTTTGTTTCTTCTTATCATTAATTGTTAATCTAATTGTAAGAAGCATTGTTCTAAGCATGTTTTTCAGTAAAACATAATCTATACATTCTTTGCAAAATTTTAAATCACCTCTGAAAAGTTTCTGTGTAAATGTAATTTTTAGCATGGTATGAAAATAAAAATATCAACAGTAAGGCTTGTTTCCAATCAATACCCGTTATCACTTGTCTGGAACTATAATATGTGAAAGTTTGGAGACTGTGATTTCCAATATCCATTATCATGTGTCTGGAACTATAATTTGTGAAAGTTTGGAGACTGTGATTTCCAATATCCATTATCACGTGTCTGGGACTATAAGTTACGAAAGTTTGGAGACTGATTTCTAATATCCATTATCACATGTCTTGGACTATAAGTTATGAAAGTTTGGAGACTGTGATTTCTAATATCCATTATCACGTGTCTGGGACTATAATTTATGAAAGTTTGGAAACTGTGATTACCTATATCCATTATCACGTGTCTTGGACTATAATTTATGAAAGTTTGGAGACTGTGATTTCCAATATTCATTATCACGTGTCTTGGACTATAATTTATGAAAGTTTGGAGACTGTGATTACCCATATCCATTATCACGTGTCTGGGACTATAATTTATGAAAGTTTGGAGACTGATTTCCAATATCCATTATCACTATCTGGGACTATAAGTTATGAAAGTTTGGAGTCTGTGATTTCTAATATCAATTATCATGTGTTTGGGACTATAAGTAATGAAAGTTTGGAGACTGTGATTTCTAATATCCATTATCACGTGTCTGGGACTATAAGTAATGAAAGTTTGGAGACTGTGATTTCTTATATCCATTATCACTTGTCTGGGACTATAATTTATGAAAGTTTGGAGACTGTGATTTCCAATATCCATTATCATGTGTCTGGGACAATAATTTATGAAATTTTGGAGACTGTGATTTCTAATATCCATTGTCACATGTCTTGGACTATAAGTAATTAAAGTTTGGAGACTGTGATTTCCAATATTCATTATCACGTGTCTGGGACTATAATTTATGAAAGTTTGGAGACTGATTTCCAATATCCATTATCACTATCTGGGACTATAAGTTATGAAAGTTTGGAGTCTGTGATTTCTAATATCAATTATCATGTGTTTGGGACTATAAGTAATGAAAGTTTGGAGACTGTGATTTCTAATATCCATTATCACGTGTCTGGGACTATAATTTATGAAAGTTTGGAGACTGTGATTACCCATATCCATTATCACGTGTCTGGGACTATAATTTATGAAAGTTTGGAGACTGATTTCCAATATCCATTATCACTATCTGGGACTATAAGTTATGAAAGTTTGGAGTCTGTGATTTCTAATATCAATTATCATGTGTTTGGGACTATAAGTAATGAAAGTTTGGAGACTGTGATTTCTAATATCCATTATCACTTGTCTGGGACTATAAGTAATGAAAGTTTGGAGACTGTGATTTCTTATATCCATTATCACGTGTCTTGGACTATAATTTATGAAAGTTTGGAGACTGATTTCCAATATCCATTATCACTATCTGGGACTATAAGTTATGAAAGTTTGGAGTCTGTGATTTCTAATATCAATTATCATGTGTTTGGGACTATAAGTAATGAAAGTTTGGAGACTGTGATTTCTAATATCCATTATCACTTGTCTGGGACTATAAGTAATGAAAGTTTGGAGACTGTGATTTCTTATATCCATTATCACGTGTCTGGGACTATAATTTATGAAAGTTTGGAGACTGTGATTACCCATATCCATTATCACGTGTCTGGGACTATAATTTATGAAAGTTTGGAGACTGATTTCCAATATCCATTATCACTATCTGGGACTATAAGTTATGAAAGTTTGGAGTCTGTGATTTCTAATATCAATTATCATGTGTTTGGGACTATAAGTAATGAAAGTTTGGAGACTGTGATTTCTTATATCCATTATCACTTGTCTGGGACTATAATTTATGAAAGTTTGGAGACTGTGATTTTCAATATTCATTATCATGTGTCTGGGACAATAATTTATGAAATTTTGGAGACTGTGATTTCTAATATCCATTGTCACATGTCTGGGACTATAAGTAATTAAAGTTTGGAGACTGTGATTTCCAATATTCATTATCACGTGTTTGGGTCAATAATTTATAAAAGTTTGGAGCCTGTGATTTCTAGTATCCATTATCACGTGTCTGGGACTATAAGTTATGAAAGTTTGGAGACTGAGATTTCTAATATCCATTATCACTTGTCTGGGACTATAATTTATGAAAGTTTGGAAACTGTGATTCTAATATCCATTATCACATGTCTGGAACTATAATTTGTGAAAGTTTGGAGACTGTGATTCTAATATCCATTATCACATGTCTGGGACTATAATTTATAAAAGTTTGGAGACTGTGATTTCCAATATCCATTATCACGTGTCTGGGTCAATAATTTATGAAAGTTTGGAGACTGTGATTTCTAATATCCATTATCACGTGTCTGGGTCAATAATTTATGATAGTTTGGAGACTGTGATTTCCCATATCCATTATCACATGTCTGGGGCTATTTATGAAAGCTTGGAAACTGATTTCCAATATCCATTATCACGTGTCTGGGACTATTTATCAAAGCTTGGAGACTGTAATTACCAATATCCATTATCGCGTGTCTGGCACTATTGATCAAAGTTTGGAGACTATAACTCCCAATATTCATTATCTTGTGTCTGGGACTATTTATCAAAGCTTGGAGACTGTAATTACCAATATCCATTATCTCGTGTCTGGCACTATTGATCAAAGTTTGGCAACTATAACTCCCAATATCAATTATCGGTGTCTGAGTCTATTGATCAAAGTTTGGAGACTATAACTCCCAATATCCATTATCACGTGTCTGGGACTAGTTATCGGTGTTTCGAGACTATAACTCCCAATATCCATTTTTGCGTGTCTGGGACTATTTATCGGTGTTTGGAGACTATAACTCCCAATATCTATTGTCGCGTGTCTGGGATTATTTATTAAAGTTTGGCGACTATAACTCACAATATCCATTATCGCGTGTCTGGGACTATTTATCAAAGTTTGGAGACTACAACTCCCAATATCCATTATCGCGTGACTGGGACTATTTAGCAATGTTTGGAGACTACAACTTCCAATATCCATTATCGCGTGTCTGGGACTATTTATCAAAGTTTGGAGACTACGACTCCCAATATCCATTATCACGTGTCTGGGACTATTTATCAAAGCTTGGAGACTGTAATTACCAATATCCATTATCGCGTGTCTGGCACTATTGATCAAAGTTTGGAGACTATAACTCCCAATATTCATTATCTTGTGTCTGGGACTATTTAGCAATGTTTGGAGACTACGACTCCCAATATCCATTATCGCGTGTCTGGGACTATTTAGCAATGTTTGGAGACTACAACTCCCAATATCCATTATCGCGTGTCTGGGACTATTTATCAATGTTTGGAGACTACAACTCCCAATATCCATTATCGCGTGTCTGGGACTATTTAGCAATGTTTGGAGACTACAACTCCCAATATCCATTATCGCGTGTCTGGGACTATTTAGCAATGTTTGGAGACTACGACTCCCAATATCCATTATCGCGTGACTGGGACTATTTAGCAATGTTTGGAGACTACGACTCCCAATATCCATTATCGCGTGACTGGGACTATTTAGCAATGTTTGGAGACTACGACTCCCAATATCCATTATCGCGTGACTGGGACTATTTAGCAATGTTTGGAGACTACGACTCCCAATATCCATTATCGCGTGTCTGGGACTATTTAGCAATGTTTGGAGACTACGACTTCCAATATCCATTATCGCGTGTCTGGGACTATTTATCAAAGTTTGGAGACTACAACTCCCAATATTCATTATCGGGTATCTGGGACTATTTATCAAAGTTTGGAGACTACAACTCCAAATATGAATTATTGCGTGTCTGGGACTATTTATCAAATATTGGAGACTACAATTCCCAATATCCATTATTGCGTGTCTGGGACTATTGATCAAAGTTTGGAGACTACAACTCCCAATATCCATTATTGCGTGTCTGGGACTATTTATCAAAGTTTGGAGACTACGACTCCCAATATCCATTATCGCGTGTCTGGGACTATTTATCAAAGTTTGGAGACTACGACTCCCAATATCCATTATTGCGTGTCTGGGACTATTGATCAAAGTTTGGAGACTACAATTCCCAATATCCATTATTGCGTGTCTGGGACTATTTATCAAAGTTTGGAGACTATAACTCCCAATATCCATTATTGCGTGTCTGGGACTATTTATCAAAGTTTGGAGACTATAACTCCCAATATCCATTATTGTGTGTCAAGGACTATTTAACAAAGTTTGGAGACTATAACTCACAATATCCATAATCGCGTGTATGGGACTAGTTATCAAAGTTTAGCGACTAAAACTCCCAATATCCATTATTGCATGTCTGGGACTATTTATCAAAGTTTGGAGACTATTATTACCAATATTCATTATCACATGTATTCAAATTTCATGTTTCGAAGGCTTAATGAAAAACTACGTATAAACTGAATATTGATAAAGGAGGTAGATGGACTAGTTTTCACTAAGCCTGTGATTTTATGTCATGTATTTTCACATTGAACAAGAAAGTGAACAAGAAAGTGGCCATTTTTTCTCGCAGAAAAATTGTAGCGTTTATGGTTTCCTCAAGACAGCTATAATTTAATATACTGTAACAAATATTTAAACTTGTTAGTTCAAAGAAAAAAAATTGAATAAATAAAAATTTAATACAAATGTGCAGGTACAGGTTCAGTTGATTGGTTGTTGGTCATCATGGCTTTAGGTTGCAGGTTTGATCGCAGCTTATACACAATTATATCTCTATAGTACTGGTTCTAATGAGGAGGTTAACTCTAGTATAATCCGTCATAGCTTTGAGCTTACTTCTCAATAAAATAAAAGTAAATTGTTACAAATAGAATGTTCATATACCCATTTTCATAGTTACATAATAGATGCATACAGATTTGTTATAAATATAACGGTACTCATTTATATTTTTTTTATATACATGTATGTATGATGATTGTACACATGCAGTATATTTTATGTTTTTAGGTACTATGTGTGACCGACCATCTGATGGTGATTTTTCTATGGCCAAGCTTCTCAGCGACAAACCGTATTTCTATTACAAAGATGAAATCATATTCCATTGTAACCATGGATTCAAAATGGGAGAACGTGATGAAGTCACTTGGAGTTGCACAAGTGATGGATCATGGAATAAGTCGGATGGAAATCCAATATGCAATGGTATGAATGAAATGTTATTATAAAATAAGTTTTATGGTGTTTAGCGCCTTTTCAACAAATTTTCATTTATATATCGCAACAATAGAGTATTCTTAGGGCAGCAGCACTTTGTCTCAAGAAGAAGTGAAATATAAAACTTCCATTCATCCTATGTCTTGAGAAGAAAAAAAATGTAAAGTGTCCATTCATCCTATGTCTTAAGAAGAAGTGAAATGGAAAATATCCATTCATCTTTAGTCTGGAGAAGAACTGAAATGGAAAACTTCCATTCATCCTTTGTTTTGACAGATAGTAAAATGTTTCATTGTACCTTTGCCTTGACAAGAAACAGAAAGATATACATAAATCAATCCTTTGTCTTGACAACAAACAAAATGTACATCTCAAATTAACTATTTGTCTTGAAAAAAAATGTACAACTCAAATTATTTATTTGTCTTGACATTTTAGAAGCAAGAAGTACATCTGTGATATATCCTTTGTTGTAACAACAAAAAAAAATCATGTAAATCCTGGTTCTATTCCCAGTAAATCAACAAATTGTTAAGAAAAAAATATAAAAAATGTAATGGTATACTGAAAAAAGAATCAACCTCCAGTTATCACAGTTTTGTTAAGGAACGTCAACAGAGCCTCAATTTAAAGTGGTTAAACATCAGGTTGAAATACCCGCATCTCATTGAAAAATGAAATAGTGTTATAATATATTGTACCTTTTTCAATATGTTCCATGAGAGAATATTTGGTTTTGTACCTTTTTCAATATGTTCCATATGAGAATATTTGGTCTTGTACCTTTTATAATATGCTCCATATGAGAATATTTGTTCTGGAACCTTTTTCAATATGATCCATGTGAGAATATTTGTTCTGGAACCTTTTTAAATTTGTTCCATGTGAGAACATTGGTTCTGGTACATTTTTCAATTTGTTCCATGTGAGAACATTTGTTCTGGTACATTTTTCAGTATGTTCTTGTGAGAATATTTGTTCTGGAACTTTTTTCAATATGTTCCATGAAAAATATTTGGTCTTGTACCTTTTCAATACGTTCCATGTGAGCATATTTGTTCTGGTACCTTTTTAAACATGTTCCATGAGAGAATATTTTGTATGGAACCTTATTCAATATGTTCCATGTGAGAGTATTTGTTCTGGTACCTTTTTCAATACGTTCCATGTGAGCATATTTGTTATGGTACATTTTTCAATATGTTCCATGTGAGCATATTTGTTCTGGTACATTTTTCAATATGTTCCATGAGAGAATATTCATTTTGCTGTATCTTCTGAGTTAATTCATATCGGTGCATATTTTTGTTTCTCTAAAAAAAATCGATAATAGAAAAGCTGCTGTGCTTTTGCTGCAACATCTTTTAAAAAGTCTTCTTGTAAGCTTCTTAACAATTGTTTGATGTTTTCAGCATCATCATGTTCGGGACTGGATAATATTCCTTATTCTCGATACATCAAGGACAATGTTGGTGTGACCTACGAAGTTACTGTGGACCCATGGGACAGTATCACACTTGAGTGTCAATATACTACAGGCGTGTACTACAACAGAACTCTCTACTGTACTTACAACATGGAGGAGTCTGCCTTCCAGTTCCCTGCAGATGTCAGCTGCAGTTGTGAGTATTGCATTGACTTTTGACCTTTGTGTTTTGTTTTCTAAAAACTAATATTCTAGGTTTATTTGACAACATTTAAAAGTTATCTAAATTGTATTAAAAAATGCACATGTATTAGCTGGGTTGAGTTCCCCAATATTAACTTATTGATTATACCCTATGTTTTTTATTTTAGGTTCATGAGCATGAAATAGGTTTGTTGGCTTAAAATTGTTTTGTGAGATTAAAATAGAATTATGAGCTTAATCTGTGAGCTTAAAACCTGGAACCAACTGATGTTGCAAGAAGCTTATAAACCCCCAAAAAATGGAATGTGCGTCTTTATATGTCTGTCATATTGATACATTTATTTCAATCCCAATGACAAGATCTTATTGCCAATGCCACTAAGCAGATCTTTTCTTAAATTCTAGTTTATATTTTCAGCCCTATCCTGCGGAGATCCTACAAATCTGAGCCAGTTCCCTGATGCGGGACTTACTAATGGTCTCACAGGCCTCACCTTCCTGGAAGGTGGCCAGTTTGAATTCAGTTGCGCTGATGGGTTTTCTGTTCAAGGACAAAGTGAGGATGGAGACAATACTGTCACTTGCAAAATGAATGGGACGTGGTCACTAGGAACACTGTCATGTATAGGTAGGTTATATGAACATATATTCTGCAGCACTTGACATATATTATATATATATATATATATATATATATGCCTGAGTGGAACTACCATCCTACACAAGTAGCCATGCCAGGTTAATGGGGATGGTTATCATTTAATGAAAGATGCATAATTATACCAGACTGGGTTGCTTGTTTACAAGGCACTGAATAACTTCTAATATTAGTAAATTAGTAGAGCACAAGGGATAAAGTTACCTACAGTTTAACATGCATATGACACTTATTGATTGCCAATTTAATAATTTGCAAATACTTATCTGTCCCGTTTTAACAGGACATAATTATGGTTGGCTAATAAAGTACATATTCATGTTCCGCTATATGTACTACATCTAGGTTTACTATTATATCACTAGAATGCATGGATATAGTTATCGACAGATGGAGACTGTTATCAACATATACGGGTATTACATTTCCCCTGAAATATGTTGGTTATTATGTACATTTGTACTTTGTTTTGTGTTCAGATTATTATGCAGGGATTTCAATTTGGTATTTCTAGTTGACATGGAAATTATAACCAATACATACAGACTGCAGCCTCTGTCTGGTAACACCTCTACAAATTGCCTCTGGCTTCTCTCCAGTAAGTCGAAACAGGCCCGTAATCGGCAGCTAATTTTACCCTGTCTTTACAAATCTGATCAGCCAATCGATGGGGCATATAAAAAAAACTAGTCGGAACTAAATGGAGCTATCATTTAATAAAGAGGTCACGCATGATGGCCAGCTGATAAGATAATTGGATATGTTGATTGATCAATACAGTGACTTAATTACATGTCGCTGATTAAAATATAACTTATTTAACTAGTATTTTATTTGATTACTGGTATTCTTGTGAGTTTCCAAATTGCCAGACTAATACACACTTTCCATTCAGTAAAGTTGAGTTGTTCATTTTGATAAAATCTGACAAAAATGCTGTTATTGCCTGTTATAAGTTGATATGCAAGTTTAAATTGAATGCATTGATATTGGCAGTTTATATATTTAAAGTTAATTAAATACATAAATTGGATGTGACACCTTTTTTATCTTGTTACAAAAGAGAACATTTTTTGGTTTAGAGTTCCTTCACATGAGGTATGCATTGAAGTGCTTCCCCAAAACTTGCCTTGTGTTAATGATAAAAATAGATCAAAGGTGTTACGAATATATTTTGCTATGAAATGAGAACTTTCCCACTTGAATATATTTTTCTATGAAATGTAAACTATATACATATGATGTAATATCTATTAAACAATCTTATGGGAAACACCAAGTGAACATTGTCAGTAATACACTCTCTTGCTCTATATCCAAATACTGCAGAGACAGATACAATTATGACCAACTTGAAATAAAGATATTGTAAATATTCTCTCTATAATTGAGGTTTTTAAAAAACGTTCATATACTTGGCTAGAATCCTGTTCTATGAAAACCCTACACAGTGAAAAAAAATTAAACAATTTGTAGACCTTGCTTTAAGAAGATTAGCTGCATTTTATATTTTTAAAATAGTTTAAAGGTCTGGCGTGCTGAATGTAAAGAATATGGTTTGGGAATATGCATTGTACATAAACTATTAATATGCTTATTTGCTGTAGTTGACATCAGTTTATAATTGTGTTTGCTTATATTTGCAATAAGTTTCAGTGTGGGCCGGGCCCGAATAGCTCAGTCAGTTACGTGTCTGACTATCAATCCAGGGGTCATGAGTTGGAATCTCCGCCCTGCAACAGTCTCCGTGATGATTGATATATGACATTGTGTCTCATTATCATTCATCTCTCACCACTGATTCAAGTGGGAAAGTTATCAATTACTTGTGGAAATGGGGTGTGCTTGAGTTCTGGTTAATCTTTTAGGATCCAAGGAAACAGTGGTTAGGTTAACTGATCATCTGTTAACCCTTGATTGCATAACATGATGCTAAATATTCAATCAAGCAAACAATTAGTTTCAGTGTGGAGCATGTGGTGTTGTTGTTGGGCATCAGTGCCAGATCAGTCAGTCATGGTCACACAACCAACACAACCATTATATATATATATGCTATAACCTTTTACTCCATAGATACGCGTTTTCCCGCACCAATCACAGAAGGCCTTTGAAAACAGTGCAGGAAGAGTTCAGATTGCTCGTGACGAGCAATCTGAACACTTCCTGCTCTGTTTTCCACTCTGTCAGTTAATATAAACATAATTCACCCAATAATTCAAAAGCTAAATATTTTAGAGGTGTCCAAAGGTGTCTATATTAGAGGTCTATATTAGAGGTGTCCAAAGGCGTCTATATAAGAGGTGTCCAAAGGGGTCTATATGAAGTAAAGGGTTATACTGGTTCTTCCAGATTTGTCTAATTTTGTAAAAATCATTTTCATGGTCAATGTAAAATAAATTTACTTCATCTTTGTATTGTAGCTACAAGATGTGATGATCCAGGTACACCAGGTGGTGTTAAGCAAGATGCTGTAAGCTATGAAAAGGGACAAACAGTTCACTATAGCTGTCTCCGACAAGGATACTTACCTAATGTTTCAAGTCAAACCTGCCAATTTTCAGATGGGAACACTTTTTGGAATAACTCAGGTGTAATGGTGGTGTGTGAAGGTAAGACATATTAATTCATCATGCCTTCTCCGGATGAATATATTTTTTTATGCCATTTGAAGAATGGTGAAGGGGCATTAAGTGTTAGATAAGGTAAAATATTGGTTCCCGATCAATAATTTGCTGAGGGGTCTGTATGTTTAATTAATAATTGGCATGTAGCTGAATAATTATAAAATACAGGACAACTTTGATAATTGTCAATGTTGGTAAAATATTACTGGAGTTATGGCTCCTGTTATACGTAACTTTCTAGTCAAAAAGGGGAACATTTGTGTTAACAGATATATTTATAGTTTATTTTATTGCGCAATCCACCTTGTTATCTGTTTGCTAAATTTCAATGGTAAGCTTTATTGCCTTAATTTTTCTTTTGCCCATTACCATTACAAGGTACATCAGTAATTTAGAAATCAGTCTTCAGCAATGTCTCCTGTCATCATTTTTTTTAGCTCACCTGAGCAAAGCTCAAAGTGAGCTATTCTGATCACGAGTTGTCCGTCGTCTGTCATCCGTCTGTGAACTTTAAGTTGTGTGCACTCTAGCACCTGCATTTTTCATTGGATCTTCACTAAACTTATATAGTAGTTGTATAACCATTATATCTCCGAGACTTTGTTGAACTGGCAAAATTGGGTTATTAATGCCAGAGTTATGGCCCTTGAAACATTAAAAAAAATAACTATTTGACCATGTGTGAACTCTAGCACCAACATTTTTCATTTGATCCTCACCAAACTTACACAGTAGTTATATATCAATAATATCTCTAACAAGCTGTTGAACTGGCCAAATCAGAATATTAATGTCAGAGTTATGGCCCTTGAAACATTAAAAAATGCACTATTTGACCATGTGTGTACTCTAGCACCCACATTTTTCATTTGATTCTCACCAAACTTACACAGTAGTTATATAACTGTCATATTCCATCTAGAATTTGAACAGGCCAAATCAGATAACTGATTCCAAGGTTGTGGCCCTTTACTCATCAAATATTGTACAATTTGACCTTAGTTGTATGCATTAAATAGCATGCACATTTTATATTTTACCCTCACCAAATGTACACAGTATTTCAGACAAGTTGTTGAACTGACGCCAATCAGAGATTGCAAATTTAACCTATATTGGCCTAATTTGGCATTGTGTACATTCTAATATCCGCTGTTTTCGTTGTTTCTTCACAAAACTTGCACACACATAATTCTCGGATATACATTTTCTGAATTTTGAACTGCAGAATTTTCAGACACCAAATTCCAAGGTTCTGGGAAAAAACACGTGGATTATTGTCCAAGGTTGGGAAAAAATCCTTCGAAAATGATATAAAAACAAAACAATTTATAAACCTCAGAGTATTTTTATAATCCTCAGAAAATATCATACAAAGCTCGGAAAATATATACCTGGGATAATTCATAACCGATAATTCATATCTCTGACAAGGTTTTGAATAGTCCATATTGGGTTATAAATGACCGAATTTCTAAAAGTCCTAGACAAATTCCATATTGGCGGTCCATACCTCGTTTCAAGTTTGTTCAAATCATGGCCCTGATGACTTATTTGTTAAATTTTTACATTGACCTAAATTAAAAAATTTTGACAGATCACCTTCTCTGAAAGAAAAATGCTAGGAGTTCGCTAAATACTACAATAATCACATGTACTGTGGTTCAATTGGAAACACTTTGTTTCAGACACAACAGAGCCAGTTATAATAGGCTGTCCAAGTGAGGATGTAGAACAGAATCTTATGGAGCCAGTGCCATTATATACTGAAGGAATATCAGCCTCTGATAACAGTGGAGCCCTGAAGAATTTTAAAACCAATTCACCCATACAACCCGGGGATATTGTCACAGCCTCTACCACAATCACTTATGTTGCTGAAGATTATGCTGGCCTCCAGGATACATGCACATTCACACTCAAACAAAAAGGTAATTAATGTAGTGGATGCTTTTTTTTCTAGTCTTTTATAAAATACACAGCAACATTATTTTTTATTATAGATTTAACCAATTGGGTAGAATGTAATTATCAGGCAGAAAATGGACATCTACAGCAATGCCTTATCTAAAATATATGTGTATGTTACAGATCAAACATATTTATCAACAATAGCAGCATCAACAATATAATTATATAAACATGTATGTAGAAAATGCAGATGCTAAACAGTTACTTCAACTTTTTCTAACATAGTTATGTTAAAATGCACAAAGAGAGAGGCCAAAAACCAAATAAAAATTGAAATCCATGTTTGCATGTAACACTAGAGTAACTAATTGACTATTTAATATACTGCATTTTTGGTTTAAGGTTGAAAAAATATCTTTAATTTTAGATGCACTTAAATTATATCTTGACAGATAAAGAAAGATTTCTCTCCTTTGTTTCTCACAGTGGTCGGTAATGGTCCAGTTATAACAAACTGCTCCTCAAAGATCTGGTCTGTGGATGAAGACAAGACAGTTACTTATACATCTGCAGATTTCTTCAGCACTAATGGTGATCTTGTTGTTGCTGAACCGTCATCATTTCAAGCTGGTATTGGTGACAATGTGGAAGTGTATGTTGTTGCCACAAACAATGATGAAACAGTGAAGTACTGCGCTTTCCAGGTTGTCTTTGAAGGTAAAGTTTATAAGTGACGTGGCTGGCATTGTTTCTCCCAGTTACATTAACACATTCTTTATTGTACTTACTGTGTAGTTGTGATATATTTACCCTTTCTTTATTGTACTTACTGTGTAGTTGTGATATATCTACCCTTTCTTTATTGTTCTTACTGTGTAGTTGTGATAGATTTACCCTTCCTTTATTGTACTTACGATGCTGTTGTGGTATATATTTACCATATCTGTATTATTAACAGAGTATAATCATAATCTGTTATGCTTTCAGCTGGAAAATGTTTCCAATCAGCTATCCCGACTGATCTCAATGCAGTTGTTTCCTGTAATGGGGACGCACAAAGCATGTCGTGCATAGTTACCTGTAATACTGGATATTCCTATAATGATGACACAATTGAACAAACCCTGACATGCGATGAGGCTAAATGGAGTACTTACACTCCTAAAAGCTGTCTTCGTGAGTATCCTTGATTTACTTGTATTGTTTTATACTGTTCAGATTACATACCGTATATTCCCTTAACACCCCTGGGGGCGTTACATTTTACAAGGTGGGGGCATTATAAAAGATAAAAAAAAGCAAATTAAACAACAATTAAAAATACAATAAAACCAATAAAGCCCTGGAAAAAACCTTAAATCCCATTTAAATCCCCGAAAAAGTGGTTCAGAATTATTTGAGAGTGAATGAAATAATCGACATAGGATGAAAAAAAGCTGAAAATCTGTATGAAATGCATACTGGAATATCCGAATTTATGGTCAGTGTACTCTTCACTTTAAATCACTTGGACACTTGCTCTTATCAATGTGGAACATTGAGCTTTAAATTCAGAGTACACAGACTAACCGCATTTTCCAACGTTTTGTAATGTTTTAATCAACAGACGGCATTTTTACTAGTTTTAAACGGCAAATATGGGGAAGTGTTTATTCAACCAAAAGTGGTTAAGTGGTCACCCAAGATATAAACAATGGGTTAAAGAGTTCAAAGGTAATAAACACTCCGCTAATTGTTGTCTGTGTACCAAAATAATAGATCAGGGAAAGATGGGCGAATACCTACTCAACTCGCATATACGTTGTTTTTTTTTAATTTTCAAGAAAAATGTGTGTGGGGGGGGGGGGGGGGGGGTGCGTTACATTTTACAAAGTGGGGGCGTTTATTAAAGATAAAAAAAGCAAATTTAACAACAGTTAAAAACACAATTAAACCAATAAAGCCCTGGAAAAAACCTTAAATCTGGTTTAAAGCCCCGAAAAAGTGGTTCAGAATTATTTGAGAGTGAATGAAATAATCGACATAGGATGAAAAAAAGCTGAAAATCTGTATGAAACTACTAGTCTGCGTACTGGAATATCCAAATTTATGGTCAGTCTACTCTTCACTTTAAATCACTTGGACGCTTGCTCTTATCAATGTGGAACAATGAGCTTTCAGAGTACACAGACTAACCGCATTTTCCAACGTTTTGTAATGTTTTAATCAACAGACAGCATTTTTACTAGTTTTAAACGGCAAATATGGGGAAGTGTTTATTCAACCAAAAGTGGTTAAGTGGTCACCCAAGATATAAACAATGGGTTAAAGAGTTCAAAGGTAATAAACACTCCGCTAATTGTTGTCTGTGTAACAAAATAATCGATCAGGGAAAGATGGGCGAATACGCACTCAACTCGCATATATGTTTTATTTTTTAATTTTCCAGAAAAATAGGTGGGGGGCGTTTATTAGAGTGGGGGCATTAATAAGGGAATATACGGTAAATGCCAGATTTGTTTCTGCAACAACATTTCCTATGTTTCCTCTATAAGTTTTATAGAAGGGTATGAGTGTCGGACCAGAAAGGAGATTCCAGATTCCCTTGTAATAGTGAGTACACTATTCACACATATTCTCACCCTCAGGGATTTTACACGTGATACTGTTTTGTTTTTTTATGTTGTACATCAAAATAATGCAGTTTGTATCTTATGATACTTTATATTTTGTGTTTTAATACATACATATATATATATACATATAGTCTAACCTGTATTTAGCAGCCACCCAAGGGAAATGGTAAAATTAACACTGGTGGCTGCTTAACAGATGGTTCATATTTTTACTGAGAAAGCTGAAGTCATGATGTTTATTGAGACAGATAAAAAGTGATCACACATGATGGTACATGTACCATGCCTGTAGGTTGTACTGGAGGTAAATGAGAAAGATCTGCAGGAAGAAAATATCTGAACTGACACTATTTTATATAGAAGTTCATTTAAATAAATAAATAATTTATGATATAAAATAAAAAATCAATATGTTTCGATTTAGCATAAAATAAATCCGTATGAATTTTTCATTTAGCAAACGCCGTACAATCCAGTAAAAAAGTTAAGCTCGTATTCTTCCATTATTTCGCGGTTACGTTAGGACACATTCTCATTCTGTGTTTTATCGACACCTTTTCCAAAATTTCAGACGTTGAATTCATCCAAATTCAAAACCTTCTTTTCACAGCAGATATTGTGTATGATATGCATCGGGTCAATCATATTATGATATGAAAAATATTATGTTTTTTCCAATGCATTCACACCCGCTTTCATAGACGAATAAATATAATTCAATTATAATTTAAACAAACTGACCAATTGCAATTATCTTTTTGATCTTACCCAGTTCTATAGTTGTACATACACGCCTCAGTTAAATTTGCTTCCAATGTGTTTACACGTGACAATAAACCTAAATAAAACTACCGTACATACACGCACTTAAACTATCATGTACCCAGCCTAGGTAATAGTTTCGCTAATGTCATTAATCTCGCTATTCTATTTGGTTATTAGACCATATATACGTACTCCTGTTCTGGGTAAAGTGGTTTGTTTTCATAACAGAAGCAGAAGCGTTAATTGATCACGGGATTATACAATATGATCGGAATAGTGGCCAGCCAAAAGGTGTGACCGCTAAGTGATAAGGGTTGGCCGCTACATCTGACCACTTACACTTGGCCGCTGACTGCTTATGGGCATTGTTTGGGATGAAGTAGACTGGCCGATGGCCACGTTAAAGAAGTGACTGTTTAATACATGTACTTTATATAGGCAATCTACACGGGGGATTTCGAAGAGGCCGCTTAACACAGGTGACTTATAAGGTGGCTTATAAAAGGTGGCCGTAAGGTTAGGTTAGACTGTAGTAACAAAAATGAGCTTGTCTTTAGCAGGTTATTGCCTTTACGTGCTGGTTATAACTTATTGGCCCTGGCCGAAATCTCATAATTGTCCTGGTGTCAAAGGCGTGCGTGTGAAACCAATGGCCACGTAAAATGTCATCAAGATCATTTCAACATGTCAGTATGTTCTTTCACAGATAATCTCTGATATGGTATTGAGTGTTTGCATACATTAATGTATTTTATTATTTCCATTCTGTTTCTAACGTAAGAAATCAAGGGAAGCAACTGTAGCAACCCACATATTGAAACTGAAAAGCAAATAAAAATACAACATCAACGTCAGAATGGCACAAAAGTTGGATTGGTTAACATGCACGTCAATACATATTTTTTCAATCTGAACGTCGTGTGTTCCAGACGCGTCAATGTAAAATTTGTTTTTATTGTCATTTTTCTCTCATTTTATAAATAAAGAAAGTATGTGTACATATAATTTAGAAGCATGTGTAATAAAGAAGTTTATAAATGAACATCATGAGCAATGCCTTGTAGCGATAACAGCAGTTCCGGTGAGTGAAAACGTAATGACTCCCTTTGAGTGGTGCAACCGAACATGTGTATTGAAGACATTAATACGGGACAGAACCGGGCTGGCAGGTGATATTCGGTCCAAAATTCGTAATGGCCCTTGGGCCCTTATTCATTTTCCAGGCACCCGGCCTGGCTTTGTCATGTATTAACCTCTAAATAATAAACCCTGTATGGGTGTAAACTTCTGCATAAATTGTACCTCTGTAACATTTTATTTTGTTTATAGCCCTTTCTGTCTTCATTGGATAGACAATCATCCAATCAGAATTCAGTATTATGGATAATATGCTGTGCAAAGCAATATATCTGTACCTGTTTGCTGTATTAGCAATGTTTAAACACTGCTGGCAATTTGGTATATACCATTTATTGGGTATGTACCTTTTAGCATGGCAGTATGCAGTGTTCTGTAAGACATGTTTAATTAATTATGAGATATGTATATATTAATCTGATTTGTTTTTATGTACACATTCTAGGTTGTATAGACAACATTAATACATTAATACAGACATACATTTATATGTTTATTAGTGATTATCACCTGCATAATTCCCATGAGGCATTATCACTACCCAGAATGCATTTAAGCGAGGCATTATCACTACCTAGAATCCTAATTTCGGTATCAGCCCTCGTAAAAGGTTGATCAATAAAATGCATCTAAAGAAAGACTCACCTGAAAATAATTTATCTAAACAAAATGGCAGAAAAGGTCATATCTGTAATATTATTAAACTTGAGAGCAATGTGTAGAAACATCTAAAAAAGAAACAAAAGAGCAGTATAAAAGGTCACATTGGTTTTTGGTTGAAAATAAGAAAAAGGTTACAACTTCGAATTGAAATATCGAAAACAAAATTTGTTTGACAAATCCACAATGAATTGACAAAGAATTGATTCACAAAACATCGAAGATATTCTTGCAAAGTCTGTTTAAGTGTAAGAAATACAGAATGAAGAATATGAATCAGTCATACAAGTAAATATAAAACACCAGCAACAGACAGACCTATTCAGAAAACAAAATTAGATTAAAAAATTCACAGTAAATTCTTGCTTTTAAGGACAATAAAGAAAGTAAAAATGAAAAAAAAATAAATATCTTAAAATATCATGATAACTTGACATGGCTCAGTAATGCAATTGGTTGATGTGGACATCATTTTTTATCAATCTGAAAGCTATGTGTTCAAAACATGTCAATAATATATTTTTAGCTCTACTGCCAAAGGCCAGCAGGGTTTATGTTATGGTAAACTGTCTGTCATCCGTCATGTAGACATGATAGCATCTTCATTTTTCATTGAAACTTAATCAAACTTGCATAGCAGTTATATAACCTTAATATCTCGAAAAACGTGATTCG
The DNA here is from genome assembly GCA_029582155.1 of Panopea generosa. Classification (NCBI taxonomy): domain Eukaryota; kingdom Metazoa; phylum Mollusca; class Bivalvia; order Adapedonta; family Hiatellidae; genus Panopea; species Panopea generosa. The sequence goes on from CM055895.1 coordinate 20,449,124, forward strand.
ACCACAAATGCCTCCGACACAGGGCTCTTAAGCACATTTTAAGCGAAACTTTAAAAAACATTTTCTCTGAAAGTTTGAGACTTAGACCCAGATATATTACATGTAGCATTACATGTAGGTTCTCTTAAAGATTTGTTGAAGTCTGGTCCCAGGGTCACTGTTTTACATAGAGTTATAAAGGGAAAATGTTGTAGACTTGTTTTATGAATCTTAACTTCCACAGCAGTTATATAACCACAAGATTTCGGAGGAGTTCTTGAACCAGCATGATTCAACAACAAAAGCCCCACAACAGGGCTAAGCACATTTTAAGTGAAACTTTAAAAAAACCATTTCCTCTGATGGCTCAAGGCCTAGACCATAGATATTTTAAGTGTAGCATTGCATGGTGATCTCTTTAAAGATTTGTTGAAGAGGAACTTACAAAAAACATTTCCTTTGCAATGTTCATCTTTCCATTTATTGCCAGTAGAGTAATTCTGGCCCTCTTGAGCCCTCTTGAGCCTCTTGTTATTATTGTATTTATCTTTTCTTAATGTTAAAGGGATTAAAATAGAGACAATATTTAGTAATTGGTGTTACATAAAGGTGGATAAATGGGTGAGCAGTGCCGTGTGATAACATCCCTGGAGAGTGACAATGGCCCTCTGGTTTTATCATTATCCAAGAATGTTATCACTACATGGCACTGCCCACCAATGTTTTAACCTTTTAATGTCACAGCACTTTTATATAGCAAGTCAATCTTTCTTACTTGTTAATTGTTAGAGATGAATGCATATCTTTTGATTGTCAGATTGGACCAAATTATTTTTGTTGACAAAACAAATATATAAAAATAATAATGCCAAAATCTGAATCCTGTGATAACCTTAAACATAGTAATGGTTTGCCTTGCACGTTTGACCAACTTTTAATTTGGCCCAAGGAATGTGGATGCTTGTCTTAGTAGATGGAGCTGTTAATCCTAAATATGCCAGGCACAATGTCTTATTAATCACAGACATACACTGAAACAACATGTTTTCTCCCTAAATTGCTTTATATATAAGGCAATAAAAATTATAAATGCATCTGTCCAATCTTTGATATTAGTAATTGAACAATTTCCTCATTTGCATATAAAAACAGATGTATGACTTCGCCATCATTTGAGAATTGCACCATGAATATTTGTTTATTGTTATTTACTCTTATTACCCTCTTTGAAAAAACAAACTCCTTCATTGCTTGGCAAAAAGGTTCACAAGTAGTTTTACTCTATTTGTAAATATTAAGTCGAGATGTAATTTTGTTATTTCTCTAGTCAGGTGACTGACATACAAAATATCTGGTTAGTCACCACGGTGATTGACATACAACATTACATCTCGTTATTAATGGTTTCCAGCTGCTGATTGAAAGTGAGAAAGTTCTGGTGAACCAAACTGCAGCGGTAGATCAACTGCCTGACATGCGGAAGATTGTGCATTCAATCCCCGTCTGATATAAAAGACTTAAAAAATGGCACTAGAAGCTTCTTCCCATGGTGCCCAGCATTTATAGGATAGTTTTAGGTCTTGTTGGCCCGGTGTCAATATAATGTGACTGGGATGGGCATCATACCATGTGTCTGCAGCATAACACTCCAGTGTGGCATCACTTAGAATACTGTCTCAAGTAGACAGTGTCGCGATAAAACTGAAAAATTGTTGAAAGTGACGCTAAACACCATACAACAATAACTGATTCTTAGAAAAGAGTGGTAAGGTTTGTCTGTTAGTCCTTGATGCCATAAAAATTATGCTTAATATTCAAACAAACTTACTTGCCACTGTTTTTATTCCAGCCATTGTCCCTGCACCATACCTTGTAAACATGGTGATTGAATTTGAAGCACAAAATAATAAAGTATCTACACCATGCGTAACTGATGGCAACCATGATAAAAAAATTGATAGCATTCTCCCTCTGTATGCTGCTTTGGTGAACAATGCTTGTGGTGAACAGGGAATCCAGTGGAGTGTAGCAAGAACATCAAATTCAGAAGTAACAGGACTTCATACGGTAAATATCATTTTTGCAAAATTTGTGTATTTTAAAGGCATGAATTTGCATTCAACTGTAATATGAATGATTTGGAATTTTAGATCTGACAAAACATGTAAAAAAAACAACAATGATAAATTATTTTAATCTGTTTGGTGAAATCAAAACAGAATCCTGATTCAAATAGGGAATACATTGTTAGTGTCTGATATAATTATCTTTATCAGGTGACACTTGGGGAAAAAACCAGGACGAAGCTCTGCTGAGCCCTTTTTTTTATGCTAAACCTGATGAAGTTGATAATATAAGATAATAACATGGTATTCTCTTTATCATGTCAATATTTCTAATTCATCTTTTAATGAAATTGAAAATCAGTGTCAGACTTATTTTGCAGCCTGCAGAGATTTTTTTTAAGATTATACATAATGATGTCATGTGCCTGATAAACTTGCAATCAGGCAGGCAGTTTATCAACAGAAATGAATCCATTGACATGATAAAAATAATTATTATGCATGCACTGCCTTGTCTTATTCTAAGATAAACCACATATAACAATGTGTAACAAGTTTGGTGATTTAAATCGAAATTAAATTGAAGATATATCCCCAATTGATACCTCAAAATGCATTGTAATTTGAGGGGGGAGTATGTAGAACACCTTAGACAGAAAAGGTCTGTCACTGGAAATGGTTGGTAGATACATATAGGTCATTATCTGACCTTTAGTACTATAGAATTGTGGTATGAAAGAAAAATTACCATTTTTAGCTCGGCTATTTGTAGAATATGGGAGCTGTTGTACTTGCCCCTGCGTCGCGTTGGTTTTTCAGGTTAAAATTTTTAATCAAGCAAGATACCTATGCAACAACTCATTTCATATGAATGAGACTTCAATTGTGTGTCCAGCATCATCAATGGAACTCACAGACATAAGAACCATAACTCTGGGTTGCATTTTGGCAGAGTTATGGCCCATTTTGAAATGAATTTTTCCGGTTAAAGTTTTTTATCTGGTAAGATATTTATACAGCCACTCATTTGATATGAATTAAACTTCACATGTGTATTCAGCATCATCAATGGAATTCACAGACATAACAACCATAACCCTGGATTGCATTTTGGCAGAGTTATGGTCCATTTTGGACTTAATTTATCATAAAGTTTTTATCAGGTAAGATATCTATGCAACCACTCATTCAATATGAATGAAACTTCACATGTGTATTCAGCATCATCAATGGATTTCAGACACAAGAACCATAACTTTGGGTTGCATTTTGGCAGAGTTATGGTCTTTTTTGGACTTAATTTTTCAGGTTAAGGTTTTTATCAGGTAAGATATATATGCAACCACTCATTTTATATGTATGAAATTTCCCATGTGTGTTCAGCATCATCAATGGAATGCACAGAGATCAGAACCATAACTCTGGGTTGCATTATGGCAGAGTTATAGCCCTTTTTGGACTTAATTTTTCAGGTTAAAGTTTTTTATCAGGTAAGATATCTATGCAACCACTCATTCAATATGAATGAAACTTCACATGTGTGTTCAGCATCATCAGTGGAACTCATAGACACAAGAACCATCATCAATTAGATTTATTTTCTTCATTTTCATGGAAGAGTATCCAGCTGTGATGAACTGTGCATGCTGGTACTATTTAGATCCATTTTCGTGAACTGGTACTGATGTGATAGTGCATAGGCCTATATGTCATGCTGAATTAAATAGTATTACCGTAAGGCAATATGAGCCATTCATTCACTTTGTTGTTTTCAAAAAACAGAACTTTTGATAATGAAAATAAAGCGTGTCGGTGAATTATTTTGCTGATTTATTTTTAACAGATAAGCAATAATTGTAGCTTAATTTTACCACCCCTGAGTTTTAATTGTCTTCCATTTGGTACTTATTTCTTGAAAAAGCTGTTGTTTTAGAACAGTATAAAAATAGTTGAGCGCACTGTCCCTCCGACAGTTCTTGTCTAATGAGTATTTTGTGAGATACGCCGAGGTCCCATTATAAAGCAGAAGTTGGAATCCACGGAAAGAAACGAGGATTTACACAGAACCACATAATAAATCCCAAGGTGCACTGCGCTACATTATTTGGCAATACTGTTTCCAGTTGAAGTACCTTAAACAAACACACAATAATATGTAATAAATATGACAGACCATTGTTTGTCGGCAAAAATCAATTCAAAATGATGTTTTTTAAAACAATAAGAACTGTCTGAATTACCAAGGTGTAATTGATGCACAAATACATGGTCACAGTTTGGAAAAACTTAATGAGCTAAACACTTGGCGATTTAGTTGAAATTTTCAATCGATTCATCAACATATCGCAAGTTTTTAATGAATCTAGTTGAAAATAACATTTTATATTTAGGAGCCATAGAAAAAATGCATTATAATGAGTTTGGCATTATATCAGACAGTGTTATGATGGGACTTGAGTGTAACCAGGTATTCCTCATCAAGTATTTCTCATAAAATAATATTCAAACCTGTGTAAACTATTGAGAAGCCAATTGCCTTAAGCAGCCAAATTTGCTATTTCCCATTGCTATGCTTCAGAGCAAAATAACCTGTATTAAGCAACATGTCTTAAGGGCCACTTTTGCCTCTTCTCTTGACTGGCTGCTTAGGACAGGTTTGACTGTATATACAATATATTTGTAATATCAAATTGAATGATATCAGAGTAGCTTCCACACATTTGCCATAGTTGGCGTCTCATCAACTTCATTTTTATGTTGACATGTATGATTGCACACAACCATTATTATTAAATTCAGTTGGAGTCGTATTTAACTCTGACCATGCTGACCTTTGATGTGAGTGCAGAAAACAGGACAGCGTGTTTTCAAAACATTGGACAATTACCTGAACAAAGTTATGGTTCTTATGGAGTAATAGAATGTGGCTCAGGAAATGTTTTGGAAGATTATGAATTTGAATCCACAAATCATAATTCTACAAATACAGGGTTTATTTGTGAGTCTGGACACAAGATCAGTAATGGAGGCTGTGGTAAGTGATTCGGTGTTTTAAGCATGTTTTCTTTTTGATGTTTTGTTTTAATATTCACAGTATATTTATTTATTAGAATAAGATATAATCCTGGTTCCAATCTGCAAACAATTATATTTCCAGAATGTGTGTTTTATGTTACTGATAAATGTGTTGAAATGCATTGTTAACTTGCCCATGAACAGAAGCCTTTTGGTGAATTTTTCTGATCATTCAGTCCATCAGTTCATGATTTACTTTGTGTATGCTATAACACTTAATTTTTCCATTGAATCTTAATCAAACTCAATCAGAAGTTTTTATAACTAATATTTACTGTAAATTCACATGATTTTTTGCGGAAGCTAAACTTAGACATTTAATTCATACTAATTTATTTCACTTAATTGCCAAGAAAGTTCAGAGCTTATATGAACCAGTCTCAAGTAAACTTCCTGAGTAGAACCAGTACTAAGTGTTGGTGTCTGAGAGACATCAGGTTGACAACCTCTGGCATGAACGGTCAACACTCTATCCACTACACTACATCACCCCTTTTACTAAGACTTTTGTGATTCATATGCCAAGAGCTTCTACCCGTGAACAGACATTTTTAGATGTAGACCTTCTTTGCTATAAGAACAGTGCTATGGAGTGTTATTGGGATATTTTATAATACTAGATATGAAATCAACCTGAAATTAAATCAAAAGTTCCCACTCCTATTTCTACTGTAGCACCTCTTTAGATGTGGGTATACAAAGTACAGTCAAACTTGCGTTTGTTGTCACCTCTGTTTAGCAACCACTTATCTCAAACAGACATTTTCTATTTGTCATTTTTTTTATTTTAGTTTTAACCACCCTGTATTTAAAGCAGACACATATCATAAGTTTTAACCACCCTGTAATAAGCAGACACCTATCATCAAGTTTAATTACCCTGTATTTAAAGCAGACACCTATCATAAGTTTTAACCACCCTGTATAAAGCAGACACTTATCATAAGTTTTAACCACTCTGTATTTAAAGCAGACACCTATCATAAGTTTTAATCACTCTGTATTTAAAGCAGACACCTATCATAAGGTTTAACCACTCTGTATTAAGCAGACATCTATCATAAGTTTTAACCACCCTGTATTTAAGCAGACACCTATCATAAGTTTTAACCACCCTGTATTTAAAGCAGACACCTATCATAAGGGGTCATTTTTGCTATTTCCCTTGAATGGCTGCTTAAGACAGGTTTGACTGTAGGTATGATTTTGCTCTTCCATTAACCAACTTAAACATGGATATGACAATTAATTTGCTGATATGAAGTGCTGGCTAATTGTTAAATAAGAGCCTGGTGCACTAATAATAAAATACTTAGTTACATAATCATAATGTCTCTGAATTGTTGAACTGGCCATATGGCATTTTGAATTTATATTGCGGTCAATTTTTAAAAAATTGCACTATTTGACTTTATCTACACATTTACGAGACCGTGGCCTGGTCTAGTGGTAGAGCGACCGCCTCGCATGCGGAAGGTCATGGGTTCGATCCCCTGCCGGGTCATACCAAAGACTTTAAAAATGGTACTAGAAGCTTCCTCGCTTGACGCTCAGCATTTAGAGGAGAGTTCTAGGTCTGGTCGGCCCGGTGTCAGTATAATGTGACTGGGTGGGGTATCATACCATGTGTCTGCGGCATGATATCCCAGTGTGACAGCGCTCAGAATACTGTCTCAAGTAGACACCGTCGCGATATGACTGAAAAATTGTTGAAAGCGACGCTAAACACCATACTACAACAACTACACTTTTACACCAGTATTTTTCATTAGATCTTTGACCAGTCATTCACACTTCTTCAACAAGTTCTAATACTACCTGAATTATTGCCCTTGCTTTATCAAATATAGCTGTACAGTAGGTGAATTAAAGCAATTTCTGATAAAGCAAGGGCCATAAGCTTAAATGACTGGGTTGAACAATGAATCGATTCATTAAATTTATTTACTTTGTAAAAAAGGTAAGGAATGAACATTTTTTACAGTGGACACTTTGTGTGTTAAATGCTGTGCGAGGCATTTTCAGGGTATGTAGTGTGAAATTGTCATATTATGTAAAAACAAGAAATCTATGTCTGATTTGTAAGCGATATGTAAGAATCATCAATCTTTCATAATAATTGTATGACCATAATTTCCTTATTTACTTATTGTCATTTTTATCATAAGTTCTTGTTTCATTAAATAACAGGGCATTAATCACATGTTCAAAATGAAATATGGTTATGAAACAGACATTTACAAAGCCATAAAAAAAGTGGACATCTTTCTGTAGATGGTAGACAATTAATTTTTTTTATAAAACTTTATGTTTAACACCCCACACCAGCACACAATTTTTGTGTGTTTTAAATTGTTTCTCAGATGAAGGAGTGGAATGTTAACAAATCTAATGTGTAGCATTTAGAGTAGGGTCTGTTTTGTACAACTGTCTATTAAAAATGTACTAAATGGTATCTGCAGGAACCCATGTAACATCATCACCTTGTATTTAAATATTCATTTCAAGTTTTACACTCATTCAGTTTCTTGTGAGCCTGGGACACATGTTGATGGTGCCTCCTGCATTGATTGTGGAAATGGGTTTTATCAAGATATGGCAGGCCAGACACAATGTAAGACCTGCCCCGAAGGAAAAATGCCCTCTGATGATAAGAGAAGTTGTATCGGTGAGTAAACCTAGATCTAATATGTATGTTACTCACCTGTAGAAATCATTTTTGGGGGCGGTGCTTAGCAACTGCCTTCAGAGATATCATGATTTGCTTTTACCTTGTTTTTACAATCGCATTTCTACTCTGATGATAAGAGAAGCTGTATCGGTGAGTAAACCTAGATCTGATATGTATGTTACTTACCTGTAGAAATCATTTTTGGGGCCCTTGCTTAGCAACTGCATTCAGAGATATCATGATTTGCTTATACTTTGTTTTTACAATCGCATTTCTACTATAAACCTAATAAGCATCTCATAAGCACCCCCCTCCCCCCTGTGGCATTCGACCTTCAATGATAACACCATCCTGCACAATGTTATTAAGCAGCATAAATGAACATCAGTAGCAATATACTTTACGATCAGGAAGTAAAGTGACTATATATCTATATGTCTGGTGCTAACGTTTTTTATGCTCCCACCATTCGAAAAATGATGAAGGATAAAAACAAATTTAATGGAGGATCCTTTGTACCGGTACCCTTATTGTATGAGAAAATTATGAATAAAAGAACAGAGTTTGTATATAAATACTCCCGCCATTTTGAGGAATGTGATGAGGATGCATATATAGATAGTGTTACATCTGTCTGTTCGATTGTCCATTTGTCTATCCTGAAAAGGTTTTCAGCTCAAACAACTTAAGTTTCCTTTATGATATTCTTAGATTATTAACTGACATGAAAATAATGATTGGTATTACCGTAATGGTAATGATTGAGCTGAATCAGTCAAGGTCACTGTTCCAAATCAGCAAATGTGCCTAAGACTATGTACGTCATCTCCCATATTGATGACATCATATGTATGTATACCTGTTTTTTTTATTCTTTCCAGATATGTGCCCACCCGGGTTTAAGTCTGATACTGGTTCAATGTTATGCGATGCATGTCCCGAGGATACATATTGGACTGATTCACAAACTTGCAGCCCTTGTGGCTCTAAAGCAAGCACAGTTGGTATGCAGGGAGCAAAGGGCCAGTCTGAATGTAGAGGTAACTAACAATCCATTTGTATCAGAGGGCCAGTCTGAATGTAGAGGTAACTAACAATCCATTTGTATCAGAGGGCCAGTCTGGATGTATAGGTAACTAACAATCCATTTGTATCAAAGGGCCAGTCTGAATGTAGAGGTAACTAACAATCCATTTGTATCAGAGGGCCAGTCTGGATGTAGAGGTAACTAACAATCCATTTGTATCAGAGGGCCAGTCTGAATGTAGAGGTAACTAACAATCCATTTGTATCAAAGGGCCAGTCTGAATGTAGGGGTAACTAACAATCCATTTGTATCAGAGGGCCAGTCTGGATGTAGAGGTAACTAACAATCCATTTGTATCAAAGGGCCAGTCTGAATGTAGGGGTAACTAACAATCCATTTGTATCAGAGGGCCAGTCTGGATGTAGAGGTAACTAACAATCCATTTGTATCAGAGGGCCAGTCTGAATGTAGGGGTAACTAACAATCCATTTGTATCAGAGGGCCAGTCTGGATGTAGAGGTAACTAACAATCCATTTGTATCAGAGGGCCAGTCTGAATGTAGAGGTAACTAACAATCAATTTGTATCAAAGGGCCAGTCTGAATGTAGTGGTAACTAACAAGTCCATCTGTATCAGAGGGCCAGTCTAGATGTAGAGGTAACTAACAATCCATTTGTATCAGAGGGCCAGTCTGAATGTAGAGGTAACTAGCAAGTCCATCTGTATCAGAGGGCCAGTATGAATGTAGAGGTAACTAACAATCCATTTGTATCAAAGGGCCAGTCTGAATGTAGTGGTAACTAACAAGTCCATCTGTATCAGAGGGCCAGTCTAGATGTAGAGGTAACTAACAATCCATTTGTATCAGAGGGCCAGTCTGAATGTAGAGGTAACTAGCAAGTCCATCTGTATCAGAGGGCCAGTCTGGATGTAGAGTTAACTAACAATCCATTTGTATCAAAGGGCCAGTCTGAATGTAGGGGTAACTAACAATCCATTTGTATCAGAGGGCCAGTCTGGATGTAGGGGTAACTAACAATCCATTTGTATCAGAGGGCCAGTCTGGATGTAGGGGTAACTAACAAGGCCGTCTGTTTCAGAGGGCCAGTCTGAATGTAAATTAACTATCAAGTCCATCTGTATCAAAGGGCAAGTCTGAATGTAGAGTTAACTTACAAGTCCATCTGTATAAAAGGGCCAGTCTGGATGTAGGGGTTACTAACAATCCATTTGTATCAGAGGGCCAGTCTGGATGTAGGGGTAACTAACAAGGCCGTCTGTTTCAGAGGGCCAGTCTGAATGTAGAGTTAACTAACAAGTCAATCTGTATCAAAGGGCAAGTCTGAATGTAGAGTTAACTGACAAGTCCATCTGTATCAAAGGGCCAGTCTCGGTGTAGGTGTAATTTACAAGTCCATCTGTATCAAAGGGCCAGTCTGGGTGTAGGGGTAACTAACAAGTCCATCTGTTTCAGAGGGCAAGTCTGAATTTAGAGGTAACTAACAAGTCCATCTGTATCAAAGGGCCAGTCTGACTGTAGAGAGAGGTAACTAACAAGTCCATCTGTATCAAATGGCCAGTCTGGATGTAGAGGTAACTAACAAGTCCATCTGTATCAGAGGGCAAGTCTGAATGTAGAGAGAGGTAACTGACAAGTCCATCTGTATCAAAGGGCAAGTCTGGATTTAGAGTTGACTATCAAATCCATCTATATCAAAGGGCAAGTCTGAATGTAGAGAGAGGTAACTAACAAGTCCATCTGTATCAGAGGGCAAGTCTGAATGTAGAGAGAGGTAACTAACCAGTCCATCTGTATCAGAGGACCAGTCTGGATTTAGAGTTAACTAACAAATCCATCTGTATCAAAGGGCCAGTCTGGGTGTAGAGGTAACTAACAATTTTATCTGTATCAAATGGCCAGTCTGGATGTAGAGGTAACTAACAAGTCCATCTGTATCAAAGGGCAAGTCTGAATGTAGAGAGAGGTAACTAACAAGTCCATCTATATCAAAGGGCAAGTCTGGATTTAGAGTTAACTAACAAATCCATCTATATCAAAGGGCAAGTCTGAATATAGAGAGAGGTAACTAACAAGTCCATCTGTATCAGAGGGCCAGTCTGGATTTAGAGTTAACTAACAAATCCATCTGTATCAAAGGGCCAGTCTGGGTGTAGAGGTAACTAACAATTCTATCTGTATCAAATGGCCAGTCTGGATGTACAGGTAACTAACAAGTCCATCTGTATCAAAGGGCAAGTCTGAATGTAGAGTTAACTAACAAGTCCATCTGTATCAAAGGGCAAGTCTGGATGTAGAGGTAACTAACAAGTCCATCTGTATCAAAGGGCCAGTCTGGATGTAGAGGTAACTAACAAGTCCATCTGTATCAAAGGGCAAGTCTGGATGTAGAGGTAACTAACAAGTCCATCTGTATCTGGGCCAGTCTGGATGTAGGGGTAACTAACAAAGCCGTCTGTTTCAGAGGGCCAGTCTGAATGTAGAGTTAACTAACAAGTCCATCTGTATCAGAGGGCCTGTCTGGATGTAGTGGTAACTAACAAGTCCATCTGTATCTGGGCAAGTCTGGATGTAGAGAGAGGTAACTAACAAGTCCATCTGTATCAGAGGGCCTGTCTGGATGTAGAGGTAACTAACAAGTCCATCTGTATCTGGGCCAGTCTGAATGTAGAGAGAGGTAACTAACAAGTCCATCTGTATCAAAGGGCCAGTCTGAATGTAGAGAGAGGTAACTAACAAGTCCATCTGTATCAAAGGGCCAGTCTGGATGTAGAGGTAACTAACAAGTCCATCTGTATCAGAGGGCCAGTCTGGATGTAGGGGTAACTGACAAGTCCATCTGTATCAGAGGGCCAGTCTGGATGTAGTGGTAACTGACAAGTCCGTCTGTATCAATGGCACTGGTCAGGCTAATTGGAGTTTTACATGTTAACTCAAAGTCCTAATTTGTTCATAATGCCATTTCTACTTATTGTTTACTCAGATCAAGAGTTTTGATAGTGAATTTTTTGCTGTTTGATAAGGATCAAACAATGTTATTGTAACTCCAAGTAAATTCCACACTGTATATTTAGTTAATACCAATTTATTTTTGAAAGGGGAAGGCCGTAACTAATGTTGCTAGAACTTGTGGCCGAACCCATTTGCTTATTTATGTGAATTATGCAATAAAATATGTTTAAACCAAATTTATTTTAGCACCATTGTGATGAGAACTGCTGAGGATCTGGGGATCAAACCCGCAACCTCAGACGTGAGCGGCCAACACTATCCATTACCCTACCATCCCTCTTAGTTTATTATAATCTTTTTTAGCTTGAATATGATTAAAGCTCAGAGTTTATATGAACGGTTCTCGAGTCTCCTACTTGGGTAGAACCAGTAGTGAGTGTTGTTTTATGTGATACATTGAATTGAGTTGGCATTGAACGTGCAATCTCTGGTGTGAGCAGCCATTACTCTATCAACTACACTGACGTCACTCTCATCAAGTTTTTGGCTAAAAGGATAAAAATTAATACATTTACCCTCTGTATATTTTCTCCTTATAAAGTAAAGAAAATGTTCAAACTGATATAGTTGGTTGAATATATTCATTTTCAAATCCTGAAGAGCAGCGCTTTACATTAAATATACAAGAAAATAATACATTCAGCTGAAAAAAGCCCAATAAAGTGCTGTGCCAGTGACTGGGCCAAACCAAAAGTGTTATCACTGATAATAACTATTGCTGTTTAACCCCTGGTCATAGGATGTTGCAGTTTGGCGTTGGTCCATTAGTTCTACAAAGGAAGTTATTAGTGTAATTTTCTTGCATTGTTACAATTTGTTTCATAATATGTAATTTGCTGTAAGTGTTATTTTAACTATTTAGAAAACATGTATCTACAATTTAGACAGTTGCTTTGTCTTTTGGGTTGGACCTTCTCATGTTACATGTATATATTAAAACTTCTTTTAGATGTATATTGGTTGATGGGTTTAATAGATTGTTTTAATTCTTCATTTTACTTTTCAGAACAATGTGAAGCTGGCCATTATTCCACCACAGGGTTCGAACCCTGTACCCCCTGTCCTTTACACTTCTACCAAACTGGAGTAAAAGCCCAAACTTGTTCTGAGTGCTCCAAAGAGTTAGTGACGCAGGATACTGGATCAACATCTCAAGACAGTTGTATTGAACCAGGTAATTAAAAACTAGTTGAATTTAGGCATAATTATGGCTCTTTAAACAAAAATAAATGTTTTTAAAAAAATTTGGCAAATTTTTATCTCAGTATAACTACAAGCTTTACATCAATGAACTTTACATGTGTCTACATTACCATTACATTACCATATATGAAGATTTTTCAAAATTAATTTTTTTTTACAAATCATGCCTCACTGACCCTGTATTGCCAAAAGGATGTCTAATAATGTATTAAAAAGGGATTGCCTAATTTGGGCTCTCGCCTAGGTTAGAATGAAAAAGATTTCCCGCTTAAAATTGCAACATATTTTGTGATGTATTTAATGAATCACCTGATTTCAGTTTGATCAGTAATACAGATTTAAACATAGTAAAAATTATTTTATCTAAGAAAGAGTCCAGTCCGATTGATGAATGTGAAGGTTCGTTTTGTCATGTTTTGGCTTTTTTGACATACCAAAAGCATTCGGATTTTATTTATTAACGACAATGAGAGAGACCTGATTGGTGGGTATCAGGTTCAGTATATAGACCAAGTCAATTACAAATACAAACAAAGTTTTATTTGTTCCAGATTTTGTATGTTATCCTGCCTACTGTGACCTTAATGGTGAATGTAGTTTTGAATATCACCACAGACTCTGTTCCTGTAATGATGGTAAGAATTTGAGGCACATATACATGTAAGAATATAATTATACATGTAATAAGTCACTGCAGTAAGAATGTATAAATACATATAAACATGTAATAAGGCACTGGGATAAGAATGTATAATTATATATATACATGCGATAAGTCACTGCAGTAAGAATGTATAATTATATATATATACATGTAATAAGGTACTGGGGTAAGAATGTATAATTATATATAAACATGTAATAAGTCACTGTAGAAAGAATGTATAATTATATATATACATGTAATAAGTCACTGGGGTAAGAATGTATAATTAAATATATATACATGGAATAAGGCACTGGGTTAAGAATGTGTAATTGTAATTATACATGGAATAAGTTACTGCAGTAATAATGTATATTTATATATATACATGTAATAAGACACTGGGGTAAGAATGCATAATTGTATATATACATGGAATAAGTCACTGCAGTAAGAATGTATAATTATATATATATACATGTAATAAGTCACTGGGGTAAGAATGTATAATTATATATATATATATGGAGATAATTATTTGTGAATAACCAAGACATCAATGTATAGACCAGACTACGGCGAACGCGCCTAGCTACAGTGCAAACCATAGACACAATATCAAGGCCTCTGCCAAACCAATAAATTTGGTATTGACCATGACTTATATACTATAGATTTATATGCAACACATCTGGACTGGAAGGACAACTTACATACATGAAGTGATAGCTTTATATGAGTAAGATTCAGTTAAGGATTCATGACTACTCACAGGCTATATTAAGGACAAATTTATAAACCCATTGGATCATAGAGATATGGTGAATTCATTTATATTTTATTTCATAAAGGGAGGTCATTAAATTCACAACAACGTAATTTACAATTTTTTGGGACCTTTGTAATAAGTCACTGCAGTAAGAATATCTCATAGTACTTCATATAAACAAACACATTACTCAAAAACAAATCTTAATCTGTCTCAAAGTACATCATACTAACAAATACAAACACATTATTACACATAAACAAATCTTAATCCATCTCATAGTACTTCAAATAAACAAAAAACAAACACATGACTCATAAATAAATCTTAATCTGTCTCATAGTACATCATATAAACAAATACAAACACATTATTACACATAAACAAATCTTAATCCGTCTCATAGTACTTCATATATTAAATACAAACACATTATTACATATAAACAAATCTTAATCTGTTTGACAGAACTTAATATAAACAAATGCAAACAGACTATTACACATAAACAAATCTTAATCCATCTCGTAATACTTCATATAAACAAATACAAACACATTATGACTCGTAAACAAATCTTAATCCATCTCATAGTACATCATATTAACAAATACAAACACATTATTACACATAAACAAATCTTAATCCATCTCATAGTACTTCATATAAACAAACACAAACACATTATTACACATAAACAAATCTTAATCCGTCTCAGAGTACTTCATATATTAAATACAAACACATTATTACATATAAACAAATCTTAATCTGTTTGACAGTACTTAATATAAACAAATGCAAACAGACTATTACACATAAACAAATCTTAATCTGTCTCATAGTACTTCATATAAATAAATACATTATTACATATAAACAAATCTTAATCCATTTCATAGTACTTCATATAAACAAACACAAACACATTATTACACATAAACAAATCTTAATCCGTCTCATAGTACCTTATATAAACAAACACAAACACTTTATTACATATAAACAAATACAAACACATTATTACATATAAACAAATCTTAATCCGTCTCATAGTACCTTATTTAAACAAACACAAACACATTATTACACATAAACAAATCTTTATCCGTCTCATAGTAAATCATATAAACAAACACAAACATTATTACACATGAAAAAACCTTAATCCATCTCATAGTACTTCATATAAACAAATACAAACACATTATTACACATAAACAAATCTTAATCCATCGCATAGTACTTCATATAAACAAATACAAACACATTATTGCATATAAACAAATATTAATCTGTCTGTACTTCATATAAACAAATACAAACACATTACTACACATAAACAAATCTTAATCTGTCTCATAGTACATCATACTAACAAATATAAACACATTATTACACATAAACAAATCTTAATCCATCTCATAGTACTTCATATAAACAAATACAAACACATTACTACACATAAACAAATTTTAATCCGTTTCGTATAACTTCATACTAATAAATTCAAAATATAATTTTTTCTGAATTTCTAGGTCACTATGGAAACAGGTGTGAGAATGAGGCTCATATTTGTGACACAGAGCCATGTTATAATGGAGGTACCTGTGTTCAGGGGAGTGATCAAACATCATTCACATGTTCCTGTATGGAAGGTAAAAAATTTAATCTATTATTTAGTAAATTTATTGAGATTTTTTTTTTCTGTTTAGCTTACATGAATACAAGTTAAATTGAACAGAATCTATGTTATCGGTTTATCTGTTAGGTGAGTTCATGTTTCCAATAGCAACACAATGGCACTTGTGTATTTGCCCTTCTCTGTAAAATAAAAACAACACTCATTGTGAGTACAAAATGTACATTATTTACATAGGTATGAAATCTATTTATCCAATTAAATACAATGTTTTATGTTGAAAGACTATGATGTTAAAATGTTCTTTGCTGTATGTTTCATTAAACTTTACATGTGTGCTGTATTGTTTTACCAAATGTGATTGCTTCATCATGTTTGTATGTGATATTTTAATTAAAAGAACTTTTTGTTGTATTTATACAAACTCCTTTTTTCAAAATGAATCTGTTGGAAATAAAATACCTCTTGTGTACATCTATATTTATGATATACATAAAATTCCTTGTGTATATTTATGATATTAAACCTATATTTATGATAAAGAAAAAAATCCTCTTGTACAGTCAAACCGTTCTTAAGAAACCACTAAAGGGAAATCTGAAAAGTGGTCTCTTAAGGCAGGTGGTCTCTTATCGGGGTAAAATGTTTTTTTGTTGGTCTTTTTTTTTGTCTTATATAATGCATGTACGTTTCCATCATTTTTAGGGCTTTCACCCACTGTTCTAATGTTAGACATTTTCTCTTTGCTGAAGATATGGCAACGTTGATAGAATATCGCAGTATGAAACCACAATATTGAAACCCAGTCAAATAAACCTTGATATTCATTCTCTTATGTTTACTCATTTTTGTCGTAAAAACTTTCAAACTGTCCATGAAAACAATGACAAACTGTTTTGTATTTAGTTTCCAATTTAATCTAATCAAAAAGCCGATCAAATAATCAAACGTAATTATAATTTTTAATCATAATAAAAAAATATAAAAACAAACGGCACACAGTCCAATCTCAATTTTCCAATTTAACCTGATCAAAAAGCCCGATCAAACCTATTTAATATTTTTTGTCGTAATAAAAACAAACAACAAACAAACCTCAAACTGTCCAATCTTTAATTCCAATTTTATTTAAGTAATTGACGATCCTTTAATCGTAATAAAACAAATAGCAAACATGTCAATTTATTCCACCCAAACAATGATCAAACGTTGATAAATAATTGGGGTTAAAGTGTTTAAACTCTATAACTTGTTATTGAACAATTATCGGCTTTTACCACGAGACACTGCAGTATTTGGCCTCGGGTTATTTTTAGCACATTACCTCGGAGATCGACAATTTTACACTTACACATTTGTCACAACACAAAACATGATGCTGAAATTTCATACCTCATGTATTCGTGGTCCTATGTTAAAGGATATTTGTTGAAATTTGATGGATTTTAAGTGGTAGCTGGTCGCAGAGAGCAAGTGGTCGCTTATTGCATGTGTAATTATGAATAAAATTCGTTGGGGGGTGGGGATTTAATGTGGTTGCTTACATCAGGGGGTCGCTTATAACAAGTGGTCGCTACTGCAAGTTTGACTGTATATTTATGATATAGAACAAATTCCTCATGTATAATTATGATACTGAACCAATTACTCATGTATATTAATGATAAAGAACAATTAACTCATGAATATTTATGATAAAGAACAAATACCTCATGAATATTTAAGATAAAGAACAAATTTCTTATGTATATTTATGATAAAGAAAAAAATCCTCTTTTATATTTATGATAAAGAACAATAAACTCATGAATATTTATGATAAAGATCAAATTCCTCATGAATAATTATGATATAGAACAATTTCCTCATGTATAATTATGATACAGAACAAATTCTTCGCATATTTATGATAAAGAACAAATTCCTCATGTATAATTATGATATAGAACAAATTCCTCATGATATAGAACAAATTTCGCGTGTATATTTATCATTATAGAACAAATTCATCATATATAAATTTCATGATATGGAATAAACTGGTTGTTTGTTTATGTTAGGTTTTGGAGGTGACATGTGTCAGCTAGATGAAGTCAATGGTTGTGTCAATTCATCATGTTTCGAGTCTGCCATGTGTCAAGATCAATTGTCCGGATATAAGTGTCTCTGTCCTATTGGCAGCCCGACAACCAATGACAGGTATGTACGGATATAAGTGTCTCTGTCCTATTGGCAGCCCGACAACCAATGACAGGTATGTACGGATATAAGTGTCTGTCCTATTGGCAGCCCAACAACCAATGACAGGTATGTACGGATATAAGTGTCTCTGTCCTATTGGCAGCCCAACAACCAATGACAGGTATGTACGGATATAAGTGTCTCTGTTCTATTGGCAGCCCAACAACCAATGACAGGTATGTACGGATATAAGTGTCTCTGTTCTATTGGCAGCCCAACAACCAATGACAGGTATGTACGGATATAAGTGTCTCTGTTCTATTGGCAGCCCGACAACCAATGACAGGTATGTACGGATATAAGTGTCTCTGTCCTATTGGCAGCCCAACAACCAATGACTGGTATGTATGGATATAAGTGTCTCTGTCCTATTGGCAGCCCAACAACCAATGACAGGTATGTATGGATATAAGTGTCTCTGTCCTATTGGCAGTCAGACAACCAATGACAAGTATGTATGGATATAAGTGTCTCTGTCCTATTGGCAGCCCAACAACCAATGACTGGTATGTATGGATATAAGTGTCTCTGTCCTATTGGCAGTCAGACAACAAATGACAAGTATGTATGGATATAAGTGTCTCTGTCCTATTGGCAGTCAGACAACCAATGACAAGTATGTATGGATATAAGTGTCTCTGTCCTATTGGCAGCCCAACAACCAATGACTGGTATTTATGGATATAAGTGTCTCTGTCCTATTGGCAGTCAGACAACAAATGACAGGTATGTACGGATATAAGTGTCTCTGTCCTATTGGCAGTCTGGCAACCAATGACAAGTATGTACGGATATTAGTATCTCTGTCTTATTGGCAGTCTGGCAACCAATGACAAGTATGTACGATATAAGTGTCTCTGTCCTATTGGCAGTCTGGCAACTAATGACAGGTATGTACGGATATAAGTGTCTCTGTCCTATTGGCAGTCTGGCAACCAATGACAAGTATGTACGGATATTAGTGTCTCTGTCCTATTGGCAGTCTGGCAACCAATGACTGTTATGTATGATTATAAGTGTCTCTGTCCTATTGGGCAGCCAGACAACCAATGACAAGTATGTACGGATATTAGTGTCTCTGTCCTATTGGCAGCCAGACAACCAATGACAAGTATGTATGGATATAAGTGTTTCTATCCTATTGGCAGTCTGACAACCAATGACAGGTATGTACGGATATAAGTGTCTCTGTTCTATTGGCAGTCTGGCAACCAATGACAAGTATGTATGGATATAAGTGTCTCTGTCCTATTGACAGTCAGACAACACGTGACTGGTATGTACGGATATAAGTGTCTCTGTCCTATTGGCAGTCAGACAACCAATGACAAGTATGTACGGATATAAGTGTCTCTGTTCTATTGGCAGTCAGACAACCAATGACAGGTATGTACGGATATAAGTGTCTCTGTCCTATTGGCAGTCAGACAACCAATGACAAGTATGTACGGATATAAGTGTCTCTGTCCTATTGGCAGTCAGACAACAAATGACTGGTATGTACGGATATAAGTGTCTCTGTCCTATTGGCAGTCAGACAACCAATGACAGGTATGTACGGATATAAGTGTCTCTGTTCTATTGGCAGTCAGACAACCAATGACAGGTATGTATGGATATAAGTGTCTCTGTTCTATTGGCAGTCAGACAACAAATGACTGGTATGTATGGATATAAGTGTCTCTGTCCTATTGGCAGTCAGACAACAAATGACAGGTATATACAGATAGTAGTGTCTCTGTCCTATTGGCAGTCTGACAACCAATGACAAGTATGTACGGATATAAGTGTCTCTGTTCTATTGGCAGTCAGTCAACAAATGACAGGTATGTACGGATATAAGTGTCTCTGTTCTATTGGCAGTCAGACAACCAATGACAGGTATGTATGGATATAAGTGTCTCTGTCCTATTGGCAGCCAGACAACCAATGACAAGTATGTACGGATATTAGTGTCTCTGTCCTATTGGTAGTCTGACAACCAATGACTGGTATGTACGGATATAAGTGTCAACATTTCTAGTCAGTAGCATCAAATGACATTATTTGTAGTGTCAGTGGATCCCTTCTGCTGTATAAGAAAGCTCAGGTACTGAGCTTCTGTCAAACTCCACAAGATAATGTTAATAAATCTTCAAAATGGATCTTATCTTCATACATTGATGTCATATGATGAATGACAGAAGGAATGTCCATAGTAGTTATGTAATTATAAAGATATTTGACAAGTTCCTACAGACTTGCCTGATTAAATATTTTTTTGTAAGTCCTTTTATTGCCAACATCTACATTAAATCATAATAAAGGTTGAATTTTTTCTCATCACTATCATTCTTGGTGAAATTGTAAACCAAAAAAAACTTTTGTCAAGCACTTTCGTTTTTAATTTGCTAAAACTATTTTTAAATCAAAACAAAAGTATTATAATTTAATAATTGTCAACATTATTAACAATTTTACTCTGGTACCAAAAATTATGTAATTTACACAGTTGTTAAATTACACAGTAGGTGAAAATTTAGCCACTATATATAATTGATACATGTATTAGCCGGAAGATCTCTTTAATTGACCCGATGCAATCTGTCAGTCAAACAAGCCAATTATCAAATCAGCGATCGATATTGGTTGCTAAGCCACCATTTTCCTTAGAAAACAAACTATGTCTAAGTAAACACTATACTGTATTTATTTGGACAAACAATTCCATGTGGCCAGCTTTAGGCGGAGGGATTATAAGTTGTTATCGTATTGGGCCAATTGACTCGCTTGTGATATATAAAATAATTATGCTAATATTCTGTGATTATCAGGTGTGATGTGGTCCTGGATCTTTGTACACCAAATCCATGCGTGAATAGAGGAACTTGTAAAGCATTTGGAATAACTCGTTGGCAGTGTGATTGCCCAACAGGTTATATGGGAGAACGTTGTGAAATCAGTTATGGTATGTGAAAGTTTTAGCTTTAATTTTTTTCAATCCATAAAACACATTTTTTATGCCCTACCCCACCCCATAAATTGAGGGGGAGAAGGATGCACATAGCGTTATGTCCTCTTGTACCTGATGCCATCTGTATGTCACCATTGTTGTTTTGACTACTACTCAAAAACTCTTCTTTACATTTTGATTGCAAGATGGCGAAATTACCCGTATTACGTCTGCTGTGGTAAGTTTGCTTACACAAGTTGCGAAATTACCGGTATTACATCTGCTGTGAAATTACTGGTATAACATATGCTGTGGTAAATCCGCTTACACACATACCTTAACTGTTTATGTGATATTTCCAGTAAAAAAGTCTATAATGAAGTCTACTCATGCATACCTCAGACATGTTCTGCCAATCTTTGATTTATTTTATAAAAAACAAATCATGTCTGGACTACTTCTTAAAATTCAGAAAATATTTACGTTGATCGTTCAGAAACACCCACATCCAGAGATTCCTTTGCACTTTGAAATTGGGGTCATTTGTCCCCCATATAATAAGGTTTTATTAGAAAAGGGTCATTTGAATTGTGTGGCAAATATAGAAAATGTTATGGGTTATGAAAAACACGGAGCATTGTCACATTATGGGTAAATGTTTTTTTGGTGTCAATTTAAACCTCCAATCATTACTTCACTACACAACTAAGACATGCTTATACATATACATAAATGTTTGGGGAATTTTTTTTTTGTATTTTCACTACCATTATAGCCCATTTTTTGACTTGGATACTTTTGTGTAATAATCATCAATTATTAATCCACAATAGTTAGTTGATATAGTTGTTATAACTGTAAAGTAATAATAAGAAGAGTGTAATTAGAACAAACAGGCTTCTTCACAGGCCATTTAAGTACAGGGGCACCCTAGCACTTGAATCGGAAATGGTATTCCCTTTATAGTGCTTGAATTTCAACAAAATTTTGCATAAGCTTACTTTCCTCTAAATCATTATTTTTCTATGCATACCTTTTCTCATTTTAATGTCTAAACTGAAACATACTAAATATGATGACTTAAACTGAATAATTAACTATTTACTATTGAAATATATTTAAATGAGTGCCTTACACAGCTCTTGAAAAAGTGTTGAAGGTGTTTATGCGCTCTTACGCCTGCGCTTGCATTCCTTCCTGTGTCTTGATCAAGGTCACAGCAAGGTTTGATTAAAGCTCAAATTGCTTGACATTCCTATTTCACTGGATGTTCTGATTAAAAAACTATTTGGCAGTAACGTACAGCTTATGATGATGATATGTGCTGACAACTCTCACAATCAAAGGTGAAGGTCATGATGAGGTTGATGGTCAAATGACTATAATTTCCATTTTAAGCTGCATATCTGTAGTGAATGACCCAATTTAAAAAAAACCCACATTTTTGCAGGAATGTTCAGGGCAGGATGACTATTAATGGGAATGTATCATGCTATAACGCTATAGATGTCTTAAAAGATAAAATTATTTTTAAAATGGTTAAAACACATCTCATTATCATTTATAAAAAAAATCCAAATGGCTTAATATGTGAAATCTACCAAATGTGACCAAATCATTATTTAAGCAGAGTGTTGAACTTGAAACGAAATCCCCATTCTGAAAATAGCACTTAAATACTGTTAGACGACCATCGTATCATCATTCGGACTCTTTCTAAGATGAAACCTGAATAGCGGATCAAACTTAGAAATCAAATGAAATCACGTGACTCATTTAATATGTCACAAAATATGTTGCAATTTTATGTGAGAAATCTATTTTAGTCCAACCTAGGCACGTAGCCCAAGTTAGGAAATTTCTTTTCAATATATTAAGTTGGCATGTTTAAAAAGATACCATTTTGTCAATATGGGGTCAGTGAGTATATAATTATAGAGGCACGATATATAGGATAAAAATGTTTATAACCAATCTAAATTTTTTTAAAAATCCTGATAAATTCACGTAACTGTATCTTCTATCATGTTTAATAATATCTTTCTGTATTAGTTTATGTAAATTTGTTTTACAGATGCCTGTTTAGACAATCCTAACACTTGTCTTAATGGTGGCATGTGTGAAGACGATCCTATGGGTTTTGGGTTCAAGTGTCGCTGTATGTCAGGTTTTAGTGGTGAACATTGCCAGAACCCTCCAGATTTCTGTCAGTTGTATCCTTGCCCATGTGCTGCCTGTGTAAACAATTACATGGACATGAAGAGGGAGTGTATTTGTGACGATGACATGGTAAAAAGTAAGTGTTTATTATAATCTGTATATTTGTGACATAACTGCCTCGTGGAACCTATAAATGTAGGCCTTTCGTATCTTGTGAATGCATTTTCATGAGCATCTTCTAAATTTGATGGCATGTTCGTCATTCAAAACAACATTGCCATGATATTGAGGTAGATTATGACATTTAAAACCTCATTTATTTTATGCTTTTTGGTGAGTAATAGAGATTTTCAGTGAATTATTTTCTATAACTTCACTATTTAAATTGTGAAAGTAACTTTTTTTCTGTAAAAAATGGAATGGTTTGTTCCAGTAAATTGTAACTTAAATTTCACTTATGAACACTATAATTGACATACTCACTTTTGGTTTTCTGGAGAAAAAAAAACACGCTTTAAATGTCTTAAAAAATAAAATTATTCTTACAATAGATAAAAAGCTAGAAACAAAAGTTTGGTATGTCAAATCCTCCAAAACGTGGCAAACTTGATATGTAAAGAGTGGTAAAGATGAAAGGAAATCCCAATTCTAACTTGAAATGTGTCCATGGGACACATATGCCACCGCTTTGTAACTACATGGTAGATATCAATAAAGCCAAAGATCAAATTTCATCAAAATCAGTCCATCATTAAAGATTTTAGAGGTCGGAAACCGTCAGCCAATCAGAGTCAAGATCACCTAATTAATATGTGCCAATTCCATCCATTGTCAAACTTGACCTAGGTCTTGTTGATATAAAGCCAAACATAAATTTTCGTAAAAATCGGTCCATAAAAAACCAATTTCTTGACATTTGTCAATAATGTAAGTCCAAAAAGGGGCATAACTTCATCAAAAATCATGAGACCGGAATGAAATACGAACTTGACCTGCCAGTATTACCTGAATGTAAAGTCACACACCAAATTTGGTTTAAATCTGTTCATTAAAACTAAAAATATAAGTCGGAAACCATTTTCATACATACGTACGGACAGCGGTCATACTATATGGCTCCCATTGAAAATGGAGGGGACATAAAAATAGACAGCACCTATATACTGCTTGATGACCTAAACATCATTATTAGGATTCTCATTCTAAGATGAATCAATTTAATGAATGTCAAGTGTGTCTATCAACGTCATGTTGTAAATTTCAATGAACTATGGATGTAACTATTAATCTGATTGGCTGAATTGTTATGAATATTAATTACATAAAAGGTCAATTTGAGGTGACCTCCTATGCGTGGTTGTCAGATCTACTGTGCGTAGAGTATTGAAGCTAAAGTTAATCAGATTTTAATGAGATTTGAGAGAATTCCACGTTCAGTATTCACTTGATGAGATAAATTTGATCTTGCACCTAAACCTTGAAATATACTCTATTTTATTATAATATTAATAAAATCAAAGATGTCATAGAATATTAAAGGTTAATGATGTCAAAAGTTTCTATAATTAACTGTCGTTGCAAATTGATGGGTATGCCCGTAGCTGTTTTATTTACCAACTTTGAAATAAATATTTAACAATTTATTTACCGGTTTACTGGGTACTGATTATTGAGGGAAAAGATATGGCTGTGTTGAGTGCATTATTATTACAAATATAAGAAATTAGCGTTATTTAGCAATTTTACATGAGATTTGAACTTGTATACAATGAACTGAGATATGAACATGCATACAATGAACTAAGTTTATGTGAGCCTTAAATGATACATTTAAGTTCATAACTAGTGAACATTATTGATATTTTGGTCTGGGTCCAGTTAGCTCAGTGGGTAATAAGGTAATCCAAGGATTGTGAGTTCGAATTCCCACCTGGCCACTGTCTTCCTGATGATAGATATATGACAGTGTATATCATTGTCATTTATCTTTCACCACTCATTGAAGTTAAAAATTTATCAGTTACAGTATCATGCTCAAGGACACCAGACATGGCCGTGGTGGCTGATTGAACCCACGACCGTCTGATTATGGATTCGATGCTCTACCACTGGATCATGTGAACCACTAATCGTCTGTTAGCCCTTGATAGCATAAAAAGACATTAAACATTCAAACAAACTGATATTTTGATTTTCTAAGACTCATTTTAATTCAGTCTTAGAATGGCAAGCATTTTAAAGGTGGTATCGAATTGAAGTACATTGTAAGTAAAATCATTTTAAAATACTGGTAGCCATACAAATATGTACGGTAAGAATACCAAGTAATGTTGTGAGGTATAACACTTTCAATACCTTATACTGGTTTACATGAAAGTAGACTGATAGTCATCAGCGCTATCAACATCATTGATGTGTCACAATAATCTGGCATCTATGGAAGAATTTTAGTGTAGCTATAATATTTTATGTATAAAGACTTCATATTAAAAAATGTGCATCCATTCTTTTTTAATATGTATATCTGAATCTGAGATGATAAAAATGGATTGTGTATAAATGTACTTGAGAAGTTGTATCTGCATATATAATAAAATTATAGTAATTAACAGTTTATGAAACAAGATTTTACTACTCCGTTCTTTCAGTAGAGGAGTTTTGCCCCAGACCAGCCACCCCAGAAAACGGGATAATCTTGTCAATAAAGGACCACTTTATGCCAGGCGAGACAATATCGTACAGCTGTCATGATGGGTATACCCTTACACCATCTACCACCAGAACCTGTGGCCAAAGTGGACTGTTTGACAATCAGGAACCTGTATGTGAAGGTATGCCTGACACTTATCAAGCTTATTAAGTAATTATTTGTACAAATATGATAGAAGTGAACAATTGAATTAATAGTGTTCAGGATCTCGCAGAAGCTTGGACCCCAACTGAGCTTTCTTGTAAATGGATGTCATTTTTAATATTAATAAATTTTATAAACATAATTTAAAGGATATATTTTAAAATATGCTTAATTGTTGAACTTGGTCAGTAGCATGTCTGACTGTCAATCAACGGGTG
The DNA here is from genome assembly GCA_029582155.1 of Panopea generosa. Taxonomy (NCBI): domain Eukaryota; kingdom Metazoa; phylum Mollusca; class Bivalvia; order Adapedonta; family Hiatellidae; genus Panopea; species Panopea generosa. The sequence continues at coordinate 20,475,639 of CM055895.1, forward strand.
AGCCCAAATCCATAACTTGTAGTAACAGGTCATTAACTTTGTTCTTCAACCATGAATCTCTCACCCCTGAATGAGCGGAATTTTTTTTTTGTTGTACGCTATTACACAAGTGATCTTATAGGGCTATTTTTATTTACATTGTCACGTTTTACGATGTGATGACAGGAAAAGAGCAAGGTTAAGTGTACATGTAGATAAGGATTAAGCTTAAAAATTATGCAGGGAAGTTGTCACTGACTTGCTGATACACTGGTCAACCACCTCAGGAGTAATGATTATATAAGATTTTATGAAAATAGGAGCACTGACTGCCATTTTAAAATTACAACTGAAATACTGTTTTAAAAAAAAGGAATTAAGTCCAATACAAACAAATTAACAAAGAAATAGCTAAGATGCCATCTTGGCATTTGTACAAGGCTTTTATAAGGTATTAAATGGAATTTCATGCTAAATATTTTTTTTAATTAAACACATATAAATGTAATATACAAGACCTGGAACATGGATAGAGGGCAACGTCCCATAACTCTATTTTGAATGGTAACGGCATTATCTCCCTTTTATACCTTAGTATCGGTTATTATCTCTTGTATGAAGGGAGGTTAACCCGTTGCTTCATATAGATGCCTTTGGACACCTCTAATATAGATGCCTTTGGACACCTCTAATATAGACGCCTTTAGACACCCAATATAGATACCTTCGGACACCTCTAAAAAGACGCCTTTGGACACCTAATATAGTCGCCTTTTGACACCTCTAATATAGACGCCTTTGGACACCTCAAATATAGAAGCCTTTGGACACCTAATATAGAAGCATTTTGACACCTCTAATATAGAAGGCTTTTGAATTATTGGGTGAATTATGTTTATATTAACTGACAGAGTGGAAAACAGTGCAGGAAGTGTTCAGATTGCTTGTTACCAGCAATCTAAACTCTTCCTGCACTGTTTTCAAAGGCTTTCTGTGGTTGGTTTGGGAAAACGTGTATCTGTGGAGTAAAGGGTTAACTACTCGATCAAATACTTGTTCTGGGTGCATCCATCTGTTCTACTTGATACCCTTGTTTCAGAACTTAAAAGCATTCTAGATACATTAGAATAAAATCTTGAAAAACAAGCTGATCTCTATACATCTGGAACCAGGAACAAATTAAAAACAGCAATTTGTTTATCACTACAAATGATTACTGATAAAAGATAATATTTATTTTGCTATTGATGCATGCAATTGAATTATTTTTCTGACACATGTCTTTTTTTTTATTTAGTTCAACACTGTGAAGTACCGTCTTTGAATGGCTATGGTGGCTGGTATGATCCTGCAGTTGGCGATAATAGATTGATGTTTGGTGCAATGGTGACTGCTCATTGTGGTAAAAATACAGCGGTTTCTTGGAAAGTCATGTGTACACTATCAAATCACAGTGAACCAGTGCATTTGGTCACTTCCTCAGGAGAGTTCAGCGTGGACACAGTTTGTGCAGGTAACAGTAAAACAGTTTTGGTGCTATAAGAAAGACTGTAGGATGAAAGTATAATGATCATGTACTGTTATGAGGAAGACTGTAGGATGAAAGTATAATGATCATGTACTGTTATGAGGAAGACTGTAGGATGAAAGTATAATGATCATGTACTGTTAGGAGGAAGACTGTAGGATGAAAGTGTAATGATCATGTACTGTTAGGAGGAATACTGTAGGATGAAAGTGTAATGATCATGTACTGTTATGAGGAAGACTGTAGGATGAAAGTGTAATGATCATGTACTGTTAGGAGGAAGACTGTAGGATGAAAGTGTAATGATCATGTACTGTTAGGAGGAAGACTGTATGATGAAAGTGTAATGATCATGTACTGTAAGAAGGAAGACTAGGATGAAAGTATAACAACCATGTACTGTTAGGAGGAATACTGTAGGATGAAAGTACAAAGATCATGTACTGTTATGAGGAAGGCTGTAGGATGAAAGTATAAAGACCATGTACTGTTATGAGGAAGACTGTAGGATGAAAGTGTAAAGACCATGTACTGTTATGAGGAAGACTGTAGGATGAAAGTGTAAAGACCATGTACTGTTATGAGGAAGACTGTAGGATGAAAGTATAACAACCATGTACTGTTAGGAGGAAGACTGTAGGATAAAAATATAAAGACAATATACTGTAAGGAGGAAGACTGTAGGATAAAAGTATAAAGACCATGTTCTGTTATGAGGAAGACTGTAGGATAAAAGTATAACAACCATGTACTGTTATGAGGAAGACTGTAGGATAAAAGTATAAAAAACATGTACTGTTATGAGGAAGACTGTAGGATAAAAGTATAAAAACCATGTACTGTTATGAGGAAGACTGTAGAATGAAAGTGTTACAACCATGTACTGTTAGGAGGAAAACTGTAGGATGAAAGTGTAATGATCATGTACTGTTAGGAGGAAGAATGTAGGATGAAAATGTGTAACAACCATGTACTGTAAGGAGGAAGACTGTAGGATGAAAGTATAAAAAACATGTACTGTTATGAGGAAGACTGTATGATAAAAGTATAAAAAACATGTACTGTTAGGAGGAAGACTGTAGGATAAAAGTATAAATACCATGTACTGTTATGAGGAAGACTGTAGTATAAAAGTATAAAAAACCATGTACTGTTATGAGGAAGACTGTAGGATAAAAGTATAAAAACCATGTACTGTTAGGAGGAAGACTGTAGAATGAAAGTGTTACAACCATGTACTGTTAGGAGGAAAACTGTAGGATGAAAGTGTAATGATCATGTACTGTTAGGAGGAAGAATGTAGGATGAAAATGTGTAACAACCATGTACTGTAAGGAGGAAGACTGTAGGATGAAAGTATAAAAAAACATGTACTGTTAGGAGGAAGACTGTAGGATAAAAGTATAACAACCGTGTACTGTTATGAGGAAGACTGTATGATAAAAGTATAAAAAACATGTACTGTTAGGAGGAAGACTGTAGGATAAAAGTATAAATACCATGTACTGTTATGAGGAAGACTGTAGTATAAAAGTATAAAGACCATGTACTGTTATGAGGAAGACTGTAGGATAAAAGTATAACAACCATGTACTGTTATGAGGAAGACTGTAGGATAAAAGTATAAAAACCATGTACTGTTAGGAGGAAGACTGTAGAATGAAAGTGTTACAACCATGTACTGTTAGGAGGAAAACTGTAGGATGAAAGTGTAATGATCATGTACTGTTAGGAGGAAGAATGTAGGATGAAAATGTGTTACAACGATGTACTGTAAGGAGGAAGACTGTAGGATGAAAGTATAAAAAACATGTACTGTTAGGAGGAAGACTGTAGGATAAAAGTATAACAACCATGTACTGTTATGAGGAAGACTGTATGATAAAAGTATAAAAAAACATGTACTGTTATGAGGAAGACTGTAGGATAAAAGTATAAAAACCATGTACTGTTATGAGGAAGACTGTAGTATAAAAGTATAAAAACCATGTACTGTTAGGAGGAAAACTGTACGATGAAAGTGTAATGATCATGTACTGTTAGGAGGAAGACTGTAGGATGAAAGTATAAAGACCATATACTGTAATGAGGAAAACTGTAGGATGAAAGTATAGTGATCAGGTACTGTTAGGAGGAAGACTGTAGGATGAAAGTGTAACAACCATGTACTGTTAGGAGGAAGAATGTAGGATGAAAGTATAACAACCATGTACTGTAAGGAGGAAGACTGTAGGATGAAAGTATAAAGACCATGTACTGTTATGAGGAAGACTGTAGGATGAAAGTATAATGATCATGTACTGTAAGGAGGAAGACTGTAGGATGAAAGTATAAAGACCATGTACTCTTAGGAGGAATACTGTAGGATAAAAGTGTAATGATCATGTACTGTTATGAGGAAGAATGTAGGATGAAAGTGTAACAACCATGTACTGTTAGGAGGAAGACTGTAGGATAAAAGTATAACGATCATATACTGTTATGAGGAAGACTGTAGGATAAAAGTATAAAGACCATGTACTGTTAGGAGGAAGACTGTAGGATGAAAGTGTAACAACCATGTACTGTTACGAGGAAGACTGTAGGATGGAAGTGTAACGATCATGTACTGTTAGGAGGAAGACTGTAGGATGAAAGTATAATGATCATGTACTGTTATGAGGAAGACTGTAGGATGAAAGTGTAACAACCATGTACTGTTACGAGGATGACTGTAGGATGGAAGTGTAACGATCATGTACTGTTAGGAGGAAGAATGTAGGATGAAAGTGTAACAATCATGTACTGTTATGAGGAAGACTGTAGGATGAAAGTATAATGACCATGTACTGTTATGAGGAAGACTGTAGGATAAAAGTGTAACAACCATGTACTGTTATGAGGAAGACTGTAGGATGGAAGTGTAACGATCATGTACTGTTATGAGGAAGACTGTAGGATGGAAGTGTAACGATCATGTACTGTTAGGAGGAAGACTGTAGGATGAAAGTATAACGATCATGTACTGTTAGGAGGAACAATGTAGGATGAAAGTGTAACAACCATTTACTGTAAGGAGGAAGGCTGTAGGATGAAAGTGTCACGATCATGTACTGTTAGGAGGAAGACTGTAGGATAAAAGTATAATGATCATGTACTGTTATGAGGAAGAATGTAGGATGAAAGTGTAATGACCATGTACTGTTATGAGGAAGACTGTAGGATAAAAGTGTAACAACCATGTACTGTTATGAGGAAGACTGTAGGATGGAAGTGTAACGATCATGTACTGTTAGGAGGAAGACTGTAGGATAAAAGTGTAACAACCATGTACTGTTATGAGGAAGACTGTAGGATGGAAGTGTAACGATCATGTACTGTAAGGAGGAAGACTGTAGGATGAAAGTATAAAGACCATGTACTGTTAGGAGGAAGACTGTAGGATGAAAGTATAACGATCATGTACTGTTAGGAGGAACAATGTAGGATGAAATTGTAACAACCATTTACTGTAAGGAGGAAGTCTGTAGGATGAAAGTGTCACGATCATGTACTGTTAGGAGGAAGACTGTAGGATAAAAGTATAATGATCATGTACTGTTATGAGGAAGAATGTAGGATGAAAGTGTAATGATCATGTTCTGTTAGGAGGAAGAATGTAGGATGAAAGTGTAACAATCATGTTCTGTTAGGAGTAAGACTGTAGGATGAAAGTATAATGACCATGTACTGTTTGGAGGAAGACTGTAGGATGAAAGTATAACAATCATGTACTGTTATGAGGAAGAATGTAGGATGAAAGTGTAATGATCATGTTCTGTTAGGAGGAAGAATGTAGGATGAAAGTGTAACGATCATGTACTGTTATGAGGAAACTGTAGGATGAATGTATAATGACCATGTATTGTTACGAGGAAGACTGTTGGATGAAAGTGTAACAACCATGTACCGTTACGAGGAAGACAGTTGAATGAAAGTGTAACAATCATGTACTGTTAGGAGGAAGACTGTAGGATGAAAGTGTAATGATCATGTACTGTTAGGAGGAAGACTGTAGGATGAAAGTATAACAACCATGTACTTTATGTGGAAGACTGTAGTATGAAAGTATAACGACCATGTTCTGTTACGAGGAAGACTAGGATGAAAGTGTAACGATCATGTACTGTTATGAAATCATAGCATTGTTATCTTGAACTATATATATTCTATGTTTAACCAAATTACAATGATTGAGCTAGAATGCTGGGTTGCTTCTTCAACAAAATATTGGTTTAATATGTCATTGATCATTCTGTTCTTTATTGTTTTTGTTAGATTATCATCTCTTTTTTTTTTAAAAAAAAAAACAAAATGGTGTTATTTCTGTAATATTGATTTTTATTAGAAATTGACTGCGGAGAACCGATGCTACCTATGGGGACTGTTGTGATTCCACCAACAGGGGACACAGCCTTAGCTGCATCTCGTGAGTTTAAATGTCAGCCAGGGTATGAATTAGAGGGCTGCAGTGAGGCTGGCAACCAGGAAATTATATGTAAGGAAAACGGACATTGGAGCATTGGATCTCTTAGTTGTAAAGGTTTGTATGTTAAATTTTACTATGCTTATCAACACCACCCCAAAGAAAATGGGTCTAAGAATATAACAAGTTGTTACATTGAACAGTTGAATCCCATCTTTGCTCTCATTTTCAAAAGATAATTTTAGGACTGGTGACAGAATGATGTGATACTTATCAGGATTTTTTAAAATTTTATAACTGATTAAAAACATTTTTTCCCCAATATGTCATGCCTATGTGTGTTTACTGACCCTGCATTGCCAAAAGGATATCTATTTATATATGCCAAAATAATATATTGAAAAGTGATTTCCTAAATTTAAGGACATGCACCTAGGTTAGACTAAAATAGATTTCCCGCCTAAAGTTGCACATATTTTGTGACATATTAAATGAGTCATGTGATTTCATTTTGATTTAAATTTGATTCTTTATAAAGGTTGAAACGATGTAAAAATTGTTTTATCTTAGAAAGAGTCCAAATGACAATGCAAAGGTTGTCAAGCAATATTCAAGTGCTATCTATTTTTAGAATAGGGACTTCGTTTCAAGTTTACTGCTCCAAATTAAATATCAGTTTTGTCACGTTTTTGTGGATTTGAAATACCAAACCATATAATTTTTATTTAGCCCACCTGAGCAAAGCTCAAGGTGAGCTATTCCGAGTGACTAATGTCTGTCAGCGAACTTTTTGTTGTGTGCACTGTAGCACATGCATTTTTCATTGGATCTTCACCAAACTTATATAGCAGTTATATAACCATTATATCTCGAACAAGTTTTTGAACTGGCCAAATCAAATTATTAATGTCAGAGTTATGGCCCTTGAAACATTAAAAAATGCACTATTTGACCTTGTATCCACTCTAGCATTTGCATTTTTCATTTGATCACACCAAACATACACAGTAGTTAGATAATCATAATATCTTGGACATGTTATTGAACAGGCCTAATCAGGTAATTAATGTCAGAGTTATGGCCCTTGAACCATCAAAAATTGCATTATTTGACCATTTGTGCATTCTAATACTTGCAGTTTTCACTAGATGTCTACTTAACTTACATAGTAGATGTATAACCCAGAGTTTTTGAACTGGCCAATGAGATAAATGTAGTCAGAGCTTTGGCACTTAAATTGTCAAAAATTGTGTGTATTTGATGTTGTGTGCTCTCTAGCACTCACAGTTAATATTAAATCTTCATGAAACTTACACAGTAGTTATTTAATCATAATATCTTAAACAAGTTCTTTAACTGGCCAAATTGGATAATTAATGTTGGGTGTTATGGTTCTTGAATCGACATAAATTGCATTATGTGAATTTATGTACACTCTAGCACCTGCAAAAATTGCCATCTTTGGCATTGACTCTTCTTCCATTAGCATTAGCGATTTAGGGCCATTCTGGCCCTCTTGTCTGTTTATGATAATGATATGCTTCTTATCCAATTTAAAAATATTTTATTTTTTAAGATATTTATAGCATGATATTTATTTTTGTGATAAACTCCCTTTATAACATGCAATACCCTAAGAATCTTTCATGGGTTTGAGGTTCGGATAGAAAACTTCATCCCAAGTAAAAACTGTTTTGGTTGGAATAATACTTTAACAAGTTAATGCGAAAAACAGTAATGCTAATGGAAGTCCTGAATTTTTCTTGCACTACCAAACACATTCAATAATCATTTTAAATTTATTCATTGTTACACTTTTGTCCACAATTGCTTTTGAGACTTCAAGTCATATGATCTGTTGTATCTTGAATACTGCTCATGAAAGTCCAAACATCAGGATGAGACCATTTAACCAGTGCAATATACATATCTCACACTGATAAAGTCACACACATCCTCTACTATGTGAGAAACGCTGACTGTATAATCATATTCAACCCGCAGCTTCATAACGGACGATAGAATTTTAAAAAATTTCTTCCACAGATGGCATTTATTTTAAGACAGGTGAAATCATGAGTATAACATTTTAATATTTTATTTTTAAATAATTGCTGTTAAATTTTGCTATAACACACAGTATGAAACAATTTCTATATTTCACAATAATACTAACATCTCAATTACAACTGTGGTTGCAGCTATGCAATATATGTATTTCATTCTATTGCTAACAAATCTCCATTACAACCGTGTTTGCAGCGCTGCAGTATCTGTCTTTCACTATAATACTAACATCTCAGTTACAACCGTGGTTGCAGTTATGCAATATTTGTATTACACTCTAATGTTAACATCTCAATTACAACCATGGTTGTAGCTATGAAATATTTGTATTACACTCTAATGTTCACATCTCAATTACAACCATGGTTGTAGCTATGAAAAATTTGTATTCCACTCTAATGTTCACATCTCAATTACAACTGTGGTTGCAGCTATGCAATGTGAAGACCCTGGGACACCAGCAGGTTTGAAACAAGTTGCAACAAGTTACAGTGTGGGTGAGGAGCTGTCATTCATGTGTATAAAGAAGGGTTATAAGCCTGATGGACTCATGTATTGTTTATACAATGAAATAACGGGTGAGACATACTGGAATGGTTCCGTGCCTACTTGTATAGGTAAGTATCATGTAGATGGTGTCTGTAGTTTAAGATCTAGCTTGCTGATAACATTCATGACACCATTGACAAACAATGTTGACCCATCTCCATGTAAGTAAAAAAACGATTTGTGATTGAGCATTATAAGCTGGTGCTACAATGATTGATTGAATATTTAGCATTATTTTTATGCCATCAAGGGCTAACAGACGATCGGTTAACCTAACAACTATTTTCTGGGATCCTGAAAGATTAACCAGTACTCAAGCACACCCCATCTCTACAAGTAATTGATACCTTTACCACTTGAATCAGCGGTGAGAGAAGAATGATAATGAGATGCAATGTCATATATCAATCATCACCGAAACTGTTGCCGGACAGGGATTTGAACTCACAACTCCTGGATTGATAGTCAGTTGGGTAACCAACTGAGCTAATTGGGCCCGGTGGTGGTACAAAATACATGAAACAATCAATGATTATGAAAAAAAAATTGCATTGAGAATAGTTTAAAACAGATATATGTATAATGAAGTTCGTTATTGATCTAATAATTTATAACCTCTACAGATGTGACAGTGCCTGAGTGTACCAACACAGAGCCGAACAAAGTGTATGTGTATTACCTACAGCCCAGTATGCACATGAAAGCCAGTGCCATGGACAACTCTGGTGTACTGGCCAATTATTATTCGGACAATAACTTTCGACCAGGAGACAGGACTGAGTCCGACCAGCATATAACTTCTACAGCCATTGATTATGCGGGTTTGAAATGCCAATCTGAACTTTTTATTGAAGTCATAGGTAGGTAGCAATTTCAGATGCCAAAATGTCAAACTAATATTCATTGTGAACGGTCTTACATTGTTATCCATGTCAAGGTCATATTTATTGTTAACTATGTTTCATTATTGACCTTCTGGCAAGGTCATATTCATTGTTAACTGTTTCATTGTTTACCTTCAGGCAAGGTCATATTCATAGTTAACTGTTTCATTGTTGACCCTCAGGCAAGGTCATATTCATTGTGAACTGTCTTACATTGTTATCCATGTCAAGGTCATATTTATTGTTAACTATGTTTCATTGTTGACCTTCAGGCAAGGTCATATTCATTGTTAACTGTTTCATTGTTGACCTTCAGGCAAGGTCATATTTATAGTTAACTGTTTTATTGTTGGCCTTCAGGCAAGGTCATATTCATTGTGAACTGTCTTACATTGTTATTCATGTCAAGGTCATATTTATTGTTAACTATGTTTCATTGTTGACCTTCAGACTTGGTCATATTCATTGTTAACTGTTTCATTGTTGACCTTCAGCCATGTTGCAGTCCTACTTTCTCAGCTAATAAAATCGCCCAGATTTTTCAAAACATAACATTCTATATTACACAGAATATCATGACCATCAGTAGATGGTGACTTACTGCCACAGCCAATGAAATCACTCCAGTGATGAGAAAATAGATCAACATCTAAGCCAGTTTAAAGTTAAATGGAATTTGCTACGCCAGTATACTGCGATTTCAAATCACTTGCTAAGAATACTAATTATTTGTAGAAAGAAAGGAACAAAATAATGTGAATGAAAACTTTTAAAATAGTACAGTTGTATTTTTTTATTAACATACTTGAAAGATCTCACAGCTGAAATAAATGTCACGCTGATGTAAAATGTGTTGTCATATTCTTCGAGAAAACGACAAATTTTTAGCACCATCACAATATTGAAAACTTAATACACACATGCGTTAACACGTGACCTCTGACATTGACTCCTATACTTTATGTAATAAACAGATGGTAGTTTAACACAGTAACCGTATTTATGCATGATTTTTCTGATTTGGGTCCATCTGTGCGTCCATCACATAGTTATGATGTTTTATCACATAATTTACAGTGCAGATGTGCAATAAATCCATCACATAGTTATGATGTTTTATCACATAATTTACGGTGCAGATGTGTAATAAACCCATCACATAGTTATGATGTTTTATCACATAATTTACAGTGCAGATGTGTAATAAACCATCACATAGTTATGATGTATCATCACATAATTTACAGTGCAGATGTGTAATAAACCCATCACATAGTTATGATGTTTTATCACATAATTTACAGTGCAGATGTGTAATAAACCCAACACATTGTTATGATGTTTTATCACATAATTTACAGTGCAGATGTGTAATAAACCCATCACATAGTTATGATGTTTTATCACATGATTTACAGTGCAGATGTGTAATAAACCCATCACATAGTTATGATGTTTTATCACATAATTTACAGTGCAGGAGTGTAATAAACCCATCACATTTTTTTTATATTAAGCTAGTTTAATATCACTTCCGAATCCTCACTCTGCATTTTCAATATAACTCAGGTCTCATACATAAAATAACAAACTACTTTCTGACTTGCCAAATATATAAATAACGTTATGTTGCGACGTTATATCATACGATGACTGACGGAAACTAATATGTCATATTTATTCCTGTTACTTAATAAATGGTAAATTTACCATTTTCTTGCATTATGTAATAAAAAGAATTTTATAGTCATGCACACTTATTTTTGAATTTATTAAACTTGGAAAAAATAATATAATGCTCGCATAACTCCTTTAACAAATTCAATCATAAATGAGCACTCGTGCAAGATCCTCTAAATACTTAAAGATTTCAACATTGTTTTTAAAGATCCATCCGATGTGCCACAGTTAACGTGTGAGGATAAGGAGTTTCTTGTGACATGTGATGACCTTACTGTAGTGAGCTTATATGACGGGGTTTTTGCTGAGGATGCAGCAGAGGTTGTTGTAACCCCAGCTGTTGTAGAACTCTCCATAGCAAACATTGGACGCATGATACCAGTACAGGTGACGGCAACAAACAAGCGTTACTTCTCATCTTCCTGTTCATTTCTAGCCACAATTAAAGGTCAGTGGTCATGTCCTAATGTTTTCTTTGTACAAATAATCTCATTCTATTATATACCCCACTTCCCTCTATACCCATTTCTTAATGGTTCATTTATTTGTTTTAAGAGTTTAAAATACAGCTGTTTGTTATATAATTGTCGTCCTGACATACCTCAAATTTGCAAGCACAGAACCTAATGACTGTAGTTCAACAATCTGTCTTAAAAGGCCACCTTTGCTCCTTTCCTTAACTGGCTGCTTAAGACAGGGTTGACTGTATATGGTAAAGAATGGCAGATTTTATCTAAATAAATGAAGAAAACATCTCCTGTACTTACTTTTTTACACATTTGAGAAACAAGAGTATATCTGAAATACTGTAACACTTAAATTATTCTTAACAGTATTTGAAACAATTTTTGATAAGGAATGGTTGTTTAACCAAACCAAACTTTACTTAAGGTCAATGATAGCAGCAAACTATTGTTATTAAAAAAACTCATAGCTAAATATAAAGTAGTCCGCAGAAATCATTAAAGTACATTATCTACTTTGTGGTACAATGTATTAAACAACAATTACACAGTTTTTAGCTCTTCTGGTGAAAGGCCAGTAGGGTCTATGTTGAGATAAACCAAATGTCTTCCATCTGTCATCCGTCTGTTAGTCTTTTTCTTGTAGATGCAATGATCACCTTCACTTTTCATTGAATATTAACCAAACTTGCAAAGGAGTTATATAACCACAAGATCTGGAACGAGTTCTTGACCCAGCATGATTCGACAACAAATGCCCCGCCACAGGGCTTATAAGCACATTTTAAGTGAAACTTTAAAAACTATTTTCTCTGAAAATTCAAGGCCTAGACCTTAGTTTACATGTAGCATTGCATTAAGGTCACATAAAAAATTTGTTGAAGTTGGGTCCCTGGGGTCAGATTTCGGGCTGCCACAAGGGGCACTGTTTTACGTAATTTTATGACCAAAATATCTTGGACAGCAAATGTCAATGATGATCGCGATGCTGCGGAAAAGCAATCGTCAATGATGATCGCGACGCTGCGGAAAAGCAAGCGTCAATGACGATCAAGACTAAAGTATGTTACCTACTGTTTAACAGCAGTTTTGTTTCTTACTAGTTCCCCACTTTCATTGCATAATGCCTGCTAATATGAGGTTGAGCCAGGAAAATAAACTAGATAACATTGGCAGCCCAGTCCATATAGCGGACATGTCCATTTGAACAGGGCATGAGGGTGGATGGTTGCTTTACAATATAGATATATATGGGTAAACTTAGTCTAATGTGTTTTTTTTGTGTGTTTCATTTGCTTGCAAGGATATTACTTTTATTGTTTATTTCATCACACAGTTTGACTAAGGCTATTGATGGAAATAAATCACTCTCAATGTGGACTCTTCTAGCTATTTTCATGTCAAATTATTGGATAAATATTAACAGGAGATGGGTCTGGTTTTTTTTGGCACAGGTTGGACATGTAGTTTCCAATTTAATTACTTGGTCTTACCATATTATTCATTGACATTGAGGGGTAATTTGTCTTGATATACTGTGTTTTTAGGTTAAAGTTAAAGTACCGATAAAGTTTGATTCATTTTTAGAAGTCATTCTATGTTGAATTGATTAACCTCTGCTGAAATAAGGTTTTAGACAGAAATACATGCTGCTTTCTGTGTATACCTTATATAACATGAGAGTATCATATACCTACACAGTTCTTACAGTTTAACACCAAGTAACTAAAAAAGTCAAGCCATTTCCTTCAAAAGGATGTTCAGTTTCATGTCTCAAATGTCCAAAGTATTAGCGTTAAATTTATCTTACAGCTGGTGTTTGTTCGGAGGGCTTGCTCACCAGGGATATGAATGCGGATACCAACTGTAACACTGATACTGATGTTACATGTGTACGCACCTGTAAGACTGGCTTTATTTTGGCTAATGGTGAAACAGAACAGACACTTAATTGCACTGGACAGAATGAGTGGTCTCTGGCACCACAACCATGTCTGAGTAAGTTATATCATGCTCACCTTTTGTGATGTAGTTTTGTTTTATTTTTAGTAACCATAATTTTGTGTCATACAAAACGTAATTTGATATTTAAGTAGACTTTATCTGAGGAAATGCACTATTGTCATTACCTGCAGGTTCATTTTGTTGCATATTTATACAAATACACTACAAATACGCTACAAGAATGACCAGAAAGACAAAACGATAATCTCAAAACTTATAAACTCGAACTTTGCCAGTGCCTTCTGATAGCTCTAGAATACATGCATGTTAAATCCGATTAAAATCAGCTATAGAAAATGATGAAATTACTGTTAGCTCTGGAGTACATAATTATAATGATATATAATAATGTTTAAAATGGTGTGCATTAACCCTTTTACCAATGAAGATCAACTTTTGAAAACAATGAAATTACAGTTAGCACTGAAGTACATATAAAGTCAAAACTCGTTATCTCGATATTGATGGGAATGCCAACAAACATCGTGATATATGAATATCACTATAGATTTTGATCATTAGATCAATACTTAATTTCATCACCTGTCATATTATATCAAATGTACTTTTGCTTTCATATTCAGGTCCAGAATTACACAATGTCATGATAAATGCTCATATTCTGCCCTGCAGTAGAATTACAATGTCATGATAAATGCTCATATTCTGCCCTGCAGTAGAATTACAATGTCTTGATAAATGCTCATATTCTGCCCTGCAGTAGAATTATAATGTCATGATAAATGCTCATATTCTGCCCTGCAGTAGAATGACAATGTCATGATAAATGCTCATATACAGGTCCCTGCAGAAGAATTACAATGTCTTGATAAATGCTCATATTCAGGTCCCTGCAGTAGAATTACAATGTCATGATAAATGCTCATATTCAGGTCCCTGCAGTAAAATTACAATGTCATGATAAATGCTCATATTCTGCCCTGCAGTAGAATTATAATGTCATGATAAATGCTCATATTCAGGTCCTTGCAGTAGAATTACAATGTCATGATACATGCTCATATTCAGGTCCTTTAAAGGGGAACGCAACCCTGTGTATAAAACAGGATAATATGAATAGCTATGAGTTCAGCTTTCTATTAATAGTATTATTATGCATAAATTCGAGTCCATAAAGATATATCAGCTCGTTTTGTAACGGTCATTTTCGCACATCGACTTTGTGGTGGAAGTCGCCATATTGGATACCTGCGTGACGTCATAACTGCACTTCCGGTTTAATACATAATTGATTTATACGCTACAGCAGATATAGAAACGTGCAATTATAGTCACCGGCAAAAGTACTCGCAAGAATAATAAAATGGATTTTAGTAACGGAGAAGGACTTGTGACCTACAACTTTGAACCAGAATTTTCAGAAGCAGAGTTAAATGAATTAGAAGACGAGAGAAATAGTGAGACGGCACAGTTGTTCACACATGTGAAAGATTTTTGCAGCTGCGAAAACTGTGTAATGATGCTTTCGTCTGACGAAAATACGTGCTGCAGATGCAATGACCACACTATTGGAAATTTAGAGATTTAGAATGTATCACAGAAATAATACAGAGATGTCACAGCAATGTCTTATGAAGTTTTCACCCAAAAAGATGATAACTGTTAAATAGTCACACCGATCATGAACCAGAGATCAAACCCGAAACCCATCAATCACGACTCTGACATCTTATCTTGTAGCCTGACATTGATGATTGATTTTTCAAAATAGTAAAATTACCCTTAGCTTGATAAAAAAAGTAATTTTTTGCCGTCAGTGTTCATGCTGTACTATCAGGGTATATACTGTTTGCTACTCAGTCAATACATTATGAAAAAAAACACTAATAAGACAAGGAATGGAATTTAAGGGAAAATGTTTTGTTACATATATTTACCTGTCTAAGAGAGAAAAAGAAATAATATTATATCTCTTTTCTTATCGTGTTTAGCTGGTGCGGCCATTGTTGCGTACTGAGAAATGGCTGATAAAATTTTGATTTCATATCCTTTTTAGTAAATTTAGATGAAGCATGAATGAGTTGAGTTTTTTTTTGTGTTGTTTTACATAACTGGCACTGTCTTTTGGTTATTCAAATGGTGTTACTACCCAATTTGATATATGATAATTATCTATTCTACCAGTTCTCTGAACATATATGAATGTGTCTCCTTATAGGGAGTGTCATATGGAATATAATGTCTACACGCATATTGCACAAAGTGTATGTTACTGTCCAGCTACCGGCACCCTGCTGAGCTTTCATAATTCACCAACATCACATTCACACCATGTGGTAATGAGAAATACCCTGCCACATTGTGCATATTGTACCCTAATAAGCGTAATCACCCCAGGTTTAATGACAGGATGTTATATCACATAGTATTATGCCTTATTACTAATTTAAACATTTTCAGTTAATTAGGGTTTCAATATCAATGCAAACTTACAAGTAAAAAATTATGTTATATGATTTTATAAATATTTTTCATAAATTGTATACCAGAACACTATTTTAACAGTAAAAAAACAACTTTTCATGTATTAATGAATAAATAAAGGAACAAAGGTTTTACTTTATCTTTTTTCATTATGAAGTAGAGGTAGTTCAAATGTCTATTCAAGAATAATGACCTAGTTGACTGTGAAAAAGCCATATATCAATAAACTAAAGGGTTAACTGTACAGATGTTCAGTAAGCCTAACCACTGTTTCCTGCAAAAGTTAACCAGTACTCGAGCACACCCAACAACCACAAGTAACTGAAATTTTTTCCACTCGAATCAGCAGTGAGAGACAAATGATATTGAGACACAATGTTGTATGTCAGTCATCACAGAGACTCGAACTCGAGACACCTGTATTGATAGTTAGAAACGTAACTGACTGAGCTAATCGAGCCTGTCACAATTAATTGGCCTTAATTTGTATTTTAATAATAACTTTTAGATACCATGTCGTTTTCACACCATATGTTTTGGCATTTACCTCTTGTTTTTATTGTTAATTGGATTATCACACCTGTTTAAACAGCCTGCAATTATAAGATTGTGAAAGTTTGCTATATCAATTTCGCAATATTTTGGAAGAGTATAAAATTACAAATTAAATTTCAGAAATCAGCTGAGCTATATGTTATTAGCACATTTTTAAGAGCTTCCCACTGGATAATATACACTAAGTTTATATGTATGTCGCATATGGTCATCTTCGTACTGAAATCATCAGAAATTTGTATCCTGGGGTAGTAGTACGCCAAGGCATTGGTACGCTTCATTCTGCAATCTTAAGTCCTACCCAAAAGTATAAAGGCGTTTTGCGCGTGATGTCACCAGAAGTTTGACAATGAGGCAATGTGAAATCACATATTAGGAAAACTAAAAACAACGCTGCCCACAAAACATATCGCATTACTCCACTCACTTATTCTGCTGAAAAAAACAATGTTTATGGTTAAGTCCTTCAATTCAGAATAGTTTTCGCGTTAAATTGTCTTCCTTCGATGTTCACTAATGTACTGTATATCTATCTATCAATTGATTACGTGAATTAGTGTATATACAAAAGAGTATCAGTAGAGAGCAGTCACTAACGACACAATAAATTTTTCGCGAGAACTAGAACGGAAGTGCAGCTATGACGTCACTGAAAACCTCCAACATAAAAGAGCTTTAAAATGGCGGCGCCCATGATATATTGGAAACGCTTGAAATCATGATATTTAATGTCGTTTTTCTCACTTGATAAATTTCGTTCAATTAAAATTTGTTGATTTTTGTGTTAGTTACATGTCTATTTAACGATAAATGGCCATTTATATTCTGACATGCGGTACCCTTTAAATTTCTCGGCAGTGTGAGATATAAGCTGAGGTTGATTGATTGAATCAAATATTTATACAATTTACATGCAGTCACTCAATTTCATGACACAATGTTTGCAACATTCTGTCAATCGTTAAAACTGACACCTTTACCATAGACCATTAATTAGTGTTGTGTCTTAAACAAACGGTGAAAAATATCATACAAAGATTTTACACAATTGTGGAAAAAACATACATTATTATGTCCACAGTTATTATATCAAGACAAACACTCAAATGGTTGAGAACTTTAACTGGTATCAAGATATCCAATTATCGACACAGACAATATCGAAAAAAAAAAAAGGAATATAGTCGAAACTTGTTATCTCGATATTGGAGGGATTGCAAAAACATCGAGATATCTGAATATCTACACAGATTTTGTCTCAAGAATATATATATAGTTATTTTCATCATCTGACAAGTGTCACCTGTCAATTGTACTTTTGCTTTTATAGTACGATCTGTGCAGAAGAATTACACTTTTGTGATAAATGCTCATATCCGATTGCTGAGCATTCTTCTCTTGTTTGCTGGGAATGTGAAATCATGTAAACACTATCCTCACTGATGGCATTCTTTTCTTCTGTGCTGGGAATGTGAAATGATGAAAACACTGTCCCTACTGATGGCATTCTTTTCATCTGTGCTGGAAACACTGTCACTACTGATGACATTCTTCACTTCTGTGCTGGGAATGTGAAATGTAAACACTGTCCCCACTGATGGCATTCTTCTCTCCTGTGCTGGGAATGTGGAATAATGTAAACATTGTCCCCACTTATGACATTCTTCTCTTGTGTGCTGGGAATGTGAAATCATGTAAACACTGTCCCCACTGATGGCATTCTTCTCTTCTGTGCTTTGAATGTGAAATCATGTAAACACTGTCCCCACTGATGACATTCTTCTCTTCTGTGCTGGGAATGTGAAATGACGTAAACACTGTCCTCACTGATGACATTCTTCTCTTCTGTGCTGGGAATGTAAAATCATGTAAACACTGTCCCCACTGATGACATTTTTCTCTTCTGTGCTGTGAATGTGAAATGATGTAAACACTGTCTCAAATTGATGGCATTCTTCTCTTCTGTGCTTTGAATGTGAAATGATGTAAACATTGTCACCATTGATGGCATTCTTCTCTTCTATGCTGGGAATGTGAAATTATATATGAGAACTGATTAGTACCTTGTAGAAGAGAACTGCACATGATTGAAATAAAAACAAAATCCATGACTGACACATGATTAAAATACCTTAATAACAAATAATAACTAATGGTAGATAACTGTCATAACAAGCACTCTCAATGTTAAGCTGATCTTGACACGATTATATACAGTGAGATGAGCCTCTGATATAGCGCTGTGATATGTGCATGTTTGCCACATTGATCGTATACAGCAAGATAAACCTCTAATATAACACTGTGATTCATGCACGTTTGCCACATTGATCATATACAGTTAGATAAACCTCTGATATAGCGCTGTGATATATGCACGTTTGCCACATTGATCGTATACAGCAAGATAAACCTGTAATATAACACTGTGATTCTTGCACGTTTGCCACATTGATCACATACAGCGAGATAAACCTCTGATATAGCACTGTGATATGTGCACATTTGTCACATTGATCATATACAGTTAGATAAACCTCTGATATGGCACTGTGATATGTGCACGTTTGTCACATTGATCATATACAGTTAGATAAACCTCTGATATGGCGCTGTGATATGTGCACGTTTTTCACATTGATCGTATACAGCAAGATAAACCTCTGATATAGTGCTGTGATACATGCACGTTTGCCACATTGATCACATACAGCAAGATAAACCTCTGATATAGCGCTGTGATATGTGCACGTTTGTCACATAGATCACATGCTACATTGATCATATACAGTTAGATAAACCTCTGATATAGCACTGTGATATGTGCATGTTTGTCTCATTGTTTTCTTATTGAACACTGATATGTGCACGTTTGTCACATTGTTTCCTTATTGAACACTGAAATGTGCACATTTGCCACCATGTTTGCTTATCAAACACTGTGATATGTGCACGTTTGCCACATTGTTTCATTATTGATACATAATTTTGTTTTTGATTTTCTCTTGAATGCATGTCCATGAACATTCATTAACAAATACAGTTATTTCCTCAAATGTTTATGTTTCACCAAATGTATTTAGGTATCAAGGATCCTACTGTGCTGAATGAGATTACTGTGACTTACAACTATGAATTCGAGACAAAAAATTGCCTATTTGCTCACGATGCTCAGCTAACGGAATCTTTCCCATCCATAAGTGGTAAGATATCAGCATCCTGCGAGAAAGAAATGAGATGGGAGGTGACAGAAACCACTTCATTTGCGGATGACTTTAATACGGTAATTAATAAAACTTTTCAGTTCTTAATTATTCTAGCTGAAACAGTTATTAAATATTCCCTTTCATAGGTAGAGGATAAATTGTTTTTATCTTGTTTGTCTGTCCATCCATCTGTCTATCTGTCTGACAGTAATTAATAAAACATTTCAGTTCTTAATTATTCTAGCTGGAACAGTTATGAAATCTTCCCTTTAAAAGGTAGAGGATAGATTTTTTTATCTTGTTTGTCTGTCCATCTGTCTATCTGCCTGCAAGAAGTATTTTCCGCACTTCATTTCCGTAAACATTTATTGTATTTTGGTAAAACTGATAGGAAATATCAGTATGAGTCTAGTTGTGCATATCGTCATAGTGTTTTGATCTGATGATTTTAAAAAGTGTCCCATTGAATGTTTTAAAATAGAAACCTTGTCTGCTCTGTGTCTACTAATTAACTGTTCATTTGATATTGATGCAACTTTATAGAAAGTATAAATATGAAATCTAGTTCATCTCTTTGTGGTGTCTGGTGATTTTGAAGACAGTTATAAATGTTAGATTTTTTTAGAAAATAAAAATCTTGTCTCTGTAACTCCTATAATGCTCAGTTAACTACACATTCGTTTTATGAAAACTCTGATATTTAAATTGTTGAACTGGTCATGCCCAATAATTCATGAGTTTTTTTTTCACTCCACCATTGCAAAAAGTCCAAGGTGAGCTTTTGTGAGCTTTGATGACTGTCGTCCAACCACTCCAAATTATGAAGCCTGGGACCAAGAATATCGAACTTTGATCCATATATTATTCTCAACTGAAGATTTCATGCTCAACTAAAAAATGAATGGACTCATTATAACAAATTAAATGTAAATACCTTTCCATATCAAATCAGCATTAATACTTTCCATTTGATGGGCGAATCATGTGTTTGGGCTTTAATTTGTGTTTACGGCCTGGTGCTTTGATGATTAGCATGTACATGACTTGTAGTATCACCAAATAATATTCTCTTAGGGATCCTAAGGTCAAAATTTGCCTCAATCCTGCTGGAGGCCCGGAGACTTATAAGTTTAATATAGTGATGTTTTAATTTAAAAATCTTCTAAAGAACAAACCATCCAAGTCTGTTTAAAGTTGTTGTAAATGGTTCCTATGAGTAGGGGTTTTAAGTTTATTCAAATGAAGGCTAGAGACCATTGGGACCCAATAAGGGTACTTGCATAAAGTTAAACTATGGGAAAACAGGAGATTATATTTTCCTTGATTTTAGTTTTTTTTAAATCTTTTTGAGGGCTATAGCATTGTTTAGTGATAAAAGTTGAGACTGAGTCATTTTGAGGGAATTTAATATCGATAAGGGGCCAGCAGGGACTAGTCTGTAGTACAGATACATCTCTCTTGATTGGATCCATTAAATAGGAATGTTAGGAAAGCCACATTTGAGCATGTTGATTGGTCAGTTGTTTCAACTGTAAGTTTGATGATGTTACAGGTTAGTAAGCGTTCAACTGCTATGAATTGTGGGACAGGCATAGAATTCCCTGCTTTTTCCTTTGGTGGTTAATAGACCTGATTTGGGAGGTTTCAGTTTCTGGGATAGACTAGCAGGGACCCAAAAAGGGATAACATTATACATTTTGAAAAGAAAATCTCAAGAACTGTCCAATCATATTTGTTCATATATGATTTTAATGCTATCTGTGAGTGAGGGTTTCAAGTTTATTTTAGTATTTGGGCTCAGTAAGGAAAATCTGGGAAAACAGGAGTTCTCTTTTTCATGATTTATGTGATTGGGGTTCGAAGTTTTCCCAAATAAAATGGCTTGGGTCCATTGGGGTCTAGCAAGGAGACATCAGTTTTATCATGGAAATACTGTGGAAAAACGATTATTCTCATTTTTTCTTTTACAAGTTCCTCAAAAGCTTAGCCCATTCGCAATTTGAAGTAACATGCACAGTCAGGTGACCGACTTAGGTCCATTTTAGTCTCTTTAGTTTTTAACTGACAAGAAAATATTATATGTAATAAACTTAAATATAAAGGAAGCGGGAAAGTTTATTATAGTCCATTGCTATTATAAATTAAGGTATGTGCACGAAAAGTATATTGGATTGTATTGATTTAATGAATATTATAAATTGATATGAAATAATGAATACATTTCACAAATTATTCAGATACACTACAGTTTTAGAAATATAAAATAATTAAAACACATTGTAACTTTCAGATTAAAACTCAATTCCAAGTTAAACAGACAGAATTTTCTGTGACTGTTGGCGATCAGATAGACTGTTTACAAAAATTAAAGAATAACCAAACAGTTTTTGAGTATGGTTCCTTGCTTTGTGAAGGCAATACTGGTACAATGACAGCAGACCTAGTCAATGTGGTGGATGAGCCAGAATATTTATGTCTATCATCGGAGATGTCTGTACCTATGGCTGACAAAGCAGTCTGTGGTAAGAATTTGATTTGAATAATTTAAAGAGAGGTCTTACTCTGTTTATATTCTTCTTTCTGATGAGGAGATTAGGGTCATGCATTTTTCTTTCTGATGAGGAAATAAGGACTATGCAGCATTCTTTCTGATGAAGAGATAAGGGCCATGTATCATTCTTTCTGATGAGGAGATGAGGGTCATGCATCATTATTTCTGATGAGGAGATAAGGGTCATGCATCATTATTTCTGATGAGGAGATAAAGACTATGTATCATTCTTCCTGATGAGGAGATAAGAACTATGCATCATTCTTTCTGATTAAGAGATAAAGACCATGCATCATTCTTCCTGATGAGGAGATAAGAAGTATGCATCATTCTTTCTGATTAAGAGATAAGAGTCATGCATCATTATTTCTGATGAGGAGATAAAGACCATGCATCATTCTTCCTGATGAGGAGATAAGAACTATGCATCATAATTTCCGATTAAGAGATAAGGGTCATGCATCATTATTTCTGATGAGGACCATGTATCATTATTTCTTAAGAGGAGATAAGGGCTATGTATCATTATTTCTGATTAGGGGATAAGGGCCATGCATCATTATTTCTGATGAGGAGATAAAGACTATGTATCATTCTTTCTGATGAGGAGATAAAGACCATGCATCATTCTTCCTGATGAGGAGATAAGAACTATGCATCATTCTTTCTGATTAAGAGATAAGGGTCATGCATCATTATTTCTGATGAGGACCATGTATCATTATTTCTTAAGAGGAGATAAGGGCTATGTATCATTATTTCTGATGAGGGGATAAGGGCCATGAACTTTATTTCAGATGATGAGATAAGGGTCATGCATCATTATTTCAGATGAGGAGATAAGGGTCATGCATCATTATTTTTGATGAGGAGATGAGGGCCATGCATCATTATTTCTGATAAGGTTATCTGGGCTATGCATCAATATTTCTGATGAGGGGATAAGGGTCATGCATCCTTCTTTCATATGAGTAGATAAGGGTCATGCATCATTCTTTCTGATGAGGAGATGAGGGTCATGCATCATTATTTCTGATAAGGAGAAGAGGGCCATGTATCATTATTTCTGATGAGGAGATCAGGGCTATGCATCTTTATTTCTGATGAGGAGATAAGGGTCATGCATCATTATTTCTGATTTGGGGATAAGGGTCATGCATCATTATTTCTGATGAGGAGATAAGGGCTATGTATCATTCTTTCTGATGAAGAGATAAGAACTATGCATCATTCTTTCTGATGAAGAGATAAGGGCTATGTATAATTTTTTCTGATGAGGAGATAAGGGTCATGGATAATAATTTTACAATGAGGAGATGAGGGCCATGCATCATTATTTCTGATGAGGGTATAAGGGTCATGAACATTATTTCTGATGAGGAGATAAGGGTCATGCATCATTATTTTTGATGAGGAGATCAGGGCTATGCATCATTATTTCTGATGAGGAGATCAGGGTCATGCATCATTATTTCTGATGAGGAAATCAGGGCTATGCATCATTATTTCTGATGAGGAGATCAGGGTCATGCATCATTATTTCTGATGAGGAGATCAGGGTCATGCATCTTTATTTCTGATGATAAGATCAGGGCTATGCATCATTATTTCTGATGAGGGGATAGGGGTCATGCATCATTATTTCTGATGAGGGGATAGGGGTCATGCATCATTCTTTCTGATTAGGGGATAAGGGTCATGCATCATTATTTCTGATAAGGGCATAAGGGCCATGGGTTATTCTTTCTGATGAGATAATAAGGAATATATGCTGCAGCAAATATTTTTACCTCCAAAATGGCAGTAAGATGATGTCTTAAAAAGTTATTTTACACATACTTATATTTATCTTTAGGATTAGTTCATATTTAGCAGTTTGATAAATGGTTGTAGTATCGTTCATATGGTGTTTACCTCTCATGCCATATAGAATCATGGATTCTCTCACAGGTCAGACCTAATGGTCTCTGAATTGTACCCAGGAACAAGGCTAGAGATTAATTAACACATCTCTGAGCTTACTTTGTAACCAATTAAGAATAAATTAGTTTCTCTAAACATTATCAAACAATGTTTTCTTTCAGTACCAAAATGTATTTCTGGCACCATTTATGATACTGTAACAATGAGTTGTAAGCAATGCTCCTCAGGAGAGTACCAGGACATGGCTGGACAGACAGCTTGTAAGACATGTCCAACTGGTTATCTACCATCTGTGGACCAGACCTACTGTGTCGGTAAGTGATTATTGACAGGAACCTTTAAGTACTAGTCACTTGTTTAGAAATATTTGGAAATTTGTCTCTGACAGTCCAATTCCTGTGTGATATATAAATCTGACTCCTAAACCTAGTTTAATATTCTCCTTTTTAATTTACATACTGGCTTTTGTTTCACCAACAAATTTAAATATTTACATAAATATTTAAAAACTTAATTCGAAGAAAAGCATCCAGTTGATTATTGTTTTAGACTGACACTAACAAATTTCATTGACATTGATTAAAACATTTTAAAGTAACCAGTCAATATTAAGTTTTTAAGTATTTTAAAAAAATAAAACTTATGAAAATGTTGGTGAAACGGGAGCCTGATATTCATGACACATGCTAATGTTCACAATTATAAAATATGAATATCCTGTACTGTTCTTGACTGCAAAAAGTCAACATAAATGGGAGCCATACTGTTCTATATCAAAATATGAATATCCTGTACTGTTTTTGACTGCAAAAAGTCAACATGAATGGGAGCCAAACTGTTCTATATCAAAATATGAATATCCTGTACTGTTCTGTAATGTTCACAATTATAAAATATGAATATCCTGTACTGTTCTTGACTGCAAAAAGTCAACATGAATGGGAGCCATACTGTTCTATATTAAAATATAAATATCCTGTACTGTTCTTGACAGCAAAAAGTCAACGTGAATGGGAGCCATACTGTTCTATATTAAAATATGAATATCCTGTACTGTTCTTGACAGCAAAAAGTCAACGTGAATGGGAGCCATACTGTTCTATATCAAAATATGAATATCCTGTACTGTTCTTGACAGCAAAAAGTCAACGTGAATGGGAGCCATACTGTTCTATATTAAAATATGCATATTAAATTTTGTGAGGTCTGCAACTACCACTCTTAAATGAATGTTACAGTTATTCAAATACAGTTATTTTTGCCTGTTTTCACCCTTTTCGAAATTGGGTCCGCCATGTATCATTACCTCAAGTGTTCCTTTAAAAACATCACAAATTGGTTCTTCTTTCCTGTGGTATATATTGATTGATTGAATATTTAGTGTCATTTTTATACCATTGAGGGCTAATAGACAGTCAAATAACTTAACCACTTTTTCCTGGGATCCTGAAAGGTTAACCAGTACTCAACCACACCCCATCCCTGCTCACTCCATCTGTTACCAGGTGGAGATTCAAACTCACAACACTGGCTTGATAACCATAGGTGCTTCTGACTGAGCTTTTCGGGCCTGGCACATTTAGATATTTATATGTTGTCCTATCAAAACTGACATTTTTATGCAATTTCTGTGGTTGAAAACTAGATTTTGAAAGTCCACAAGTACATTTTAGAAGTCCACAAGTACATTTTAAAAATATGAATGTTCCATAAACAGACACATGGCAACTTTGATAAATTTTCACACAGCCGTATATCTGAAAGTTATGTCTTCATCGTGCAAATATGAAATTAGAAATCACTGTATAAAAAAATTCTTAATTCTATTTCTGTTTATAAAAGTGGCATAACTCATAAAAGGTGGAAAGGTATCATATATGTGGTCATATTTGTGGTCATATTTGTGGCCATATTTGTGGTCATATATGACAAAACAGGAAACAGATATTCTATGTTAATCAGTTTCTATAGGTAAAATAGAAAACAAATGTAAGGAAATATTAATCATTTAAGTCTTTCTCAAAATTATTTTATAATTTAGCATTTTACCATTTCTTTAACTCTAATCACTAATGATAATGTGTTAAATATGAATTTATTGTTGGTAGTCTCTGGAGATGAATATTTGTGGAGATTGTTTGATGGGTAAAACATGAATATAATTGATTTTACAATGCCGTGTGTCCTTTTAAAACATTTGTTCAGTTTTACCTCATTGGTTGAAGCAAGGACTTACAGAGAGGAGTGACAACTTGCATCTTTTGCTAAATGTTGGTAAAATAGCACACAAAGAATTAATATTTTGACAAATTAATCATTCATATTTCACATAAAATTGACTTCTTTTATGGCATATAATACTTTTTTAATGCACATGTACATAGATATCTTTTTTAACTTTTCACAGTTTTTTTTGTCAATGCCTAAAGGGCGAGTCATGAATATACATTTACTGAAAATGGAAAGGACCAGGCTCACGAAACCCCAATATTGGTCCTGTAAAATGCATTTCTTTTTATTTTTCAGCAAAACTTGGTGTATTTGTATCAAATATAATCTATTTGTTTAATATTGTATATTTCATTTTTCAATTTCATGTTTTTTCTATTCATAGAATGGCTCCAAAGATGGTTAAAATTAAGGAAAAAACTCATTTCCCCACAAATTCGTCCTGTTTTTCGGATTTAAATAGTTGTTTTAATATGAAGACATTCTTTCCACACAAAGATATTTATTCTGATCATTGTCTAGTACCCTCTGAGTAATATGTGTAAATACTTTCTTTTGGCAAGAGTGCCTTAACAATGATATATTTACATCAAAATGGCTTAAAATGTAGGAAAATATTTTCACTGCACATGAACACATTAATGGTAATGCATTAAGCAAAAAATGTTAAATTGAAAATCAAAATTTATACTTTAAGTCTGCCCAATTGTAACAAAATTGAAAATCAAAATTTATACTTTAAGCCTGCCCAATTGCAACAAGTCTAGCTTGAATATTTTTTATTTTTATTTTTTTATATGGATTGATTGTGATATTGACATCTTTTTCAGAATACTGTCCCAAAGGTTATTACTCCAGTTCAGGAGTGGCCCCTTGCCAGAAATGTGGCGTTGACCATTACTGGGTAAATTCAATGGAGTGCATGAAATGTGTTGATGGTAAAGGTACTGCTGGCATTGATAATGCACTGTCTGAAGATATGTGTCTTGGTGAGTTTACTGATTTAAAGGTTGATGGTAAAACTGCCATATCTTCTTCTGTCATTTTATTTAATACAGTTTTGAATCAAACAATGTTTGTTTATGTGTCCTTCACATCTGTTATTTACTGCAGTGTTTGTGCAAAATTAAGAGTTTGGGAATGCATGAATTTGTGTTGGGTTTTATAGCCCAAGCCTGGTAGGACCAAACATTTTTAAAACTAAAACAAGCTTCCACACACAGGTTGTTCAACAGTTATTGAATTGTTTTAAGACTACGGTAGTCAACTTTGTATCACAATATTATGTGACTGGTGGACAATTGATTGATTGATTGAATATTTAGGGTCATTTTTATGCCAATCAAGGACTAAGAGACGATCAGTTAACCTAACCAATGTTTCCTGGGATCCTGGAAGGTTAACTCGAGCAGACCCCATCTTTGCTATAACTGATAACTTTCACACTTGAATCAGCGGTGAGAGATGAATGATAATGAGACACAATGCCGTATATCAATCATCACGGAGACTGCGGTTGAGCAGGGATTCAAGCTCATGACCCCAGGATTGATAGTCATATTTTGAATGTGTTATTGATCAAAATATGCTTGAAGTAGGCTTCCTTATTTAGAGCTCTGAGAAATGCTTCTTATAATCGAAAAAAAATGTCGAGGTCAACTATGCCACAGGTGACACACTAAAGACTGAAAGTCAAGTTCTGAATAATAATTTAACACCAAACATTCTATATTTCATGTTTGTCTGATAGTCTTGCATTTAGTTGATATTTATTTATTTATTTTATCTAGTTACAAAGAACAAAAAACTTTATCACATTCTTATAAGAAATGCTTATTTTATAACAGAGGAATGCCCCACTGGATATTATTCTGCCACTGGTTATGCCCCTTGCACTGCATGTCCAAATAACTTTTACCAGGAAAATAAAGGACAAACAAAATGTAACAAGTGTTTGAGTACCTCCTATTCAGATGTTGAAGGATCTGACAATGCTTTGTCTTGCAAACTAGGTGAGTAAAAACTGTTTATAATCATTTCCTTTATTACAATGGATGAGCAAAATAAAATACATTTACCTCCCTTTTAAGTTATTACAATGGGTGAATACATATTTCCGTAAGATCTCAGTAACAAACTAAATAACTGATTTATTTCATTGACCACTATTTTTTAATAAAAATACAACATTGGGCCTCATGTAGAGTACTGATAGGTCTCTTTTTTTTCCAGTAACAATTTATATTAACACTGTTCATTGCTAGGACACATGTAAACATTCAGTTTCAAAGCGGGAAATTTTAATATTTTTTTAACAGTAAACAACTTTTTAATTGACATATATTTTTTGTCATTTTAAGCTTTACTGGCCGGACCAGTGCTTATATCATGACAAATTGTCCTTCGTCCGTCATCGCCTGTCATTGTCCACCTTGTAGAAGCGATAGCACTCCCATTTTTGAACAGATCTTAACCAAACTTGCACAACAATTATATAATCACAAGGTCTCAGAGGAGTGCTTTTCTTTGGGTCAAATTTGGGGCCACCACTGAGATCACAGTTTTACATAGAATTATAAAGGGGAAATGTTAACATTTTCGCCAAGACTCGATAGTAACCCCATTTAAGGCCAGCAGTGCTGAAGTCAGTGTAGGTTGTCCGTCCTCTGTCATACGTCCTTTGTATAGCAACCCAATTTTGAATGAATAAAAAGTTTGTTAAAATAAAAGAGGTAGTGTTCATAGGGGCCGGGAAAGGAAACTATTGGTTAACATAGATTTACTATGTGTTCACAGATAATTCTTAAAATTTGAAAAGAAGTGACAGGTAAGGTCAGGTGAGAGACTTTAAAAATTATATACATCCCTATATTTATGATGGTTAGGTGAGAATTATACACTTCCTTATTACAGTTTGGTGAATAAAACTATATAAATCCTTTATTATCACAGTTAGTGAGTAAAACCTATATAAATCCCTTGTTATCACAGCTGAGTGAGTAAAACCTATATAAATCCCATATTAATACAGTTAAAGAGTAAAACCTGTATAAATCCCTTATAATTACAGCTAGTGAGTAAAACCTGTATAAATCCCTTATTATTACAATTAAAGTATAAAACCTATATAAATACCTTATTATTACATTCAAAGTATAAAACCTATTTCATTACCTCATTATTACAGCTGGGTGAGTGAAACCTTTATAAATCCCTTATTATTACAGTTAGTGACTAAAACCTATATAAATCCCTTATAATTATTACAGCAAGTGAGTAAAACCTATATAAATATCTTATGACAGCAAGTGAGTAAAGCCTATATAAATCCATTATTATTACAGCTAGTGAGTAAAACCTATATAAATCTCTTATTAAAGCAAGTGAGTAAAACCTATATAAATCCCTTATTACAGCTAGTTGAGTAAAACCTATATAAATCCCTTATTACAGCTAGTTGAGTAAAACCTATATAAATCCCTTATTATTACAGCTAGTGAGTAAAACCTATATAATTCCCTTATTATTACAGTTAGCTGAGTAAAACATATATAATTCCCTTATTATTACAGTTGGTGAGTAAAATCTATATAAATCCCTTATAATTACAGCTAGTGAGTAAAACCTATATAAATCCCTTATTATTACAGCTAGTGAGTAAAACCTGTATAAATCCCTAATTATTACAGTTAGCTGAGTAAAACATATATAATTCCCTTATTATTACAGTAAGTGAGTAAAATCTATATAAATCCCTTATAATTACAGCTAGTGAGTAAAACCTATATAATTCCCTGATTATTACAGTTAGCTGAGTAAAACCTATATAAATCCCTTATTATTACAGTTAGTGAGTAAAATCTATATAAATCCCTTATTATTACAGCTAGTGAGTAAAACCTATATAATCCCTTATCATTATTATGTTGGGTGAGTAAACCTATATAAACGCCTTACTATTACAGCTAGTGAGTAAAACCTATATAATCCCTTATCATTATTATGTTGGGTGAGTAAACCTATATAAATCCCTTAATATTACAGCTAGTGAGTAAAACCTATATAATCCCTTATCATTATTATGTTGGGTGAGTAAACCTATATAAACGCCTTACTATTACAGCTAGTGAGTAAAACCTATATAATCCCTTATCATTATTATGTTGGGTGAGTAAACCTATATAAACGCCTTACTATTACAGCTAGTGAGTAAAACCTATATAATCCCTTATCATTATTATGTTGGGTGAGTAAACCTATATAAACCCCTTAATATTACAGCTAGTGAGTAAAACCTATATAATCCCTTATCATTATTATGTTGGGTGAGTAAACCTATATAAATGCCTTACTATTACAGCTAGTGAGTAAAACCTTTATAATCCCTTATCATTATTATGTTGGGTCAGTAAACCTATATAAACCCCTTAATATTACAGCTAGTGAGTAAAACTTATATAATCCCTTATCATTTTTATGTTGGGTAACCTATATAAACCCCTTAATATTACAGCTAGTGAGTAAAACCTATATAATCCCTTATCATTATTATGTTGGGTGAGTAAACCTATATAAACGCCTTACTATTACAGCTAGTGAGTAAAACCTATATAATCCCTTATCATTATTATGTTGGGTGAGTAAACCTATATAAACCCCTTACTATTACAGCTAGTGAGTAAAACCTATATAATCCCTTATCATAATTATGTTGGGTGAGTAAACCTATATAAACCCCTTACTATTACAGCTAGTGAATAAAACCTATATAAGCCCTTATCATTATTATGTTGGGTGAGTAAACCTATATAAACCCCTTAATATTACAGCTAGTGAGTAAAACCTATATAATCCCTTATCATTATTATGTTGGGTGAGTAAACCTATATAAACCCCTTAATATTACAGCTAGTGAGTAAAACCTATATAATCCCTTATCATTATTATGTTGGGTGAGTAAACCTATATAAACCCCTTGTGATGGTTAGTAAAAGCTGCACCCTTATTATTACAATTGAGAAAATAAAAATTATATATGCCTCCAATTTTGTTACAATATGGTGAGTAAAAACCATAAACCTGTCTGGCAGTTGAATATTTGATAAAATAGAAACACAATTACAAAACATAAACAATGCAATGCTGAATCCTTTGAGCAGGCCACTATGAAACAATAAACCTTAAATATAAAGTGTTTAAACATTAAAAGTGGATAAAAGATAGAAATTGTTAAAAAAAGAAATATACATAGAGAATGAATATAACTGATTTTCAGGCACATGTGGTAGAGCTGACTGTAGTGGCCATGGAGATTGTGAATATAATGACAACAAACCAACATGCAGCTGCGATGAAGGTAATTCAGTTTTGTCTGTTTCTTCAGGCATTTATACTATGTATGTAATGTGCGTTTGTTTTAAAACTTATTTTTATTGAAATTAGTTTTGAAAAATGTTCTTAAAACTTACCACTTAAGTCTTTCTACACTGAACCAGAACTTAATATTTGCCAATAAAATGTCTTGCTTGTTATATCTTCACAATAAAAGCATATACCTGTTGTGGGATGTTTTATCAATTTTGTTACCTCTACATGAGAGAAATACATTCCTATAAACTTGTTAGAAATGAAAGTTTGGATGACCTGGCTACCTCTACATAAGGGAATACATTCATATTTGTTAGAAATTAAAGTTTGAATGACCTCGCTACCTCTACATAAGGGAATACATTCATATTTGTTATAAGTTTGAATGACCTTGTTACCTCTGCATGAGAGAAATACATTCCTATTTGTAAGAAATTTAAATTGGAATGCCTTTGTGACCTCTACATGAGAGAAATACATTCCTATTTGTAAGAAATTAAAATTGGAATGCCCTTGTTTCGTCTGTACGAGAGAAATGTATTCCTTTATTTAAATGTTAAAATTGGAATATGTCAATTATTGTGTGCAAGTTAATCTGAATTTAAATTTTACTAAAACTTAAAATAAAATTTAATGTAAGCAAGGATTACTAACATTTGTGGCTATACTTCAATCTTGCATTTTCAAAGTACAATATTCTAAAATTTTGGAATCATACTTTTTAGCTTGACTTTTCATAAAATAGAGGGGTGGCTATTGTATTTGCCTCGGCGTTGGCATCAGAACTGATTTTTCAGGTTACAGTTTCTTGATAAGCTGAGGTATCTATGAAACCATTTATTGGATATGAATGAAAATTCACTTGTGTGTTCAACATCATCTAGGAAACTCATAGAGAGAAGAACCATAACTCTTGATTGCCCTTTGAAAGAATTATTGCCCTTTCAGATTTGCAAAGTTTGGTTAGAGTTTTTTAGCAGGTTAAAGTTTTTGAATTGATACATATTTCATCATCCTATCATTGAACATGAATGAAACTGCACATGTGTGTTCAGCATCATCTAGGAAACTCATACAGAGAAGAACCATAACTCTTGATTGCCCTTTGACAGAATTATTGCACTTTCAGATTTGAAAAGTTTGGTTAGAGTTTTTTAGCAGGTTAAATTTTTTGAGTTGATACATATTTCATCAACCTGTCATTGAACATGAATGAAACTGCACATGTGTGTTAAGCATCAACTAGAAAACTCATAGAGATAAAAACCATGACTCTTGATTGCATTTTGGCTTAATTATTACCCTTTTAGACTCAGAAGTTTTGTTAGAGATTTTTAGCCAGTTAACTTTTGTAGTACAAGGCCTTGAACTTAGATGTTTTACAAATATATGGTCAGTTTGTGGTCCTTCCTTCAATTTTGTATGAACCATGAACCTTGGGGCTAAATTGGCCTGCACTAAGGGGGCAAACTTTTACAGTATTAAATAGGGAAAATTCAAAAATCTTTTTCTACCAAAGCTGAAGAACTGGAGCTCAGATTTAATTAATCCCCTTTTTTTTTTTTTTAAATGAATTCTTTTAAAAAATAAATTTTTATGAAAGTTTAATTTCATCTCAACTTTAGCTTAATACACTAATATAGATTCTTGCTGATATTATATCAGGTAATGTTTAATTAGTATTTCTTGATATGCTTTACCAACTTGTATTATTATATTCAGGCAATTGTATTATTTAGGGTTAAAATTGGCACACCTATCAGATTATTTGTAAGCAATGGTTAATGAATTTTAAAGCAATTTTAAATTTTGAACGATAAATGTAACTAAATGCTAAATTGAATAATATAAAAGCAATATATACAATGTTGTTTTCCAAACTTATTTTCAACTGACAAGCAATAATTATAGCTTTATTTTACTACCCCTGAGTTTTTACATTTATTGTCGTCTGTTTAGTTCCTATTCCTGAAATAGCATCAAAATAGTCAAGCACGCTGTCCCTCTGACAATTTTTTTTTTTGTTCCAGGTTACTATGGTGACATGTGTGAGGTTGCCACTCACATTTGTGACACCAATCCATGCTACAATGGGGCGACCTGTATCCAAGGTGACTCAGTAACCAAGATGTCATGTTTATGTCCAGTTGGTATGTTGGAATTTTTATATTGATTTGTTGTTATCTTGATATGCTGAAAATTTTCAGAATATTTACTTTTGGATTTTAAACATTATGTACAATACTCCACATACAAAAATTGTTAGTTGTGGCCCTTATTTAATGTCATTTCAACTATGTTTGCACTTACTAGTGCACTGGGTTTGACTAAAAAATTAAAAAAACTAAACTTCAGATAAAATAAGATGGTCAGATTACGTAATTCACAACTTGGAACAGAGGTCACATATTGGCCCTGAACATTTTATATCCCTGAAATGGTTCCCATTGACAAGAGGGTTCAGCAAAAATGCTTTGTGTTTTTAAAATTACAAATGGTATTACTCTGGATTACATGGAGAGAATTTTATATCAGCTTCAACTGCAGTTTCTCATCATACTAGATTCCATGACTGGTTCTTAAAATATACGGTAGTTCCAAAGGTTTAAAGTGTTGGGTTAAAAGCTTTTGTGAATTCTGGATCAACCTAATGGAACAAGTTACCTCCACACATGAGAACAATAAATAGACTTGTGTCTTTCAAGGTTGTTGTCAAAAGCCATTTGCTTAGCACTTGATATTCATATATATATATATACAATGTTATATATTTGTCCTTTATATAAAATGTCCTTAACTGGATCCTACTCATATAAAGCTATCAGTTCATGTATGTAAATCTGTCCGTCCAGTCCAGATATGTTGCATGTAAATCAATAGTATATAAGTCTTGGTCGGCACCAAATATATTGATTTGGCAGAAGCCTTGATATTGTGTTTATGGTTTGCATTGTAGCTAGGCGCTCTCGCCGTAGTTTGGTCTGTACATTTATGTCTTGGTTATTCACAAATAAATATCTCCATATATAGAAGCCTTGATATTGTGCCTATGATTTGCATTGCATCTAGGCGCACTCGCTGTAGTCTGGTCTGTACATTTATAGAAAAGTTTTGTTGGTCATGTTCATTTTTTTTTATTTTTAAATCAGATTTTTTATATGGTCTCATCACCAGTATCACATTTATGTTTAACACATTTGAGCACAATATTCCTTTCTTCTTTTTCTTTCCCATTCTTTTGATCTCATTTAAATGTAGGTAAGCCTTATTAAGAGTGTTCTTATATATAATCTCCAGTATGCCTCTTCATGTCATGCCACCAGTAGCAAGGTTCATAATGGACAATGTTCAAACATTATGTAACTTAAAGACTTATTAGACAGTGGCAGTTTTCCTAATCCATCATGCTTAGTTAAATTGTGGATTAAATACTTCACTCATGAATAAGAGTAAGCTAATTAACAATAAAGATATTGTGGCATCTTGAAATGTTTATGTCTGTTAAAGTTGCAGCATTGTCTTGTTAAAGTAGTAGCTTGTCTTATTAAAGTAGCAGGATTGCTTTTATAAAGTAACAACATTGTCTTGTTAAAGTAGCAGCTTGTCTTGTTAAAGTAGCAGCATTGTCTTGTACATGTAGCAGCTTATCTTGTTAAATAGCAGGATTGCTTTGATAAAGTAGCAACATTGTCTTGTTAAAGTAGCAGCTTGTCTTGTTAAAGTAGAGGCATTGTCTTGTACAAGTAGCAACATTGTTTTGTTAAAGTAGCAGCATTGTCTTGTTAAAGTAGCAGCTTGTCTTGTTAAAGAATCAACATTGTCTTGTTAAAGTAACAGGATTGCTTTGTTGAAGTAGTAGCTTGTCTTATTAAAGTGGCACCATTTACTTGTTAAAGTAGTAGCTTATCTTTTTAAAGTAGCAGATTGTCTTGATAAAGTAGTAACTTGTCTTGTAAAGTAGCAGCATTGACTTGTTCAAATAGCAGCTTGTCTTATTAAAGTAGCAGCTCATCTTGTTAAAGTGTCAGCTTGTCTTATTAAAGTAGTAGCATTGACTTGTTAAAGTAGCAGCTTGTCTTATTATAGTAGCAGGATTGTTTTATTAAAGTAGCAGCTTGTCTTATAAAAGTAGCATCATTGACTTGTTAAAGTAGCAGCTTGTCTTGTTAAAGTAGCAGCTTGTCTTGTTAAAGTAACAGGATTGCTTTGTTAAAGTAGCAGATTGTCTTATTAAAGTAGCAGCTTGTCTTTTGTAAGTAGCAAATTGTCTTGTTAAAGTAGTAGCCTGTCTTATTAAAGTAGATGCTTGTCTTATAAAAGTAGCAGCATTGACTTGTTAAATAGCAGCTTGTCTTATTAAGTAGCAGAATTGTTTTATTAAAGTAGCAGGATTGCTTTTATAAAGTAGCAACATTGTCTTGTTAAAGTAGCAGCTTGTCTTGTTAAAGTAGCAGCATCGTCTTGAACAAGTCGCAGCTTGTCTTGTTATATAGCAGGATTGCTTTGATAAAGTAGCACATTGTCTTGTTAAAGTAGCAGCTTGTCTTGTTAAAGAATCAGCATTGTCTTGTTAAAGTAGCAGGATTGCTTTGTTAAAGTAGTAGCTTGTCTTCTTAAAGTAGCATCATTGACTTGTTAAAGTAGCAGCTTATCTTTTTAAAGTAGCAGATGGTCTTGTTAAAGTAGTAACTTGTCTTGTAAAGTAGCAGCATTGACTTGTTCAAGTAGCAGCTTGTCTTATTAAAGTAGCAGCTCATCTTGTTAAAGTGTCAGCTTGTCTTATTAAAGTAGCAGCATTGACTTGTTAAAGTAGCAGCTTGTCTTATTAAAGTAGTAGGATTGTTTAATTAAAGTAGCAACTTGTTTTATTATACCCCCGACAAACGAAGTTTGAGGGGGGATATTGGAGTCACCCTGTGGTCGGTCTGTCGGTCTGTCGGTCTGTCGGTCGGTCTGTCCGTTGCAATTTTCCTTGTCCGGAGCATCACTTGAAAAGTACTGGATGGAATTTCATCAAACGTCATACAATGGTAGAATATAATGAGAGGAAGTGCAGTGTACAAGAAACATAACTCTATTCTTGCTAATTACAGAGTTATTGCCCTTTGATAATTTTTCTTGTCCGGAGCATAACTTGAAAAGTACTGGATGGAATTTCATCAAGCTTCATACAATGGTAGAATATAATGAGAGGAAGTGCAGTGTACAAGAAACATAACTCTATTCTTGCTAATTACAGAGTTATTGCCCTTTGATATATTTCCCTTGTCCAGAGAATTACTTTTAAAGTACTGGATGGAATTTCATCAAACTTCATACAATGGTAGAATATAATGACAGGAAGTGCAGTGTACAGGAAACATAACTCTATTCTTGCTAATTACAGAGTTATTGCCCTTTGATATATTTCCCTTGTCTGGAGCATAACTTGAAAAGTACCGGATGGAATTTCATCAAGCTTCATACAGTGGTAGAATATAATGAGAGGAAGTGCAGTGTACAAGAAACATAACTCTATTCTTGCTAATTACAGAGTTATTGCCCTTTGATATATTTCCCTTGTCTGGAGCATAACTTTAAAACTATTGGATATAATTTAATAAAACTTCATACAATGGTAAACCGTTTTCTGTCATGGCGGCGTTCGGGGATATTCATCACCTTCAGTGATAGCTCTAGTTAAAGTAGCAGCTTGTCTGGTTAAAGTTGCAGCTTGTCTCATTAAAGTAGCAGGATTGCTTTGTTAAAGTAGCAGCTTGTCTTATAAAAGTAGCATCATCGACTTGTTAAAGAAGCATCTTGTCTTGTTAAAGTAGCAGCTTGTCTTGTAAAAGTAACAGGATTGCTTTGTTAAAGTAGCAGCTTGTCATATTAAAGTAGCAGCTTGTCTTTTTAAAGTAGCAAATTGGTTTGTTAAAGTAGTAGCCTGTCTTATTAAAGTTTTAGCTTGTCTTGTTAAAGTAGCAGCATTGACTTGTTAAATAGCAGCTTGTCTTATTAAGTAGCAAAATTGTTTTATTAAAGTAGCAACTTGTCTTGTTAAAGTAGCAGCTTGTCTGGTTAAAGTTTTAGCTTGTCTCATTAAAGTAGCAGGATTGCTTTGTTAAAGTAGCAGCTTGTTTATTTAAGTGGCAGCATTGTCTTGTTAAAGTAGCAAATTGTCTTTTTAAAGTAGCAGCATTGTCTTGTTAAAGTAGCAGTTTGTCTTATTAAAGTAGCAGCTTGTCTTATTTAAGTAGCAGCATAGACTTGTTAAAGTAGCAGCATGTCTTATTAAAGTAGCAGGATTGTTTTATTAAAGTAGCAACTTGTTTTATTTAAGTAGCAGCTTGTCTGGTTAAAGTTGCAGCTTGTCCCATTAAAGTAGCAGGAATGCTTTGTTAAAGAAGCAGCTTGTCTTGTCAAAGTAGCAGCTTGTCTTTTTAAAGTAGCAGGATTGCTTTGTTAATGTAGCAGCTTCTCTTATTAAAGTAGCGTATTGACTTGTTAAAGTAGCAGCTTGTCTTTTTAAAGTAGCAAATTGTGTTGTTAAAGTAGTAGCCTATCTTATTAAAGTAGCAGCTTGTCTTATTAAAGTAGCAGCATTGACTTGTTAAAGTAGAAGCTTGTCTTATTAAGTAGCAGAATTGTTTTATTAAAGTAGCAACTTGTCTTGTTAAAGTAGCAGCTTGTCTGGTTAAAGTTGCAGCTTGTATCATTAAAGTAGCAGGATTGCTTTATTAAACAAGATTGCTTCATTAAAGTCACATGATTACCTTGTTAGAGTATCAGAATTGCTTTGTTAAACTAGAAAAATTGCCTTGTTAAAGTAGCAGAATTGCCTCATTAGTAGTTTGTGACATTCCTATTTTTTGACATCTGGCGTAATTTATTAAAAATCTGTACAATTGATTTCTGAAGTCTCAGCTTTCATTTAAAGTTTTTTTTTTTGTTTTTTTTTTAGAATTCAAGTATGTGAAATATTAAAAGTAATTTAAAATAATGGTCATTGATTAATTTAATACCCAGCTAAACTTAAAAGTTAAAAAGAAACAATTTTTCAAATTTTTTATGGAGTGAAAGCCAAATACTAATGAACACCTCAGATGTAAAAATAGCAGATGGCTATCTGCACAACAAATGGCAGATGTCTATCTGCACAACAAATAGCAGATGATGTCTATCTGCACAACTAATAGCAGATGGCTATCTGCACAATGAATAGCAAATGTCTATCTGCACAACAAATAGCAGATGGCTCTCTGCACAACAAATAGCAGATGATGTCTATCTGCACAACAAATGGCAGATGTCTCTCTGCACAACAAATAGCAGATGATGTCTATCTGCACAATTAATAGCAGATGGCTCTCTGCACAATAAATAGCAGATGTCTATCTGCTCAACAAATAGTAGATGTCTCTCTGCACAATATTCTAAGTAAGCAGGTTGGTTTTCATCCATTTCATTCTGGTAAAGTAATGGTCACATTTGTGGATAATAAAACTAATTGTAAGACACCTTTATAACAAGATAATGTATAACTCTACATTTTACTTTGTAAAAAGGTAATTTAATGTGTTAGTTGATGTTAGTGTGACTTTAATGAAATGGTGTTATTAGATATATGTGGGGGGGGGGGGAGGGCAGTAGTGCAGTGGAAAGTGTTGGCCGTTTGCACCTGAGGTTGTGAGTTCAATCCCCAGCTCAACCCGTTGTTTCAAAAACAACACTCAGTATTGGTTCTACCCAGGAAGCAGACTTGAGAGCAGTGGATACAAGCTCTGAGCTTTCTTCACAATCAAGCTGAAATAAATTAGTATAACTAAGCATTGAGCTCCTCAAAATTATATTATCAAGAATAATACCTTGAACTAAATATCATTGTTTCTGCAGAGGATCCTTGTCCCATGATGAGAGAAGAAGGAAGAGATGGCGGAAACAATTATGCAGGATTTCTTCAAGATACAGATCTGATTACTTGTGAATCATTTTGTCAGAAAGAAGAGACATGTGTTGCAGTTTCATTAGTTGTAAACTTATGTGTTTGGTACAACAATACAGCAGCTCTGCATAATATTTCTGATGGCAAGAGCATTTTCAGTCAAAAGAATTGTAGAGAATGTAAGTGATATGTCCACTAGTGTTTACATTTGTGTCAGAACCCCTCATTGAAACAATATCAGACTTTGTGATTCCTGTATCATGAATGATACCATTTACATTTGGGGACAAATTAATGAAAAGTGTGTTAGCAAGAAAATGAAGTAGAAAAAGATATCAAAAACATCACCAATCAATATAGAATAAAAAATTATCCACTTATAATGTGTACATGAATCTTAAGATTTGTTCTAAGACATGTACTTTGTCATGCTGCACACATACATATGAACGTAACTATATATTTAAAGTTCACACTTTCATTTACCTAGACTCTATACTCTTTAAGTGGCAGTGACCTTAGGTTAACTATAAATAAACATCAATTTTTACCTTGACAATACTCTAAGTGACCATGACCATAAACTATAAGTAAACATCATTTTGAGCTCTACTGGCCAAAGGTCAACAGGGCTTATGTCATGATATATTGTCAGTAGTCTATCGTCCATCTGTCCATCATCTGCCCATTAACCTTTTTCTTGTAGATGCGATAGCACTTTCATTTTTAGCTCGCCAGGAAGAAGTCCAAGGAGAGCTATTGCCATGACCTCAGTGTCGTCGTTGTAGACACTCAGGTTAAACTTTTGCATTTAAGTTTAGGATATCTATGCAACCACTCACTGGATGTGAATGAAACTTTGCTTGTGTATTCATCATCATCATTGGAACACACACAGCCAAGAACCGTAACTCTGGATTGCATTTTGGCACAGTTATTGCCCTTTTTGGACTTAGACACCCAGGGGCGAGCTTTGTTGTTTTCTGACAACTCTTGTTCATTGAATCTTAACCAAACTTACACAGCAGTTATATAACCACAAGATTCAGACAAGTTCTTGAACCAGTGTGATTATACCACAAATGCCCCCACCACAGGGCTTATAAGCACATTTTAATTAACATTTCCCTGAAAGTTGATGGCATAGACCTTAGACATTTTACATGTAGAATTGCATGGAGGTCCCCTAAAAGAATGTTGAAGTCGGTCCCGTGGGTCAAATTTGGGACTGCCACAGGGGTCACTGTTTTACAAAGAGTTATATCGGAAAAATGTTGTAGATGCGATAGCACATTCATTTTTCATCGCATCTTAACCAAACATGCACAGCAGTAATATAACCTCAAGATCATGGACGAGTTCTTGAATCAACATGATTTGAAAACAAATCACCCCACCACAGAGTTATAAGCAAATTTTAAGCAAAACTTTGAAAAACAATTTCTCTGAAAGCTCATGGCTTAGACCTTAGATATTTTACATGTAGCATTGCATGGAGTTCCCCTAAAGATTTGTTGAAGTCTGGTCCCTGGGGTCAAATTTAGGACCACTACAGGGGTCACTGTTTTACATATAGTTATATAGGGAAAATGTTGTAGACGCAATGACACCCTTTTTCATTTCATTTTAACCAAACTTGCACAGCAGTTATCTAACCACAAGATCTCGAACAAGTTCTTGAACCAGTGTGATTCAGCCACAAATGTTCCCACCACAGAGCTTATAAGCACATTTTAAGCGAAACTTTAAAATTTCTCTGAAAGTTCAGGACCAAAACCTTAGATATTT
Organism: Panopea generosa; assembly: GCA_029582155.1. NCBI lineage: Eukaryota > Metazoa > Mollusca > Bivalvia > Adapedonta > Hiatellidae > Panopea > Panopea generosa. The sequence goes on from CM055895.1 coordinate 20,517,226, forward strand.
TACATGTAGCATTGCATAGAGGTCCCCTAAAGAATTTGTTGAAGTTTGATCCCTGGGGTCAAATTTGGGGCTGCCACAGGGGTCACTGTTTTGAATAGAGTAATTTTTGGAAAATGTTGTAGCCACAATAATACCCCCAATTTTTCATTGAATCTTAACCAAGCAGTTATGTAATTAACCACAAGAGCACAGACAAGTTCTTGAACCAGCATGATTTGACCACAAATGCCCCTGCCATAGGGCTTATAAGTACATTTTAAGAGAAACTTTAAAAAACATTTTTTCTGAAAGTTTTAGGCCTAGATCTTAGATATTTTACATGAAGCATTGCATGGTGGTTTCCTAAAAGATTTGTTGAAAAGAATCTTACAAAAAACATTTCCTCTGAAATCTTCATCTGTCCATTTGTTGCAAGTTGAGCGATTCAGGGCTTTTTGTTTACCTTGACTATATTCTAAGTAACCATGGCCATATACATTAAATTAACATCATTTTTTATATTGACACTTCACACTTAAGTGACAATTACAATAAATTTTAAATTTACACAATGATAATACATTGTTTTTTTTATAATTCAGTGTTCGCAGGTAACTTCTGTGAGATAAACTTGGTAGATGAATGTGAGAATCCAGCATGTGACCAGAGTGATGGATGCCCAACCCTAGAAATGCTTTGCAAATGTGGAGAAGGCTATACCTTTGTTTCTGATAAGTATGATGTCTTTAGTTTGTTTTAATTCATTTGCAAGTCCACAAGTAAATGTTTAATAATGCTATTATAATGCAATACATTAAAGCTATTTATACTTTCTGTAATGAGATATTATATTTTATTCTGTTTCTGTAATATGGACTTTTTGTGGTTAGAACGTTGTTGTATACTTTGTTGTATGGTGTTGTTTTTTTTAGGTAGCAAAACCCTGAAAAAAAAATCTTATTAAAATGGTGATAGCACTAAAATTTTCATACAGTATATTGATTTACCAATCAAAGTTATTCACTTGAAAAGGTCAAGTTCACTGAAAAATGCTGTATGGATTTGAGAACTAACAATTTCACAACTACAGACCAAAAATTGTGACTTGTTTCCCAGGAACAGAGCTCAACACAAACTTATGTTGAATTGTTGACACTAGCACCCATGTTTTTTTTTTTCTTCAAAATGATGAGACAAAAACAGTGAAACTTCAAAATAACATCTGGCACAGGAGGAGTATGTCCACACATCGGAAGATGAACTTTAGTTTATATTCAATGTATGCAAATTAGGTATATTGATTTGATAAATAAATTGTTACCATGTTATATGTGTTGGCCAGAATCTTGTTGTACCTGTATTACTGGTAACACAAATAAACAAACTGATGAAATGTATGTTTTGTAGATGTGTGGCAGTCAATAAGGACCCATGTGCTTCATCTCCATGTATGAATGGAGGAGTCTGCCGAAAACTAGAAGGATGTGATCATAGTGCTGGCTATGAGTGCATATGTCCTTATGCAACGGAGACACGTGGTAGATATTCTGGTGAAAGATGCGAAAACTATGGTGAGTCATTCAAAACATGTAACATATTTATTAGCTTGGTTCAGTCCATCAAAACATGTGACACGTTAAATAGCTTGGTTCAGTCCATCAAAACATTTGACTCACTTACTAGCTTGGTTCAGTCCATCAAAACATGTGACATACTTAATAGCTTAGTTCAGTCCATCAAAACATGTAACATACTTAATAGCTTAGTTCAGTCCATCAAAACATGTAACATACTTAATAGCTTGGTTCAGTCCATCAAAACATGTGACATACTTAATAGCTTAGTTCAGTCCATCAAAACACGTGACATACTTAATAGCTTAGTTCAGTCCATCAAAACATGTGACATACTTAATAGCTTGGTTCAGTCCATCAAAACACGTGACATACTTAATAGCTTAGTTCAGTCCATCAAAACACGTGACATACTTAATAGCTTGGTTCAGTCCATCAAAACATGTGACATACTTAATAGCTTGGTTCAGTCCATCAAAACATGTGACATACTTAATAGCTTGGTTCAGTCCATCAAAACATGTGACATACTTAATAGCTTGGTTCAGTCCATCAAAACATGTGACATACTTAATAGCTTGGTTCAGTCCATCAAAACATGTGACATACTTAATAGCTTAGTTCAGTCCATCAAAACATGTGACATACTTAATAGGTTGGTTCAGTCCATCAAAACATGTAACATACTTAATAGCTTGGTTCAGTCCATCAAAACATGTGACATACTTAATAGGTTGGTTCAGTCCATCAAAACATGTAACATACTTAATAGGTTGGTTCAGTCCATCAAAACATGTGACTTGTTAAATAACTTGGTTCAGTCCATCAAAACATGTAACACACTTACTAGCTTAGTGGCATATTTGCTCTCATATATGGAGGAAATAAAGAAAATATATGTTTTATGCAGTATATATGTAAGCTTGGTTCAGTCCATCAGTACATGTGACATTCTTCAAGCTTGGTTTTAAGTACATGCTTAGCAATCCATTAAAACTTTTTAAGAAAATATATATTATAGCCTTAGGACAAAATGTGCAGATCCCTATTAAGAATAATTGCTATTTGTGGCATTTACAGTCGTTAACTGCCAGATATAACTGGTACTGGCTTATAATCTGGGCACTTTGATCAACTATTTCAACTGAGATGAAATGTCATGGTATTGTTCATGTACATTTTAATAGTTCAGATGATTAGGTCATAATGAATTCATTCTAAGATTTTAATTCCTCCAGATTTGTTTAAAGATAGGGGGGTCGGTATGGGAATCCTTTAATTTTTTTATTTCTTTTTTTAATTATCAAAACAGATGTGTCATATTAGGCATGAAACAAAAGAAAATCATTGAATGGAAGTTCATCAGGAAGAGATGTTATAAATGTCTTTAGAAATAAAATAATTATTAAAATGGATAAAAGACATCTCAGGATCTTTAATAAATAAAATCTGAATGGTTTGGAATGTTTATTCCACCAAAAATGACAAAATTTACATTAAAGTTGATATGGTAAACGTAAAATGAAATCCCCATTCTAAAAATAGACAGCACTTAAATACTGCTTGGCAGCCTTCACATTGCATTCAGATTCTTTTTAAGATGAAACAATTTTTAATGTGTGTAACCTGTATCATATTGAAATCAGAATGAAATCACATGAGCATTTAATACATCACAAAATTTGTTGTAATTTTAAGCTGGAAATCTATTTTAGTCTAACCTAGATGCATAGCCTTAGTAAGGAAATCCCTTTCTGATAAATTATTATGAAATGTTTAAATAGACATCTTTTTGACAACATGGGGTCATTGTGTATATGATATTATTATAGGCCTGATGCATTGGGAATAAATATTTTTAGTTAATTTTAAAGCTTTGAAAAATCCTGATATATTCCCTTTAAAGATCAAAGGGTCTAGAATGAGGTGCCGTTTTGGAAATTATTCCAAAATACCAATGTCTATATTAAATTCTTTTTTTTTTTCACAAATTTTCGGTTTACACCTTTTGCAGGAAAATCGCAGTCTTTTAAAAACTATGTCACTTCCATTTTGTAAAGTTTAACTAAATAACTGACAGGAGATGACGTAACATCAAAACATTAAAAAGGAGATGACATGACGTTAGCAACGTCAATTGATGTCGCTTTAGAATTTCCCAAACTTTTAAGATAAATACAGATATAAGATCGATAGTAAATTTTATTTCAAAATATGTTGGGGCTGGGAAAAAAAAGGCAGCAGATGGGATGAAAATCCAGCAATTATGTTATTATGAGCTGAAAAAATAATGACTAGATATAGATAACTATCAATGATGTGGACAGCCCTTATTTTCTAGGGGTATGAATCTGCACTTGTCGTAATCCATTCAATGTTATGAATGTTATTGTACAAAGGGAAATCTTACATGAAGATAAATCTATTTTTCGAAAAATCAAAATATACAATTACATGTACAGTACCAAAGGGTAGGATAGATCACTACCCTACTACATGATATATATTTTCAGTTGAAAGCACTGATAAAAACTGCATGGTGCCCACGGTCAGAAAGTCAGCAGGGGATGGCTTCTACGAATCTGGCTCTAAAAAATCTGCAAGTGAATGCTCTATGTGGTGCTCAATGGATCAAGATTGTCATACAGCAACATTCATAGAAGTAACCGGGTATGGACGCAAAAACTGCAGGAAGTATGGAGATAATAATGTGGACCTTATTCAAGATGCTCTGAGTATCACCTTCACAAAAATCTGTCAACCAGGTGTGTATGTTCCGTCCCTGTCAATATTATTGTTTGTGTCCCATCACCTTCACAAAGATCTGTCAACCAGGTGTGTATGTTCCGTCCCTGTCAATATTAATGTTTGTGTCCCATCACCTTCACAAAGACCTGTCAACCAGGTGTGTATGTTCCATCCCTGTCAATATTCATGTTCTTATCCTATCACCTTCACAAAGACCTGTCAACCAGGTGTGTATGTTCCATCCCTGTCAGTATTATTGTTTGTGTCCCATCATCTTCACAAAGATTTGTCAACCAGGTGTGTATGTTCTGTCCCTGTCAATATTATGTTTGTCCCATCACCTTCACAAAGATCTGTCAACCAGGTGTGTATGTTCCATTCCTGTCAATGTTAATGTTTGTGTCCCATCACCTTCACAAAGGTCTGTTATCATGTACATGCTTGTTGCATGATTGTGTCCCATCACCTCACAAAGGTCTTTTGTCATGTACATGCTTGTTGTATGTTTGTGTCCTTTCACCTCACAAAGGTCTGTTGTCATGCACATGCTTGTTACATGTTTGTGTCCCTTCACCTCACAAAGGTCTGTTGTCATGTACATGCTTGTTACATGTTTGTGTCCCTTAACCTCACAAAGGTCTGTTGTCAACAACATGTTTGTTACATGTTTGTGTCCCTTCACCTCACAAAGGTCTGTTGTCATGTACATGCTTGTTACATGTTTGTGTCCCTTCACCTCACAAATGTCTGTTGTCATGTACATGCTTGTTACATGTTTGTGTCCCTTCACCTCACAAAGGTCTGTTGTCATGTACATGCTTGTTACATGTGTGTGTCCCATTGCCTCACAGTTGTCTGTTATCATGTACATGCTTGTTGCATGTTCATGTCCCATTGCCTCACAGTTGTCTGTTATCATGTACATGCTTGTTGCATGTTCATGTCCCATTGCCTCACAGTTGTCTGTTATCATGTACATGCTTGTTGCATGTTCATGTCCCATTGCCTCACAGTTGTCTATTATCATGTACATGCATGTTCATGTCCCATTGCCTCAAAGAGGTCTGTTATCATGTACATGCTTGTTGCATGTTCGTGTCCCATCACCTCACAGAGGTCTGTTATCATGTACATGTTTGTTGCATGTTCACAGAGGTCTGTTATCATGTACATGCTTGTTGCATGTTCATGTCCCATCACCTCACAGAGGTCTGTTATCATGTACATGCTCATTGCATGTTCATGTCCCATCACCTCACAAAGGTCTGTTATCATGTACATGCTTGTTGCATGTTCATGTCCCATCACCTCACAAAGGTCTGTTATCATGTACATGCTTGTTGCATGTTCATGTCCCATCACCTCACAAAGATCTGTTATCATGTACATGCTTGTTGCATGTTCATGTCCCATCACCTCACAAAGGCCTGTTATCATGTACATGCTTGTTGCATGTTCATGTCCCATCACCTCACAAAGGCCTGTTATCATGTACATGCTTGTTGCATATTCGTGTCCCATCACCTCACAAAGGTCTGTTATCATGTACATGCTCATTGCATGTTCGTGTCCCATTGCCTCACAGAGGTCTGTTATCATGTACATGCTTATTGCATATTCGTGTCCCATCGCCTCACAAAGGTCTGTTATCATGTACATGCTCATTGTATGTTCGTGTCCCATTGCCTCACAAAGGCCTGTTATCATGTACATGCTTGTTGCATGTTCGTGTCCCATCGCCTCACAGAGGTCTGTTATCATGTACATGCTTGTTGCATGATGATGTCCCATCACTTCACAAAGGTCTGTTATCATGCACAATGCTTGTTACATTAATTTAAAGATTAAGTTTCAAACATATATTTGTACCAATTTCAAACTTTTTCAAAACTATATCTTCCTCTGCCTGGTAGGACACTGTGTTCAATCTTTTGTAGATAAATTATTCAATGATGATGATAACATGGGGAATTATTTTTAGAGCGCAATTTTGTTTGCGTCATGCATCCGTAAAAAATCACATTTTTTACTTCTTCTTAAAACCCATTAACCCGATTGTAATGAAATTTTGTATGTAGCTTTGATACTTAAAGGTGAATAAACATGAATTTCATGATCTCCATCCCCATTGTCAGTCAAGTAATATAGTGATATTAAAAAAACTAGTATGACCATTGTGATGTTTTCTAACAGACACTCAACTGGAGAATTGTATGATTGGAGAAGGAGTCGAAGGATACTATGGTGGCATGAACTGCTACAGAACATTTGAAGGACTGATGGCAGCTAACTGCAAACTTGAATGTCTTTGGGACCCCGATTGCACAGCTGTGGCACATTTGAATGAAGATGACCTATGTCTACTCTATAAGGATATGTTCACCCTTGTGCCTCTCAAAAATGGAATATTTTGGAAGAAAGAATGTGCTAAAAGTAAGAAACAAAGTTCCAGCATGGTTGCGATGCTAAATTTGATTTTGAATTGAACTGCCTTACTAAATAGTGCAAGAAATGACATAGCATTATTTGAAATTCTCCTACCAGGATATGATGTCATGTCATGATAACAAAACAAATGTAGTTAGAATGAATATCACATAGCTGTATTAATGACTTGATTTTTTTATATAAAGGCTAAGTGGTAGAATTTTAATAAAGAATGATTTTTTTAAATATTTATATCTGATTCCCTGGGAAAGATGCTTGAATGAAATATTTCTTTTCAGTTTTATTAATTTTAGTAAGCAGAGAAAGTTTGTTTCAATGAAAATGTAAATGTTATTTCTGAAATTTCTAATTGTCGATACTGCAACAATGATATTGTTCATTGTTACTTTCTCACTCTGTAAAAGTATTTGTAACTATTATTTCAACTGTCATAAATATCTATCAAGATCAAATTATTTTAAAGATAATGATATTCAAATAAATAATTTTATCTACAAATTCAAAACAACTTACTGAAACAAATATTAAAACTGGAGAGATAGCTATTGCATTGATGCTTTATATGTCTGTTACAGAAGAAGATTCTTGTAATCTGGATAACAAAGTTACTGGAGAGTATGGTGGTGAAGGTTCGTACAGGTCGCTGTGGGCTGATGACTGTGTTGCTGAGTGTGACAATGATCCCCAGTGTAGCTCAGTTTCATGTATTATCTTGAGTATTGGAAACCTATGTAGACTGTATGCCCACAGTAAATATGTGAAGACTATCCACCCAAGAGGTATCACCTGGCACAAGGATTGCCCAAGAGGTACATTTTATTCTTGCTTGTTATTCTTTAATGTTTAATTTGAATGGGGTTTAATGGTTAACAGCCATTTCCAACACATTACAGTACCAGTATTAATAGTGGAGGAACTGCTCAATTAAGACTTGTGAATTAAATTTAAGTTGAAGCACGTTTCTGCCGCAAATATCTGACTTCAATTCTAGTAATATACTGTTTCTTTTCTGTTTGTTTTGGAACGCCATTTCCAACACATTTCAGGTTTTATGTGACATATCCAGTGTTATTAGTGGAGGAAGGACTGAGTAGAATCTGAGTAGAACCGCAGTCCTTCTGCAAAGAACTGGCAAATTCACATAAAGTTATTGGCGAGAGCGGGACTTGAACATATGACCTTAGCAGTGAGAGCTAATTAAGTGATCTTGAGATGGTGCCTTAGATCAAATGGCCATGGAGGACACCTTATACTTTTTCTGTTCAGTTAGTGATTGAGTTGCACCTTTACCATTCTACTTATATTTTACCCTGTGGATCATACTGGTTGCTGATACAACAAAGCTTTTATCTTAATGAACCCTTTACTTCATAAAGACGCCTTTTGACACCTCTAATAAAGATGGCTTTGGACTCCTGTAATATAGAAAGCTTTTGAATTATTGGGTGAATTATGTTTATATTAACTGACAGAGTGGAAAACAGTGCAGAAAGTGTTCAGATTGCTTGTTACAAGCAATCTGAACATTCCTGCACTGTTTTCAAAGGCCTTCTGTAATTGGTGTGGGAAAACTAGTATCTCTGGAGTAAAGGGTTAAGCATATTTCAAAATAATTGACTTGTAACAGTTTCTATTCTTAGGGTTGACTTATAGTATGGAAAATTTATAATCATTTCCTAGACTGTAGAACTATCCTAGCTCTCTCACATTATGGATCATAACACAGCAGTGAAACAAGCACGCTGATTGGTCAGTTGCTTCAGCGGATGGTCATACACATCACAATTTGGTTTACATATTAGCAGGCTTGTCTGCTTCTAGTTTATTATTATGTGCACAGAAACCACTTTCAATAGAAATAAATTCTATTAAAAGTTCATTTTTCGGGTCAAATCTCACTGACAATATAAGCAAAGTATGCAACTATGAGCAGTGTTGTTGCACCTCATTTAATTTAATAACATGCATTAACTTATATGCCATTAACTGGTTTATTTTATATATGGCTGCATAAGGTAAATTTAATAATTAATCAACATAATAAAAGTCATCAGTCTAATACTTCAATCTTCTATAGCCTATAAATAATGATACAAAAAAAAAAAATATGGCGACGATATATTGTTTGGTAACTTGGGTTGTCATTTGATCATTGGAACAGATTTTCAAGTTTTATATTATGATATTTTCCCCACCCACCCTACCCCCACCGAAAAAAATAAGAGCCAAGCAAAAACCACATTATAACGGAATTCATGTTGTATCAGACTGCATTATAACGGGACCGCAGTGTAGTAAATATAAGCACTGAATCCATAGTAAATATGTTGTAAATATAAACATCCAGATAAACTCTCAGTTATATACAGTCAAACCTGTGTTTAGCAGCCAGTAATGGGAAGGAGCAAAAGTGACCTCTTAAGACAGGTTGTTGCTTAATTCAGGTCACTTTGCTCTAAAAGTATAGAAATGAGAAATAGCAAATGTGACTGCTTAAGACAAGTGGCTGCTTAATAGAGGTGACTGCTAACCAGGGTTGACTGTATGTTAAATATAAACACTTGGGTATTAAAATCATTTTCATCATCAATCATCACAGAAATGAGAAGTCATCTTTTATGTTTTTAATAATCATCTTATCCTGCTTGCCAAAATGACTTGTTCAAAGTGCGAAGGGTAAATAAAAACTTATACATACATCTAGTTTATTCTAATCATTCAATTCATAACTATTTTTCAGATGGGAAATACTGCTACACTAAGATCTACGATGGTTTTCATGGAGGAGAAATGTTTTATGATAGTCTGTTAACAGGTTCATTTGAGGAATGTAACCAAGCATGCTTGGGAGACGAGCGTTGTACTAAAGCACATGTTAGTTTACAAACAGTTGGCTGTTTGTGCCTCTTGTATGATAACAAAGGGTTCAAGTTACAAGAACACCCAAATGGAGAACTGACAGTGAAATATTGTCCTGTTGGTAAGTGGACATTAAGAAGTTACTATTTGTGCTAATGTTTGTATTACTACTTAGAAGACAATTATAGTAAAATTTATGGATCCTGAAATGTCCGTTTGGATTTTAGATATAATAGTTCATCCTATCATTAGTTATTATTTTACATGATAAAGTGGTGGCCTGATAAATTTCAGTTTATTTGGTAGGTCATAAAATAAACTCTGTCAGACTGCTAGGATTTTTTTTAAAAAATTTAAAGGGGGTTTATTAGGATTTTTTTTAAAATTGGCTAAAAACATTTATTTCCAATATACCATGCCTATAATTTTTATATACTCACTTACCCCGTATTGCCCAAAAGATGTCTATTTAAAAATGCTAAAATAATATATTGAAAAGGATTTCTTAACTTTGCTGTACACCTCGGTTAGACTAAAATAGATTTACCTCTTAAAATGGCAACATCTTTTGTGACAAATTGAATGAGTCTTATGATTTCATATTGATTTCAATTTTACGCATAGTAAATAATGTTTCATCTTAGAAAGAGTCAGAATGACAATGTGACGGTTGTCAAACAGTATTTAAGTGTTGTCTATTTATAAAATGGGGATTCTGTTTCAAGTGCACCACTCCAATTTACATATTTTGATTTTGTTAAGTTTTTGGTGGATTTGACATACGAAACTATTCAGTTTTTATCTATTAATGATAATGAGATGCTTTTTATCCATTTTGATAATAAGTGGGGTTTTTTTAAGACATTTATAGCATTTTATCCTGATACACTCCCTTTAATAGTTTCCTAGATATTGTGTTTGAAATCCACATTATTTTTGTTTTAGTCAAAGGATAAATAAAGTACTAGAGTAGGGCATGTACTCACAAAGTTTAATAGCTTCACAATAGTTTGGCAGAACAACATTTTATTGAAATTTCACATAATAGAGTTTGTAGAGGAAGGCACTAACCTAATGCTCGCTATTTTATCATTTAAGAGTAGAAACTTGAAAGTACTGTTTCTTATATGACTTGCATGTATTTATCCATCACCATGCAGAATTTGACATGCTAAATGGCGACCTTAAAGCAACACATCCACGTTTAAACTTTTTTAAAAAGTTTTTCAATTGAGTTGTGAGCACATTTCCCATACATAAATATATGGTCAGTGAGCTGTATATGTGCTAACAAACACTATCCAGAACGCTTTAGAACTATAAAAAAAGATGTCCAAATTATAAAGCGTGACAAACGCTTTATAAATTATTTTTATATTACTGAGGATTCCAACTTGGCTTCAAATTGAATTATGTGAGTCGTATTAAAAAACTTCATGTTTTAGTGGGTAGTGTACTTTACCTGCCTTGAAAGTCATTTTGACAATTTTTTTTGACTCGGGTGAGTTACACGCTTGTTTTATAAAGTGTTAGTCACGCATTATAATTTGGGCATCATTTTGTACGGGATTGTGTTTATATGCTCATATACAGCTAATTGATCATATGTTTGTATGGGAAATGTGCTCATGACTCAATTAAATTTTTTTTTTTTAAAGTTCAAACATCAATGTGTTGCTTTAATATAAACTTGACTTTATTTGGAAGATAGTGAAATAAACTTTCAATTAGATTATTAGCTTTTCTTCTTTAAAAATATAAATGTCCAGAATATTGTGGTTTAATCTGCAAAATTACAAAATAAAAGGATTGATAAAGTGCTTGCGTTGTGCCTTTCCCTACAAAGTTTATAAGGTTTGTCAAGAAAATACAACAAAACCTCTGCCATGTTGGGTTTTCAATACACACTTTTGCCAGTAAAGGCATTATTAATTAAAGGTTTCTCTTTATAAAATGTATGTGAAAAACCTGAAAATCAAGGCTATTGAGACTAGAATATTTTCAAGGTGGCTTAAAAATGACATGCATGCTGCATAAGGCCATAATAAATCAATTGCTAGATTATCATTCCGACCCGCCCTGTAATTTCATGCCACCCTTGCAGACCCTTTTTATTTTCATAAAAATTAAAAAAAATATATAAAAAAATCTTTTTTTTTTATTAAAAAACATCAAAATTTTAAAAATGAAAATAAAATTCTCCCACACTCCCCGTTTTTATGACAAATTTGGATGATAATCTAACAATTAATTTATAATGGCCTTATTGTACAAATTTTAATATTTCAAGACTTACCATGTTTCACAATCAAAATGTAAATACTGGTATACTTTTTTTGTTTCTAAATGAGAATATAGAAATGGCAATTTCAATGAGATTACACAATTTTTTCCAAGATATTTCTTTATGGTTAAAGAAAAAGCATAAAACAAACTCTTTAAAGGTTTTTGATAAGTAAGAGACATATCTCAGTGAATATGTTATTTATAATATTACTGTTTAAAGCAGTGAAATTATAAATGGTAATTGCACAATTTTCAAGTTTCTTTTTGGTTTCTGTGGTGAAAATATCAATCAGATTTCACATTTGGACACTGAAATTTTCATGCTTAATTGTGACTAAATTCCCATTCTAACAGCCTTCAGAATATTCCTGTGATTTCATTGGTTGGTGCTTTTAGATTTGCAGGTACCAAAAACTGCATATGTCATTGGTAAAATCACCATGTTTTTGTGTTCCATGTAGTATTAGACTATATTGCATCATTTGTTAAGAGCGTTGTGAAAAAGTGGAAACAGTAGTTTAAAAAACCTGTTTGTCGATTTAAATTACTTTTAATTGGTAAAGTGTTTAGAATAGAAAGTTGTATTAGATATTTTGAACTGTTTTGTGATTTAGTTTGATTTTTACCAGAAACTATTTTTATAGCTCATCATTTGCTGATATGCTTCATTCAGCTAAACAGTAAGTTCAATTTGGACACCAGTCGCTTTAGTAACTTGGTTTAGTGAGCAAATTTTAATAAAAAGTTCATTAGAATAGGGTTAAGTAATTTTTAAATTTGTGACCGTATATGAGATGATAATGGTCACAATTTTTATAACAGAATGGATTTAACCCTATTCATGTAGCTGTACCACTTCATTCTTTAAATGAGGAAATTTGCATACTAATTCACGGAAACCAACAACTATTTTCTAATATTGTATTAATTGTGAAAAGGAAATTTGACAACAATTGGAGTTGATGTGACTTTAAATGTCATAATATATACTATTATTCCATATTCCATGTTTTTTGCTTAGAAAACTCTGGATGCATAATGGAATCATCAGGCTCTGGTTTTATCAGGGACGGAAGTCACTACAAATCCCTATCTGCGAGATCCTTTGCTCAGTGTTCCATGGAATGTCTCAATGATAAAGACTGCTGGGCCAACAGCTTTTCCTCGATACTGCATAACGGTCATACGAAGTTATGTTCACTTTATAAGCAATCAGCTGATGATCAAATTCTTCGGACTTCCTCAGGTGGAGAAATTGGATATAAAGTCTGTAATAACAGTAAGTATGACCTGTTAAATGACCTGGTAATGGTCTCGGTCCGTCCGTTCGCTGCCCGTCCGTCCATCTGTTACACTTTTGTCCAGAGCATAACTACAAAACTAGGGATTTTGTTGAATCTTCACACATTGACTGTGGACATTGAGAGGAAGTGCAGTGTACAAGAATCATAACTCTACCTAGTTTACTTTTGGTATTATCTCCCTTTATAAAATTTACTTGTCCAGTGCATAACTCCAAAACTGTTCAAGGGATTTTGTTGAATTTTCACACAATGACTGAGGATATTGAGAGGAGGTGTAGTGTACAAGAACCATAACTCTTTCTTCCTTTCTTTTTTAATTATCTCCCTTTATTGAATTTACTTGTCCTGGGCATATCTTTTAATGTGCGGAATGCAATTTATTCAAACGGCATATAAAGACAGTCAGTGCAGTGTCTAAGAATCATAACTCTACCTTGCCTCAATTTTCAATCATTCTGATTTCGCACTTTTAGTTAACTCAGGAACTATTCAAGGGATTTGGTTCACATTTCACACAATGATAGAAGAGATTGAGATGAAGTGCATTGTCCAAGATCTGTAGCTCTACCTTGTCCATTTTTTAATTATTTTCGTTTATTGTGCTTGTCCAGAACATAACTCAAAAAGTGTTCAAAGAACTTAGTTGATATTTCACACAGAGGATATGAGAGGAATGCAATGTGCAGGAAACATATTAACTCTTTCAATGGTCTTCACAGACTTACTCCCTTTTTCATTTTCCCTTGTGCAGTGTGCAGGAAGCATAACTCTTCCTTCTGTCTTTGCAAAATTATTCATCTTTGTTATTTTCCTTTGTTTTGAGTATATCTTGAAGAGTTTTGAAATGAATGCTTTAAGATAGAGAGGCTGACAGAAAGTGGACAGTACAAGAATTTGGTTTGACTCTTGTTGACCTGGTAAATAGCATGGTAATTGACCAGGTAATTGACTCCTGAGTCTTATTTTAATTGCATGTTTTGTTTATTGGGAATGTGATAAAATATTTGTTTAACATAAATAATCATCTTATCCCACTTGCCGAAATGATTAGTTCAAAGTGTGAGGGTAAATAAATACTTATACACACATGTTAAACATAATATATTAAGTGCATACTTGCATAAAAATGGAGGTGAAAGATTCTTGTTAAATATGTTAAATGTATACTAAACTAATAAGCTTGTGGTGTGAGAACCTTTGTAACATGGAAGTCTATATGTTTCAGATGATGATATGAGATGTTCCTATGAGAAAAAACCATGCCTTGATGGTGGGGAGGATTTTTACACACAGAACATTGCAACAACAGAAGAGGGGTGTTTGGATATCTGTATGTATAACTTACAATGCCAGGCTGTCAGTGTTTACCTAATCTCCAAGCATCGCTATGAATGTCGCTTGTTTCAGCGCTCTAAACTCAATATGACAGGAGAAGGTGACGCAAACTGTGTAACCAGCTGGGTGCAGTTTTGCCATTCAAACAGTGAGTTTTGTTGGATTGTTTGTTGTTTGATTGTTTCACTTAGTTTTTATGCCATTGAAGGTTAATGAATGATTAGTTAACCTAACCACTGTTTCCTTGGATCCTGGAAGGTTAACCAGTACTCAAGCTCACCATTTTTGCTTGTAACATTCACACTTGAATCAGTGGTGAGAGATTAATGAAAAGGAGACCCAGTGTCATATATCAATCATCAAGGAGACTTTGGCCAGACGACGGGGATTCAAATTCAGAACCTCTAAAATGCTACCAACTGAGCTAAAAGGGTGAGAAAAAGTCTTTATACAGTGTATTAGAGGCAAAGCAAAACTTAATGTTCTTATGGCAGAATTTCCACTTAACTTTTTATTTTATCAGTAAATGTGAGATCATCCTAGAAGATAGAAATAAATTATAAATGATGGATGTAAAATATGTCTTGCACTTCTATATGCAGTAGAACCCGACGGGACTGGGCAAAATAGTTTGAGGGTTGTTTGAGCCAAGTATTATCTGATCATACATGTACATGTATATACATCAAAATAGGAATTCGGCAGGGACCAGACAAGTAGTTTGAGCTATATGTGGTGTTCCTTTTATCTGTGTCCGAACCACAAAGTTCTACTGTACACTTACTACAAATTGCATAACATTGTTCGACATTGCTTTCTATAATTGTGTATTATTCTATGTAATCAAGCAGGGTAAGATTAATTAAGCTTTATCAGCTAAGAAACTTATTTTGCAGAAACAGACAATCAAAATAATGACATCATTGTTTTTGTGTTGTGTTGAACTCAAGTTTAAACTAATTTTTTTTTGATAAACTGTTTATTATATAAAAAGATATAACCAATGGTTATGACTAAGACATTTATTTTAATTTCATCATGATCAGTCAAATTTGGAACTATTTCCTGACACATTTATTGCAGATGTACACACTTGCATTTATTTGCTGGACTAAAATCAAAAGTTGCTTTTAAGGTTACCTGAGGCTTTATCTAAAGGGAGCTTTCGCGATCGCCTTATGTCTGTTGTTGTGGGTCAACTGTCGTGTGTCCATAAACAATTGACATTTTCAACTTCTCAAAAATTGTAATCTTAATCGTAATGAAATGTTGTATGCAGCTTTGGTACCTAAGAATGAATCATAATTTTGAATTGCATGGTCCTCACCCCTCTGGGGCCTTGGGGGCTGGCTAAAACAGTCAAATTCAAGATAAACTTTAAAAATCTTCTTACTTCTTCAGAAGCACTGGGAAACAAATGGTGAACATGATTATTGATGTATATGGGTCCTTTTTAAAAAAAAAGTGATTTGCATGTCCTTTGGTCTCATGGTTTGGCCATGGGGGTTGGGCCTACTTTAATAAATCTATATAAGAGAAAATGACCAAAAAACATAATTTCTGATGACTGAATAGACTAATTTGAATGGTTTTTGGTGTGATTTGATGTTGCTGACATGACAGTTAATGACAAAAGTTGGAAAATAGATTCATATAGCTTTATATCATCAATACAATAAGTTGCCCATTCAGGCCAATGGACATTTTGTTTAAATAAAAAATTTATGAAATACACAAATATCGACCTGATAAAGGGATACGATATTAGTGCATGATAGTCTAAAATTTATCAAGTTAAGTTTGAAAAAAAATATGATTGGTCAGTTAAGATTAAGTGAAATAAATTGAATGTTTATATATATATGCCTTGATATTAATTTTGAAAAATTCTTCGGCAGCTATAACTTTGATGTTTTTATAGGCCAGTTTCACTTGGCTAATCGTTAACAAACTTGATGTCAGATGGGGCTTTGTAGCAAATGGGCATTGAAGCATTAGTTGATATGCAAGATACAAGCACAGGGGGCGCTGTCATAGAAAAAAATAATAAAATCATAAAATACACATTGCTAAAGTGAATTTTTTAAAGTTGATTCATTCTGTGGCATTATGCAGCAATTATCAATAATGGAACTATTCATTACAGATGAAAAAAGATTCTGCATGATGGAGGAAAAAGTTGATCAGATATATCAAGGAAGCTATACATATCATAAAGAATATAGCAAAAGAGATGAATGTCAAAGCTTGTGTGGTAAAGACAGAACATGCGACCATGCCACATTCACTGCTGATGGAGAATGTTTCTTATATCAAACAACTGGCACTGGAAGATCTCTTGAAAGCATAACTGTAGAGGGTGCCATCTCATTTGATAAAATGTGCCCACAAGGTATGTGTTTATAAAAGAAAAATCAGTTTTAATAGAAGAGTACCATAGACTTTTCAGGAACTGTGAAATTTTAAATTCATACTTACAGACACTTCTAATGAAGGTGTAAAGCCAAAAGCTAGCTAAGGATATTTTGTTATAAGTTTTAGCACTGTAAAATGGTAATTCTCTCTACTGTATTTACTATTTCTATCATTTATGAGTCCTTTACGGATCCGGTGCTCCTGAAAAGTGTTTTGTTAGACTATGGTTTTCCCTATCATAAATATATATATATATAAAGGGAGATAATAAAATTCACAACAACAGAATTTCCAATATGGGATCTGTTTTCAGATGCTCATTCATAATGCATGATATATATATATATATATATGGAGATGATTATTTGTAAAAATCAGACATAATATACAAACCGGACTACAGCAAGGGTGCCTAGTTACAATGTGAACCAGAGATACAATATCAAAGCCTCTGCCAAACCAATAAATTTGGTGTCAACAATGACTTATATACTATGGTTAAACATACAACACATCTGGACTAGATGAACAATTTACATACATGAGCTGATAGCTTTTTATGAGTAGGATTCAGTTTAGGATTCATGACTACTCACATGCTAAATAAAGGACAGATTTAGAAACCTGTTGGATCATGAAGATACAGTAAATTCATATGTATTTTATATCATAAATAATTAAATTCACAACAACGGAATATCAGATATTAGGATCTTTAAAGATGCCAATTCACAATGCATAATATATATATCAGATGACGCATGCCCTGCTTACACAACTCCCCAAATTAACTGATCTATTCATCTAAACATCGATTATAAATCACGGTTCTGTTATATGATTGACAATTAGGAAAAGTTTTCACGCCATTTTTATCAAAACTTTTCCACTTAATGAAATAGAACACAACAGAAAATGGCACATGAAACTGCCAGAGTGATGACATCCCACATTGGCACAAGGACAAAATTTAATTGTGTCAGAGTTATAGACATATTATAGTATGTACATTCGCTACATAAATTAAAGCATGTGTATTTGTAAATATATTCATCTTTGCGGATTATATAAATTCTTTTGTTTAATGAATTGCTATATTTGTTTTACATGACAATCTATCAAAATTGATAACTGAAATTATAATTGCAGTAAATAATGCATTATTCCTGTACATAAGATAAATACTTGCCTGCTGGGTTTATATTTGTTTTTTGCATAATAGCTAATTATAAACCAATTGAGACATAGACTAGTTCACATTTATTTATTATTTACGTTTTCGATACCATAATGTTTACTTTGGTGTAAACCAGTCTGGTTTTGAGTGAACATTTATGATTACATGACCTTTATCTGATGAAATAGACATGACACGCTTACCGTGTGTATTTAATTTCAAAGGATGCAAAGCAATTGAGTTTTAGGTAACAGATTAATCTGATGTCACCCTACAAATCATCACTTATATGGTAGATCATAATTATGTAAAATAGGGTGGCATAGTAAGCAATCTTTCACAAAGATTTCAAGATTTTAGTCAATAAACTATCATATATAACCCTTGTGATTTCTTTAAATATATTGTTCTAACAATTTATTCTACTGCAACAAAATATTTTGTAATGGGTGTTACAATTGGACAACCAGAGATGATGCGATTGGTGAGCACACCATGTAAACAATAAATGATACACGGTTAACAATACTCGGTAAATGATACACGGTAAACGATACATGATTCGAACACAGGCTAAACTTTGTTTAGTTTCGTTTTGAACTGCATTTTCACATTTATCTCCAATGTTAATCATTCAGAAATGCAAACCATAAATGAAACTAAAATGAATTTGAAACATGTTACAAACATGTTTGAAATGCATGTTTGGTGTACATGTATCACCTCACCAACAAATGAAGTATAAAAATGCTGTTCATGTATCACCTCACCAACAAATGAAGTATAAAAATGCTGTACATGTATCACCTCACCAACAGATGAAGTATAAAATTGCTTTACATGTATCACTTCACCAACAAATGAAGTATAAAAATGCTGTTCATGTATCACCTCTCCAACAAATGAAGTATAAAAATGCTGTACATGTATCACCTCACCAACAAATTTAGTATAAAAATGCTGTACATGTATCACTTCACCAACAAATGAAGTATAAAAATGCTTAACATGTATCACTTCACCAACATATGAAGTATAAAAATACTTTACATGTATCTCTTCACCGACAAATGAAGTATAAAAATGCTGTTCATGTATCACCTCACCAACAAATGAAGTATAAAAATGCTGTTCATGTATCACCTCACCAACAAATGAAGTATAAAAATGCTGTTCATGTATCACCTCACCAACAAATGAAGTATAAAATGCTTTACATGTATCACTTCACCAACAAATGAAGTATAAAAAAGCTGTTCATGTATCACTTCACCAACAAATGAAGTATAAAAAAGCTGTTCATGTATCACCTCACCAACAAATGAAGTATAAAAATGCTGTATATGTATCACTTCACCAACAAATGAAGTATAAAAATACTTTACATGTATCACCTCACCAACAAATGAAGTATAAAAATGCTGTTCATGTATCACCTCACCAACAAATGAAGTATAAAAATGCTGTTCATGTATCACTTCACCAACAAATGAAGTATAAAAATGCTGTACATGTATCATCTCACCAACAAATGAAGTATAAAAATGCTGTACATGTATCACCTCACCAACAATGAAGTGTAAAAATGCTGTTCATGTATCACCTCACCAACAATGAAGTATGAAAATGCTGTTCATGTATCACCTCACCAACAATGAAGTATAAAAATGCTGTACATGTATCACCTCACCAACAAATGAGGTATAAAAATGCTGTACATGTATCACCTCGCCAACAAATGAAGTATAAAAATGCTGTTCAGGTATCACCTCACCAACAAATGAAGTATTAAAATGCTGTTCATGTATCACCTCACCAACAATGAAGTATAAAAATGCTGTTCATGTATCACCTCACCAACAATGAAGTATAAAAATGCTGTTCATGTATCACCTCACCAACAATGAAGTATAAAAATGCTGTACATGTATCACCTCACCAACAAATGAAGTATAAAAATGCTGTTCATGTATCACCTCACCAACAATGAAGTATAAAAATGCTGTTCATGTATCACTTCACCAACAATGAAGTATTAAATGCTGTTCATGTATCACCTTACCAACAATGAAGTATAAAAATGCTGTACATGTATCACCTCACCAACAATGAAGTATAAAAATGCTGTTTATGTATCACCTCACCAACAATGAAGTATAAAAATGCTGTTCATGTATCACCTCACCAACAAATGAAGTATAAACATGCTGTTCATGTATCACCTCACCAACAATGAAGTATAAAAATGCTGTACATGTATCACCTCGCCAACAAATGGAGTATAAAAATGCTGTTCATGTATCACCTCACCATCAATGAAGTATAAAAATGCTGTACATGTATCACCTCACCAACAAATGAAGTATAAAAATGCTGTTCATGTATCACCTCACCAACAATGAACTATAAAAATGCTGTACATGTATCACCTCGCCAACAAATGAAGTATAAAAATGCTGTTCATGTATCACTTCACCAACAATGAAGTATAAAAATGCTGTACATGTATTACCTCACCAACAAATGAAGTATAAAAATGCTGTTCATGTATCACCTCACCAACAAATGAAGTATAACTGTATATATCTTAACAAATACTTTTTTCCTTTCTTAATGACTTTTCAATGCAATTAACAGCTGAAGTCAGACATTGTGATCTTGGAAAAGTAGCAGGTAAATGGGGAGGTGGAGGTCACGATTACTGGAAAATAAGCGACAAACTTGAAGATTGTCATGGGATGTGTCTGACTAATGGAAGATGCATGGCTGTCAGCACAATGGCGCGTCCAGATAACACAGTCCTCTGCTACTTTTATTATCAGTCTGACTTGACCTTGCTGGACAATGATGATGCCAATACTTGGAACAAGATTTGCAAGCAAGGTATTTATTTATATTTCCAATAAGATGTCAGCATGAAGGTGTCGGTAACTCTGTTATACTTTATTTGTGTTGAGTGCTTGGTCTTGTGGCAGACCACCGAACCCAACATTCAAGGGTTGTGGGTTCATTATCCCACAGATTAAGATTTTTTGTTGGTTGTATTACAATAAGTGTTAATGAAATAGGCCTCAACTGTACCAATCAAGTTTACTAATTAAGTGTAAAAATAATTAAACATATGTTTATAACACTGTGTCCCACATGTACAGTTATACATATAAAAAATGTCTATATTAATTCATGCTTTCTCGTAGTTAGTTTGTCACATACAGGTTGCACCACGAATATAAAATTCTAAATTTCTCATAAATTTTGATAAAGTTACATGCTCTTCTGTGCCTGAGTGTAAGTGTGAATTTGTTGGTATTTATGTATTGTCATTATATAAGCCCTTTACTTCTTTAGGGACACCTTGTAACACCTCTAATATAGAAGGCTTTTTTCTGCTCTATAAGAATAAATAAGTAAAATGTATCTATTCATGGAAATTGACTATGTGTGGCATTTGAGTTTGGAAGAGTCCAGTTAAAATGTATATGGAGTAAAGAGATAGTATTAATATAATATCATTTTGTCCTCAAGGCAATGAACATTTACCTATAAAGAAATCGAAAAAGAAACCATACCATATTTATATGACTGCCATGTTATGTGTATATGTGAGACTGTTTTATTGTTCTGGTCAGGTTTGTCTAAATGCGAGTATAACTTAAATGTAAGAGACCAGGCTCCTGTTTCACCAACATATACTTAAATACTTAAAAACTTAAATCTAAGAAAAGTAGCCATGTGATCATGATTTTAGACTGGTTCCAATAAAACTGCATATTGTGTCAATGATTTTGATTATATAATAGATAAATAACCAGTCAAAACTTAGTTAAGTTTTTAAGTATTTAAGTTAAATGTTGGTGAAACAGAAGCCTGGTAGGAATTTCATCCTTCATTTCAATACTGGGAAAATCATTAAAGCAGGATAGAATGGTCAACTAGGCAGTGATCTAAAAAATAAATACTTGTAACATCTCTGCTTTATTTATCAACCATGTGGTCTGCCTATAATTGTGCCCATTGGTCAAATGTTTGTTTTGTTTCAGATAAATATAATACTTGTAACATCTCTGCTTAAATTATCAACCATGTGGTCTGCCTATAATTGTGCCCATTGGTCAAATGTTTGTTTTGTTTCGGATAAATATAGTACTTGTAACATCATTCTCTTCTTAACTTGTGAACCATGTGGTCTGTCTGTAGTTTTGCCCATTGGTCAAATGTTTGTTTTGCTTTGGATGAATATAATAAAAATTTTATTTCCAGAAACGGAATGTTACGCAACTGTAACATTGGATAAAACAGGGGGAAACGGCCATTATTCAAAGTTTTCTTTAGATTCAGAGGACATATGTTTAAATGCATGCCTGCAAGACGACATGTGTTTTCATGTTGGTGTAACAGATATCCCAGACTGGGGCATTGACTGTATGCTGTATGGAGATGGCCAAGTAAACATGATGGTTTCCCAGGGAAGCAGTGTTTATATGAAAACATGCCCAGGTACTTTATATCATATAATATTGTTTAACAATTTAATGCACCCAGCCAAAACATAAAGTAACATAATGTCAGAGCTTAAACATATTCTTGTTTTTTTTGTTGTGTGTATTTTTTCTATATTTGAACGCAAGAGTAATAAATAGCTTTGTTTGCTCATTTTGAACATTTAATAATAAAAATATATATTTCAAAATGAAGTAAAATAGTTTTAGTGAACAACTGATGAAAAATTTATATTGGCATCAATACTGAAAGAGAAATAACAAAAAATGTTCATATCTTCCACCAAAGAGATGCCTTAAGGTTTCTTTATATTAAATTTGGTTTAAAGTGAGCATATCGGGGAAAATGCTATAAATGTCTTAAAAATAAAAAATAAATGAAATGGATAAAAAATGTCTCATTATCATAAATATTAAAATATTTCGGGTTATCAAATCCACCAAAACATGACAAAATTGATAATTCAATTGGAGAGGTCAACTTGAAATGAAATCCCCACCCTAAAAATAGACAGCACTTAAATACTGCTTGACAACCTTCACATTGTCATTTGGACTTTCTATTTTCAACATGTCAATCTGTACGACAGATCAAATTGAAATTAAAATGAAATTTTATATTATATTGGAAATCAATGTCAGTGAGTATGAATAGGCATAATATATTGGAAAATCTGTTTTCAGCCAATTAAAAAAAAAATAAATCCTGAAATATTCCCTTTAAAGTCACATTAGCTGCGATACAATATAAAATGCACATTTCAAAATGACGATTAATTTATATTAATCAATGCATAATCAGTTCTCCATAATAAAAAATTATGTAACAAGTATTATTCCCAGATCAGTTTGATAAACATTTACTTAGTTTTAGGTGTAAACCCAACGTTGATTTTTGTTCTTTATTCTATAGCAAATAATAAATGTTTGAAGGCTTGTCATTCATAGAGAGACCAATTGAAAGAAGTGAAACCTACATTTTACTGTTTGTCAACCTCTGCACTATCAAAATATGATGAGAAAACTAGGGGTCATTTGTCATATAAGAGATGTTTTTTTTGCTTAGTGTGTACACTGTTGAAAAAGTGAAAGTAGACTTCCGAATTCATGTATTCATACCCCAATTTCCAAGCATCAATAGTTTTTTTCTAAATTCACAATTCAAACATGACATTGCTATCAAAATGTTTAAGGGAATGGCCGAATTTAATGTTGAGAGAACTTGTGGCCAGACCCTTTTGCCTTAAATTGTATTTGACTTATATGCATGATAAATAATGTAATATGTGTTTATTTGGCAATGAAATATGTAACTAGAATCAAAATGTATAAAATACATCAATAATGCCATTCAAATAAAAAAATGAGCATTAAAATAAGGAAAATGCATTTTTAAAGAAGAAGAAACAAGGATTATTTATAACCAATTATGCGATTACCCCATGGAAGCACTTCCTTTTTGCAATGGTGGTACTATGCCTTTAAAATGAACTTCAGGTATTCGGACTTCCACTGTTTTTTTTTTTAATTTTTGCTTACCTCTATAAACTGTTTGAAAAATAAAGCCTTCTGAGTTTAATTAGATATTAAATTGGTCAACAACTATTCATTTATGAACACTTCAAAAACTGTGATTTATACGTTATACTGCACAAATTTTGGTAGTCTGGGTTACTTTAATGTTTGATTTTTTCAAATTTCCAACAGATAAAGATGAACCTGCCTGTGAATACTCTACAATAATGAATAAAGAAACATTTGGTGGCACTAATTTCTACAACACGTCGTATGTTGATGCCACAGGGGACTGTGAATGTGCCTGTTTGGAGGACGACCAATGTGCCGCTGTGACTTATATACCTGGCCTACTATTCAACTCTTGTTACTTTTACAAAGAGGGCATGATTGAATATCAGCCATCAGAGAGCAGTACAGTATTCACCAAGCAGTGTACAGGTATCAACTGTCAGTTGTCTCTAACTCCAGGCCAGACAAAAGTATTGCTATGGTTACTGTTTGATGTCTGACACTTCAAAATCTTCTGATTCCAAAAGTTATTTTGTCAAAAAATATATATTCTAAAAACACAGAATTAAACTAAATGGGACCTATACAATGAATTGATTTTTTTATGGACAACTATCATAGATAATTATATATGTTATTCATTCCTTTATAACTAAACCAGATCTTTAAACAAATTAATTTGCAATTGATTGATTGATTGATTGTTTCTGGTTATTAATCAATTTATAAATATATCGAGGGATAAAAATGTGCATGAAGCCAACAGTAATGAATATAATTTAAAACAGTATTTCCAAATAAACATTTATAGCAATATTGCCTATCAGTCATCACTGACTGTGGCTGGACAGGGATTCAAATGCGTGGCCCAGGAATTGATGTCCAGATGCGTAATTGACTGCTAACCAGGCAGATCATATTGATTTGAAGCCTCCTGAAATAATTCCATATTAAACAAATAAATTTATTGCATATTTTACATACTGAAATTCCTCCTGCACTAATGTGTCAGAAGAACTTGCAATACAGTTGGAAAATTGCAGCTGCTTGCCATACAAGAAACTAGCAAAACAGTTGGAATATTGCAGCTGCTGGCAATACAAGAAACTAGCAATATGGTTGGAATATTGCAGCTGCTGTCTATATAAGAAGCTAGGAATACAGTTGAAATATTTCAGCTGCTGGCTGTATAGAAACTAGCAATACAGTTGGAAAATTGCAGCTGCTGGCTATATAAGAAACTAGCAAAACAGTTGAAATATTGCAGCTGTATGCTATATAAGAAACTAGCAATACTGTTGGAAAATTGCAGCTGCTGGCTATGTAAGAAACTTAAACAGTTGAAATATTGCAGCTGCTGGCTATATAGGAAACTAGCAATACAGTTGGAATATTGCAGCTCCTGGCTATATAGGAAACTAGAATACAGTTGGAATATTGCAGCTGCGAGCTATAAAGGAGACTAGCAATATAGTTGGAATATTGCAGCTGCTGGCTATATATAGAAGACTAGCAAAACAGTTGGAATATTGCAGCTGCTGGCTTTATAAGAAACTAACAATACAGTTGGAATATTGCAGCTGCAAGCTATATAGGAGACTCACAATTTAGTTGGAATATTGAAGCTGCTGGCTATATATAGAAGTCTAGCAATACAGTTGGAATATTGCAGCTGCGAGCTATAAAGGAGACTCACAATATAGTTGGAATATTGCAGCTGCTGGCTATATATAGAAGACTAGCAATACAGTTGGATTATTGCAGCTGCTGGCTTTATAAGAAACTAGCAATATAGTTGGAATATTGCAGCTGCGAGCTATAAAGGAGACTAGCAATATAGTTGGAATATTGCAGCTGCTGGCTATATATAGAAGACTAGCAAAACAGTTGGAATATTGCAGCTGCAAGCAATATAGGAGACTAGCAATACAGTTGGAATATTGCAGCTGCTGGCTATATATAGAAGACTAGCAATATGGTTGGAATATTGCAGCTGCTGGCTGTACAGGAAACTAGCAATACAATTGGAATATTGCAGCTGCTGGCTATATAGAAACTAGCAATACAGTTGGAAAATTGAAGCTGCTGGCTATATAGAAACTAGCATTACAGTTGGAAAATTGCAGCTGCTGGCTATATAAGAAACTAGCAAAACAGTTGAAATATTGCAGCTGTATGTTATATAAGAAACTAGCAATACTGTTGGAAAATTGCAGCTGCTGGCTTTGTAAGAAACTTAAACAGTTGAAATATTGCAGCTGCTGGCTATATAGGAAACTAGCAATACAGTTGGAATATTGCAGCTCCTAGCTATATAGAAAACTAGCAATACAGTTGGAATATTGCAGCTCCTTGCTATATAGGAAACTAGAATACAGTTGGAATATTGCAACTGCGAGCTATAAAGGAGACTCACAATATAGTTGGAGTATTGCAGCTGCTGGCTATATATAGAAGACTAGCAATACAGTTGGAATATTGCAGCTGCTGGCTTTATAAGAAACTAGCAATACAGTTGGAATATTGCAGCTGCAAGCTATATAGGAAACTAGCAATACAGTTGGAATATTGCAGCTATGAGCTATACAGGAGACTACCAATACAGTTGAGATATTGCAGCTGCTGGCTATACAAGAAACTAGCAATATGGTTGGAATATTGCAGCTGCTGTCTATATAAGAAGCTAGATATACAGTTGGAATATTGCAGCTTCTGGTTGTATAAGAAACTAGCAATATGGTTGGAATATTGCAGCTGCTGTCTATATAAGAAGCAAGAAATACAGTTGGAATATTGCAGCTGCTGGCTGTATAGGAGACTAGTAATACAGTTGGAATATTGCAACTGCGAGCTATATAGGAGACTAGCAATACAGTTGAAATATTGCAGCTACAAGCTATACAGGAGACTAGTAATACAATTGGAATATTGCAGCTGTATGCTATATAAGAAACTAGCAATACAGTTGGAATATTGCAGCTGTGAGCTATATAGGATACTAGCAATACAGTTGGAATATTGCAGCTGCTTGCTATATAGGAGACTAGCAATACATTTGAAATATTGCAGCTGCTGGCTATATATAAGGAACTAGCAATACAGTTGGAATATTGCAGCTGCTGGCTATATAAAAAAACTAGCAATACAGTTGGAATATTGCAGCTGCTATCTATATAGGAGACTAGCAATACAGTTGGAATATTGCAGCTGCGAGCTATATAGGAGACTAGCAATACAGTTGCAATATTGCAGCTACGAGCTATACAGGAGACTAGCAATACAGTTGAAATATTGCAGCTGTTGGCTATGTATAAGGAACTAGCAATACATTTGGAATATTGCAGCTGCTGGCTATATAGGAAACTAGCAATACAGTTGGAATATTGCAGCTGCTGGCTATATAAGAAACTAGCAATACAGTTGGAATATTGCAGCTGCTAGCTATATAGGAGACTAGCAATACAGTTGGAATATTGCAGTTGCTGGCTATATAGGAAACTAGCAATACAGTTGGACAATTGCAGCTGCAAACTATATAGGAAACTAGCAATACAGTTGGAATATTGCAGCTGCTGGCTATATAAGAAACTAGCAATACAGTTGGAATATTGCAGCTGCTAGCTATATAGGAGACTAGCAATACAGTTGGAATATTGCAGCTGCTGGCTATATAGGAAACTAGCAATACAGTTGGAATATTGCAGCTGCTGGCTATATAAGAAACTAGCAATACAGTTGGAATATTGCAGCTGCTAGCTATATAGGAGACTAGCAATACAGTTGGACAGTTGCAGCTGCTGGCTATATAGGAAACTAGCAATACAGTTGGACAATTGCAGCTGCTGGCTATATAAGAAATTGATGATATTGAAGCTGCTGATTGTATCAGAAACTAGAAATATAGTTATTTTATGTTGATGGTATTGCAGCTAATGACTTCAGTCGCTTCCTGCAAGAAGTGACCGGTACAGGTGATGCTGTGATTGATGACTCTGTATCTAATGGCGGGAAGATGGCGTGCCTGACTTCATGCCAGAATGATGTTGAATGTGCTGCAGTATCTTATCATGGACAAGATGATGGTGAAAACCGCTGTGTCACCTACAGTAATTGGACTGCAGATGGAAGTGAAGTTCAGACATTGTATGTCGCAAAAGATTCAGGTAAGAACATTTATTTTGTATACATGATAATTTATTCATTTACTCTTACTGCAGTGTGTATAATATACAATTACTGTATATCTTGTGGTATGAATAGCTGTCTTTTCCTTTTTCAAATGATCAGTCTGTTATGTTGTTCACTAGATTCTCTTCAAATATCATTTCACATTCCTGCCTATGAGTGTTTAAGCAAACCATTGTGAGACCAATACTGTAAGATTTTTTGACTACTTTTTATGCTACACTTCTGCTGGGTCTCCCCACACATGCATACTTTTATTGATAAGGACAATCAACATGTGTTTTATGGTTACCTCTACTAGTATGGGTCATTTGTTACTATTTACATACCCTTTTTATAAATCATAATTATTGTCTGATGTACAGGGTGAAATATCTTATAAAACTTGTAGAATAAACTAAAAAAAGTTTTTAAAACCTAACAAAGCCGATTATAATACCCCCGACAAACGAAGTTTTGAGGGGGTATATTGGAGTCACCCTGAGGTCGGTCTGTCGGTCTGTCGGTCTGTCCGTTGCAATTTTCCTTGTCCGGAGCATAACTTGAAAAGTACCGGATGGAATTTCATCAAACGTCATACAATGGTAGAATATAATGAGAGGAAGTGCAGTGTACAAGAAACATAACTCTATTCTTGCTAATTACAGAGTTATTGCCCTTTGATATTTTTTCTTGTCCAGAGCATAACTTGAAAAGTACTGGATGGAATTTCATCAAGCTTCATACAATGGTAGAATATAATGAGAGGAAGTGCAGTGTACAAGAAACATAACTCTATTCTTGCTAATTACAGAGTTATTTCCCTTTGATATATTTCCCTTTGATATTTTTTCTTGTCCGGAGCATAACTTGAAAAGTACCGGATGGAATTTCATCAAGCTTCATACAATGGTAGAATATAATGAGAGGAAGTGCAGTGTACAGGAAACCTAACTCTATTCTTGCTAATTACAGAGTTATTGCCCTTTGATATATTTCCCTTGTCGGGAGCATTACTTTTAAAGTACTGGATGGAATTTCATCAAACTTCATGCAATGGTAGAATATAATGAGAGGAAGTGCAGTGTACAAGAAACATGACTTTATTCTTGCTAATTACAGAGTTATTGCCCTTTGATATATTTCCCTTGTCTGGAGCATTACTTTTAAAGTACTGGATGGAATTTCATCAAGCTTCATACAATGGTAGAATATAATGAGAGGAAGTGCAGTGTACAAGAAACATAACTCTATTATTGCTAATTACAGAGTTATTGCCCTTTGATTTTTTTTCTTGTCCGGAGCATAACTTGAAAAGTACTTGATGGAATTTCATCAAGCTTCATACAATGGTAGAATATAATGAGAGGAAGTGCAGTGTACAAAGAACATAACTCTATTCTTGCTAATTACAGAGTTATAGAACCAAGTTGATGAATACATGGAGTTCGAGCAAAGCAGGTTTGATATTGTATTCCTAGTGCTGATGTTTGTTTCTTATCCATAAAATTGTTGTCCCTCAACATAACTCGAAAAAGTATAACATTTATTGATTGCCATGAAAGCTTGTACACTGCACAATGATTAAAAAGACAGTTTTTAATTTTAACAAAACCATAAAAAAATTAACAATACAAAAAACTCAATCCATAACATTCTCTTTTATTAATATTTTTTTTTTGTCTGGAGCATAACTTTAAAACTATTGGATATAATTTAATAAAACTTCATACAATGGTTAACCATTTTCTGTCATGGCAGCGTTCGGGGGTATTCATCACCTTCAATGATAGGTCTAGTTAAATCTACTCATATTTATACCCCCGACAAACGAAGTTTTGAGGGGGTATATTGGAGTCACCCTGTGGTCGGTCTGTCGGTCTGTTGGTCTGTCGGTCGGTTGGTCGGTCGGTCTGTCCGTTGCAATTTTCCTTGTCCGGAGCATCACTTGAAAAGTACTGGATGGAATTTCATCAAACGTCATACAATGGTAGAATATAATGAGAGGAAGTGCAGTGTACAAGAAACATAACTCTATTCTTGCTAATTACAGAGTTATTGCCCTTTGATATTTTTTTGTTGTCCGGAGCATAACTTGAAAAGTACTGGATGGAATTTCATCAAGCTTCATACAATGGTAGAATATAATGAGAGGAAGTGCAGTGTACAGGAAACATAACTCTATTCTTGCTAATTACAGAGTTATTGCCCTTTGATATATTTCCCTTGTCGGGAGCATTACTTTTAAAGTACTGGATGGAATTTCATCAAACTTCATACAATGGTAGAATATAATGATAGGAAGTGCAGTGTACAAGAAACATAACTCTATTCTTGCTAATTACAGAGTTATTGCCCTTTGATATATTTCCCTTTTCTGGAGCATTACTTTTAAAGTACTTGATGGAATTTCATCAAACTTCATACAATGGTAGAATATAATGAGAGGAAGTGCAGTGTACAAGAAACATAACTCTATTCTTGCTAATTACAGAGTTATTGCCCTTTGATATTTTTTTGTTGTCCGGAGCATAACTTGAAAAGTACTGGATGGAATTTCATCAAACTTCATACAATGGTAGAATATAATGAGAGGAAGTGCAGTGTACAAGAAACATAACTCTATTATTGCTCATTACAGAGTTATTGCCCTTTGATAAAAAATTTGTTTCTTGTTGGCAGTTCTTCTCAGAACTATGTTATAAAGTGCACTAAACCCACAAGTGCACCGTAGTAACTGTTCCATACTTAATAATAGAGTTCAAGTGTCAAAAATGTAATAAACATATGCTATTTGTTAACAAACAATGCATAAATGTTCAAAACTTTCAATTGCTCCAAAATCATAGCAGTGTCATTTGAAATGAACTGTATACAAAGACTTTGCCAAATGTTTATAAATTGTCTTCTTCATAAAAAGCCATCAGTGATAACAGTTTAATAAAGTTCATGAAAGAACCAAGTTGATGAATACATGGAGTTCGAGCAAAGCAGGTTCGATATTGTATTCCTAGTGCTCTTGTTTGTTTCTTATCCATAAAATTGTTGTCCCTCAACATAACTCGAAAAAGTATAACATTTATTGATTGCCATGAAAGCTTGTACACTGCACAATAATTAAAAAGACAGTTTTTAATTTTAACAAAACCATAAAAAAAATTAACAATACAAAAAACTCAGTCCATAACATTCTCTTTTATTAAGTTTTTTTTTTGTCTGGAGCATAACTTTAAAACTATTGGATATAATTTAATAAAACTTCATACAATGGTAAACCATTTTCTGTCATGGCGGCGTTCGGGGGTATTCATCACCTTCAGTGATAGCTCTAGTTCATTCTGGTAATGAATGACCGCTTTACTGAAATTAGTTTGTCCAGTTTCAAAGTGGTCAAGGACTTGTATAGAAGGATAGGAAACTTGCATCTCCTGACTATATGTTGATGAAACAGCACACAAAGGATTCATTATTTGCAAATTAATCATTCATAATTCACAGGTAACTGATTTCTTGTACATAAACTGTAAGTTGTATGTAATCTTAGATGTTTAAACATGTTTAGATCACAGAAAATGCTCTTGAATTAAAGATATTGGGGTTTTAAGGAAAATTTATTGTAATTTGTCATTATTTTAGCTGCAGTATACACATTTTGTAATCACATGTACTTAAAAAAATTTTAAACACAAATTTCTGGGAATGGTTTTGTTTTGATGACAATTTCATTCTGCAGTGTAAGAATTTTGATTTGTGTTCCTGAGATGAATGGAAGTGAAGATAATTAAAACGAGATATTGCAAATTTTGCGTGAATACGCAAGCATTCACAAAATCTCGATCATTTCCTTTTCCTTTACTACATAATTCTTTGAAGTGGTTAAGACAATGATCACATTCTGCCATTAATTAGGAAAGATGTGGCAATTAAATCTTTATTGACATATGGTATAAATTTATAAATTGGCACACCCATATTTTTATTTTTCAATAAAGTAACAGTTTTTACATATTACAATTAAACAAAATCATATTTTTTTTACATTAAATCGTAGTTTTCTCTATTCAATTGAAAAAATACCATTATTATATATCAACTATATATAGCTACACAAAACATATTTTGCAGCTAACAAAGATCTTCAAAACCAGTTCTTTAAAGGGCCTGTTTCTTCATTATGTATGCCATACCTGGCGTTACATGGGATAGATCGTCATGGCAGCTGTACATGTAATGTGAATGATCTTTATTGGTACGATATATGTGGTTTTGATTGAAGGGGCTTCATATATTCATGTATGTTCTTTACAATCTCGAATTAATGAAGCCCCTACAGTTAAAACTACATATCATTGTACCGATAAAGGTGCAATGTTTCAAACTAAAGTCCAAAGCAAGGATGAAATAGTACTGTAGAATTTCATCGAGTTCAGGGATCCATGATGTACATATCATGAATATTCATTTGTGTTTTTTTTTTTCCAGCATGTCTTGAACATGAAGAATGCAGAGTACTAGAACTGAATAATGTTTCTGGTGGGGACAAGGCTGACAAGCAGGTGGAGACCCCAGATGCCCAGACATGTAAAGATGAATGCCTGACTAGTGGCATCTGTGACTTCTCCACATGGTCATCTGATGGCACGTGTTCTATGTATGCCAGTGACAGTGTTGTCCTACAAAGTAATGGAACCAGCAAAAGTTGGAGCAAGGACTGTTCTCAAGGTAGATGCAATATATAAATCTCACAGATTTTGTTCCTTCATAATGGGGTACCAGTAAATGGAATTATTCACCTCTTGAAAACATATCAGATTTTTTATGCTGATGAAGGCTCAGAAATTCGCCTTTCCAGTGAGTAAATAACCCCTTCTCTTTCGAATAACAAACAACAACGAATAGTCTAACTGAATAGGTAAGTTAATTAAATGTCATTAAATATTTCATAAATTGACATTGAATGTTCATTATCATCTAGCTCATATCTGGAAAAATGTCCACCATTTTGTTTTATAAGGTTTTAGGTCACGCATCCATAACTTTATAATTCAGGTTTAAACATTGGAATTTTTTTGTGCTCTTTTTTTTTTGTTTCACATCAAATCCCAGTCCATCCCAGCCACAGTCTCTGTGCTGATTGATATACAACATTGCATTATCATTATCATTCATTCCCACCACTAATTCAAGTGGTATAGTTATCAGTTACTTGCAGTGATGGATGTGCTTGAATAATGGTTAACTTCCAGGATCCAAAAAAAGAGTGATCTGTTTGCCTTCGATAGCATCAGAATAAATAATTAAACAAACAAACTCAACATATTCAACTTTGTTGATAAGATACATGACTTGTTTCTTGCTTCAACTTTCAGACTGTCGAACAATGGTTAAACAAGACCAATGTGGGTCTGACAACTTCTACATGTTAACCATTGCCGATTCCGTAGAAATGTGCTACATGACATGTTTTGCGGACCAGAGATGTGGCGCCACTTGTGCCAGTGTAATGGACAATTTAGAGGTCATATGTACAATGTATTCAATGCATAATACAGACGCCAACTCCATGGGACACTCAACATCCTCCACAAAAAAACAATTCCTGATGACTAAATATTGTGAGAAAGGTAAGTGCCTTCCTGTTATCGAGAGTGTATCAGACAGGTAGGTTTGAGATGTGTATACAGACAGGTAGGTCAGAGATGTGTATACAGATGGGTAGGTTTGAGATGTGTATACAGACAGGTAGGTTGAAGATGTGTATACAGACTGGTAGGTTAGAGATGTGTATACAGACAGGTAGGTTGGAGATGTGTATACAGAAAGGTAGGTTTGAGATGTGTATACAGACAGGTAGGTTTATGATGTGTATACAGACAAGTCGGTTTAAGATGTGTATGCTGATGTGTAGGTTGGAGATGTATATACAGACAGGTAGGTTGGAGATGTGTATACAGACAAGTAGATTGGAGATGTGTATACAGACAGGTAAGTTTGAGATGTGTATACAGACATGTAGGTTGGAGATGTGTATACAGACAAGTAGATTGGAGATGTGTATACAGACAAGTAGATTGGAGATGTGTATACAGACAGGTAGGTTTGAGATGTGTATACAGACATGTAGGTTGGAGATGTGTATACAGACAAGTAGATTGGAGATGTGTATACAGACAAGTAGATTGGAGATGTGTATACAGACAGGTAGGTTTGAGATGTGTATACAGAAATGTAGGTTGGGGATGTGTATACAGACAAGTAGATTGGAGATGTGTATACAGACAAGTAGTTTGGAGATGTGTATACAGACAGGTAGGTTGGAGATGTGTTTACAGGCAAGTAGGTTGGAGATGTGTATACAGACAAGTAGATTGGAGATGTGTATACAGACATGTAGTTTGGAGATGTGTATACAGACAGGTAGGTTGGAGATGTGTTTACAGGCAATTGGGTTGGAGATGTGTATACAGACAGGTAGGTTGGAGATGTGTATACAGACATGTAGGTTGGAGATGTGTATACAGACAGGTAGGTTGAAGATGTGTATACAGACAAGTAGGTTGGAGATGTATATACAGACAAGTAGGTTTGAGATGTGTATACAGACAAGTAGGTTGGAGATGTGTATACAGACAAGTAGGTTGGAGATGTGTTTATAGATAAATAGGCTTGAAATGCGTAAAGAGACAAGTAGTAGGTTGAAAGTGTGATTTTTTAATAAATCTGTTTTTGAAAAACCATACTTCCCTGTATAAATGCTTCCCCCCCCCCCCCCCCCCACCAAATGTCCTGCTCATTTTTGTCCAAAAAGTTGGGAAAAAAAATTAAATATAATATATTTTAAATGTTTTTGAAGTATTTGTGAACAAGTTCTTACATGTTGCAGAGCATTATGGATTTTGTACCACCAAAAGTGAATTTGCTGAAATTTTCCATTAATTTATCAAATTATTTGGCATTTAAAGGTAATTATGGTAATGTATGTTAGTTAAGTTTTTATTTTTTATGTTAATAGAGGGCTGGCTGGCCCACTTTGACACTCAAACACCTATTAATGACCACCATTTGATTGAAATGAAAAAAATATATATAATGTTTTCATTTTTCAGATGAATATTTCTGTATCACACAAACATATGAGAACACGTTTGCCAGTCACTTGCATGAAGGTTACTTTTCCCTGGCTGTTTCCTCGGCAGCACAGTGTGTAGACAGGTGTCGCGATCAGCATGACTGTAACTGGGTTGCTGTAACAAATATTGAGTCACTGTTCACCTTGTGTACACTATCCAAATCACCATCTACTGATCTCAAAGTTTCCCCTGGCAGTACCGTTTTTGAAAACATATGTCTCCCAGGTAAATATCACTTCTGTTATTTTGACATTTCCAGAACACTTGAGCAAAATTACAAGCTAGACACCATACAAATACATATGAAGTTTAATTGGCACACTTGAACAAAATTACAATGTAGTCACCATACATATACATATGAAGTTTGGCACATTTGAACAAAATTACAATGTAGTCACCATACATATACATATGAAGTTTGGCACATTTGAACAAAATTACAATGTAGTCACCATACATATACATATGAAGTTTGGCACATTTGAACAAAATTACAATGTAGTCACCATACATATACATATGAAGTTTGGCACACTTGAGTAAAATTACAAGTTAGTCGACAAATGTCTGACTATCAATCCAGGGTTCGTGAGTTTGAATCCCCGCTCGGCAACAGTCTCCATGATGATTAATATACAATGTTGTGTCTCATTATCATTCGTCTCATACCACTGATTCAAGTGAGAAAGTTATCAGTTACTTGTGGAGATTGGGTTTGCTCGAGTACTGGTTAACCTTCCAGGACCCAAGGAAACGGCGGTTAGGTTAACTGATCCTCTTTGAGCCATTGATGACATTAAAATGACGCTAAATATTCAATCAATCAATCAAAACCTTTGACAGTCGTTTAAGTACACATAACAGGATATCTTTCACCTTTCATTTTAACTTCGTATATAGCAGTGTAAAGATGAAACATTTGTTAGTATTATATAAATCTGCACTTCCGTCAGGTGGGCATGGCTGTTTAATGGGTTCCTTGTACTTGATTTTTCAGAATCGACGCTGACATGTAGCATGTATCTGAAATACTCAAATCAGACAGGAGGAAGCAATCATTACATGTCTTTCTCATCAGCCAGTAGTAGTTTGTGCACGGATGCATGTATTGCAGATACCAAATGCCGGTATATGGAACAATATATTGAGAATGGAGCTTATATATGTCATTTGTTTACATATGACAACAGTTATTTTGTTACTGAGCTAAGCAACCATTTAATCTTTGAAAAGACATGTATGCGAGGTAAGACTTTATTAAACTTTGAACTACATATACCAGGGGCATTTAATAAGTAATGTTTTTCATAACATAAATTATAAATAGTGAACATTTCATTTTATTTGTGAAATCACAGATAGATTGATACATGTATCAGCAAAAATGTGATTTCCAGAAGATTTTTTATGATAGTCTTTGCCACATATAGTCTTAGTCATATATGGTTTGAGAGTCTTACTATATCTACTCGAATACTGAACTACATGAATGCGTGTTGCAAAAGTGGAATACGTTTATTACATATTTTTTCATATAATATACAATGTTATAAAAATAAAATTACAATTTCGAGCCCCATAGAAAGAATAACAGGAACAAAGATAAACGAAGGTCCTTTACGGCCAAAAGAAGTGTAAAAAAAATACAAGGTCTGTCATTCTTTAGGTTGCAGTTCTTAAAGATTCGTAAATATCGATCAGTACTCTGAATTTGTTAAATACGTTGTAGGCCACTTCTGTATCGTCTCTGAGGTCACAGGTTTGAGTCCAGCTCGGTCTAAAGAATATGTGAAAAAAAAATCAATTATTTGCAAAAGGATAATACTGTATATACCATATATTACCTACATGTGTTGAAAATGGTATTTAACCCCATTAAAAAAGTTTCCAACATTAAAGAAGCATCCAGCTAAACGTGGCCTCCCCAACAAGCATGGGGTTCAGCTGTTGTTCAGTGTCTGATATGTTTACGCAAAATCGACTACTAGGACATATAAGGGAAATGGTTAAAAAGACATAAAATATGAATTTCTTTCAAAGGAGATTACTTTGAAGGTGAGGTCTAAATATTATTAAGATATTATTTGTTGTTTTTATTTACCAATATAACATTACCTATTGAACATCTCTCATATTGATCCCTTAATTGGCACAATAAGAACTCTTTGTTTATTTTGATATTTTATTGTAGCAACACAATACAGTAAATTATTTTTGACAGTATATATAAAGGCTCTGAATATTTTACCTTTAGTTTGTACATCTCAGATGTTCTACTTTCTTAGCCAATTAAATCGCTCAGACTTTTCAAAATAGTATGTTTCAATTTACATAGAACGTTACGACCATCAGTAGATGTTGACCTTCTTCCTCAGCCAATGAAATTGCTCTAGGAACAAGAAAGTAGATCAACATTTAAGCTGGTTAGAAGTTACATGGAAATTTCTACCTGAATTTCATGTTACTTCTAACCTTTACATATTTAACAAGATGCATATAATATAGAGGCAATGAAGACAAATTATGTTTTATCAGTGTACTATCGTTTAATAGTCATATGTGTATTAGTCACACATGTTTATAGCCACGGAACTTGAAGTTCATTATCCCTATTGACATAAACACTCTCTGGTCTAGACTTACATCATGTGCATCTTTATTGTAAAATTCGTCTATACAGTAATGTACTTCAGTAATTATAATGCCAAATAAATAGGATAAAATCTCTTCAGACATTATTCCTTTTCTTTATTTAAAGCAATAGCAGCAGATGACAATTGTCGGTTTGAAGTACAAGATGGGAAAATTGGCTCAAGCACAGCTGTTGTCACCTTGGTGATGGATGATGTAGACCAGTGTCTAGAACAGTGTGTATCCAGACCAGGATGTGAGCTGGCCAGTTTTATGACAGATGGAATTTGTCAGCTGTTTGAGAATACCGCCACCATGGCAGCATCAGGGGTCTCCTCTCTGGTGAAGATATGTACTCCAGGTATATGTACTAGTTCAATTGTTTTAAACATATTTGTTTTACATTGATTGTGAAGCAAGTTCTTCCAATTCAAACAAATAAGTCTCAAAGGCTTCCTGGATGGACCAGTACCAAGCATATGCAATAAAAGTGTTTTGCTAAAAAACACTTCACATAGCTGTGGCAGAGAATCAAACCAATGACCCTCCTATCATGGGTCTCAGATGCTCTACCATTGGACCATATGCTCCACTACTGTTCAGTTTATGGGAAATGTTAACAAAATCTATTTTGCCTGTGATATATCCAAAAACGGACAGCATTAACTGCATTAATGTTTATTAAGTTAAAATTCAAAGGGACCATTTTATCAAGCTGTAGCTTAAAAAGAAAATGTTGTCAATTTAACTTAGGAGTAATTTGCTGAGCTTTAAACGGAGTATATCAGGAAATTTCAATTTTTTTAAAATTTGCTTAAAACATTTTTTACCAATATAGCTAGCTAGTCAAACCTGTCTTAAGCAGACAGCCAACAGAAAGAACAAAAGTGGCTTTATAAGACAGGTTGTTGCTTAATACAGGTTGATTTTCTCTGAAAGCAAGGAAATGGGAAATAGAAAATGTGGCTGCTTAAAACAAGTGGCTGCTTAATTAAAAGAGGTGACCTCTGACCTAGGTTTGACTTCTGTAACAACAGTGTTAAATCTGCATAGCACGGGCACAAAAAGAATCTTCAAAAATGTTAACATTGTCGGGAATATCACAATAAATTATTGAGTACAAATCTGTCTTCTCTATTAATGTATGGTAACAAGTTTCTATGATGTGTGATCAGGGCAAAAAAATATTGAGGGCTTGGGATGCATTGTGCTTAAAGGGAATTCCAATAAAATATAGTTTTTATTCTTTGACATGTAAAAGAAAGCCAAAGATACCAAAACCTATAACTAATGAAGATTATTTATTGTTTAAAGTTCCAGGTATTTTCTTTATCTGTCGACTAAAGCAAACAAAAACAAAAATTGTTTGTTACCAGAAATAGATACTTGTCAAAATGTAGAAATGGGTCCCGCTGGTCCTGTTAAGCTATTGATTTTTACCCGTTGTGTGAATAACATGAATTTGCCTTGTTGTGATGACCTTTTAAACTATATTTAGGAGTTAAAGTTTATAAATTGTCAGATCATGGGTCTATCAGAACAGCCCAGCAGAAGTACAAGTTTATAAAAATAAAAGATGGCATGTCTAGAGATTGTATGACATCATACTGCTCTGGGTCATGAATTTTCATTCTTGCATGTGTCAATACTTACATTTATTTGAACATATGATATGTTTTTTTCATCAGAGTCCACATTAACATGTGCATCAAAAACATTTACTGCTATGTTTGGTGGCAGTCAGGGCAGTATAGTATCCGAACCAACAGAGCAAGATTGCTGGAACAATTGTGGATTTGACCAATCGTGCAAAGCTGCTAGTTACCATGCCAACACCTGCTATAAATATACATCCACATATACCCCACAAACCATGTATAGCAGTCAGCTGTATGTCAAATTTTGTGACCAAGGTAATTATCTTTTATTGTTTATATGATTATTCTCTTTACATTGGCTAATGATGCTGAACCAAACGATGACCCTGAGATAAGAAATGGCCCCACCCTTGTATTAAACAGTATCCCTTAAATGTCACTGTGCTGTAACAAACCTTAACCCTGGGATCAGAAATGGTCCCACCCTTGTATTAAACAGTGTCTCTTATGCCACTGTGCTGTACCAAACCTTGATCCTGGGATCAGAAATGGCCCACCCTTGTATTAAACAGTGTCTCTTATGCCACTGTGCTGTACCAAACCATGACCCTGGAATCAGAAATGGTCCCACCAATGTATTAAACAGTGTCTCTTATGCCACTGTGCTGTACCAAACCTCGACCCTGGGATCAGAAATGGTCCCACCCATGTATTAAACAGTGTCTCTTATGCCACTGTGTTGTACTAAACCATGACCCTGGGATCAGAAATGGTCCCACCCATGTATTAAACAGTGTCTCTTATGCCACTGTGCTGTACCAAACCATGACCCTTGGATCAGAAATGGTCCCAACCATGTATTAAACAGTGTCTCTTATACCACTGTGCTGTACCAAACCATGACCCTGGGATCAGAAATGGTCCCACCCATGTATTCAACAGTGTCTCTTATGCCACTGTGCTGTACTAAACCATGACCCTGGAATCAGAAATGGTCCCACCCATGTATTAAACAGTGTCTCTTATGCCACTGTACTGTACCAAACCTTGACCCTGGGATCAGAAATGGCCCCACCCATGTATTAAACAGTGTCTCTTATGCCACTGTGCTCTAACAAACCTTGACCCTGGAATCAGAAATGGTACCTACCTTGTATTAAACAGTGTCTCTTATGCCACTGTGCTGTACCAAACCATGACCCTGGGATCAGAAATGGTCCCACCCATGTATTAAACAGTGTCTCTTATGCCACTGTGTTGTACTAAACCATGACCCTAAAATCAGAAATGGTCCCACCCATGTATTAAACAATGTCTTATGCCACTGTGCTGTACCAAACCTCGACCCTGGGATCAGAAATGGTCCCACCCATGTATTAAACAGTGTCTCTTATGCCACTGTGTTGTACTAAACCATGACCCTAAAATCAGAAATGGTCCCACCCATGTATTAAACAGTGTCTCTTATGCCACTGTGCTGTACCAAACCATGACCCTAGAATCAGAAATGGTCCCACCCATGTATTAAACAGTGTCTCTTATGCCACTGTGCTGTACCAAACCATGACCCTGGGATCAGAAATGGTCCCACCCATGTATTAAACAGTGTCTGTTATGCCACTGTGCTGTACTAAACCATGACCCTGGAATCAGAAATGGTCCCACCCATGTATTAAACAGTGTCTCTTATGCCACTGTGGTGTACCAAACCTCGACCCTGTGATCAGAAATGGTCCCACCCATGTATTAAAAAGTGTCTCTTATGCCACTGCGCTGTACCAAACCTTGACCCTGGGATCAGAAATGGTCCCACCCTTGTATTAAACAGTGTCTCTTATGCCACTGTGCTGTACCAAACCTTGACCCTGGGATCAGAAATGGTCCCACCCTTGTATTAAACAGTGTCTCTAATGCCACTGTGCTGTACCAAACCTCGACCCTGGGATCAGAAATGGTCCCACCCTTGTATTAAACAGTGTCTCTTATGCCACTGTGCTGTACCAAACCTTGATCCTGGGTCTCTTATGCCACTGTGTTGTACTAAACCTTGACCCTGGGATCAGAAATGGTCCCACCTTTGTATTAAACAGTGTCTCTTATGCCACTGTGCTGTACCAAACCTTGACCCTGGGATCAGAAATGGTCCCACCTTTGTATTAAACAGTGTCTCTTATGCCACTGTGTTGTACTAAACCTTGACCCTGGGATCAGAAATGGTCCCACCTGTGTATTAAACAATGTCTCTTATGCCATTGTTCTGTACCAAACATTGACCCTGTGATCAGAAATGGCCCACCCTTGTGTTAAACAGTGTCTCTTATGCCACTGTGCTGTACCAAACAATGACCCTGGGATCAGAAATGGTCCCACCCATGTATTAAACAGTGTCTCTTATGCCACTGTGTTGTACTAAACCTTGACCCTGGGATAAGAAATGGTCCCACCCTTGTGTTAAACAGTGTCTCTTATGCCACTGTGCTGTAACAAACCTTGACCCTGGGATCAGAAATGGTCCCACCCATGTATTAAACAGTGTCTCTTATGCCACTGTGTTGTACTAAACCTTGACCCTGGGATAAGAAATGGTCCCACCCGTGTATTAAACAGTGTCTCTTATGTCACTGTGCTGTACCAAACAATGACCATGAGATAAAAAAAAATGGCCCAAACCTTGTGTTAAACAGTGCCTCTTATGCCACTGTGCTGTAAGAAATCATGATCCTGGCATAAAAAATGGCCCCACCCATGTATTAGACAGTGTTTCTTATTTCACTGTGTTGTACTAAACCATGACCCTTGGATCAGAAATGGTTCCACCCTTGTATTAAACAGTGTCTATTATGCCACTGTGGTGTCTTTTATGCCAAAAAAGGAGAAAAAGAGAGCTAAAGCTTTATTTCTACCTCCTTCATCTGTAGGTCCGGAGTACTCAAGGGAGATAATAGTGGTGTGAGTCCTTTAATGACTAGGGAAATTGGCTAGAATGTGAATAAGTGTCCCAAACCTTAGGAGCAAATGCACTTTGAAATAAAATTTCTGTCTTCTTACAGTTTGTTGGGTTCAAGAGACAAGTTATTATCATGGAGGGGCAGGTGGTTACAAGTATGTTCCTGTTGCAAGCATCACAGAGTGTGCTGAAGGGTGTA
Source organism: Panopea generosa (assembly GCA_029582155.1). NCBI lineage: Eukaryota > Metazoa > Mollusca > Bivalvia > Adapedonta > Hiatellidae > Panopea > Panopea generosa. The sequence continues at coordinate 20,560,049 of CM055895.1, forward strand.
AAAGCAATCCTAGCTGTGTGGCTGCAACCTTCACTAAGATTGCCGATACATATTCTGGTATGTGCCAATACCATGACAAAGAAATCAGCATGTCAAAACGGGAACATCATGGAGCCACTCTGATAACAAAGGAATGCAAAACAGGTGAGTTTACCAAGATACTAGTGCTTTTGATTAACAAGGTAGTATATAATAACTTTGATATAGAAAAAATTATGCTAGTCTTGGATACTGTAGTATAGAGCTTGAAATTTCTGATAAAAGCTACTCATCCACCCTTTCCAACATTATTAATTGAATGCTTAAATTCAAAGAAATATTAAGGTCAGTTTCTTAAATCTTACTCATCCTGACCAAATGTTCACTCATCATGATGAGCGGACGAGTGGAATTTTCCAGCTTTGTAGTATCCAGCAAATAGCCGCTGCCGGCCAGCGCTGAAGGATGTGCATTACTCCACTGTATTATATGGTTAATTTGCAATGTTTTGTACAATATATTCCCATATTGTACAAAGCATTGTAAAATGATCTTTTTATTCTATACCTCAATCTGAAAGAAATTTATTAAAAGAGCAAACAAAAATCAAGATCCTTTTAGATAAATAAACTGAGTGTTCAAAGCGGCAGATGAATAGGGAAAATATTTGGATTTTTTTCAAAGTTATCTTCATGAGGAACATTTTGTCGGTTGTTTGTTTTTAACGTTTCCTTTTTTTAAGACGCCGTCTTGAATTTTGAACTGTACAATATAAAATTTATTGGATCCAATAAACTTCTACATATTTATGGTCACATGGTAACATCCAGAATAGCTGATTGGCTATACACACACAGGTATAGAATAAGTTAATTTCTTGTATGTTACTGCATGTAGCTAGAGAGTTGTTATTTAGTAGTCCAACAAGACACATCATAAACCAAGCTCTTGTTCATTTACTTAATCATACAAGATATTAACATACAGTGGAGTAACTTGTGAATATGTGGCCAAGCCTTAAACACTGGCAGGCAGCAGCTCTTTGCTATATACTACAGATACAATGGGCAGTAATACTTTGTAATGGCAGGATTTTAATAACAATTGGTAAAATATTTATTCCCATAGCAGCTATCATTTCATGGTCAAAATTGTTGTACTAACTTTAGAGTTATTGCCCTTGAATTGAGGAAAAATATCTCATTTGCTCATCAATTTTTAGGGCAATAACTCTGTAATGACTGATTTTATGTAATCGTTACCCTGTTCATTCATTTGTTATGTATTCATGCCCTGAGGTGAAAAAATAGATTTTTGATCAATAACAGTTACTGCTGAAAGGGTATAGTTATGTATTTAATCAATAAGGGTATTTTGTGTGTACCTGTATGATTATGAATTACAAGTCAAGTTCAATATTTATCAATGTCTGTCAAAATTACAGGAATGATGCTCTTTTTCAACTTATCTGAACTCTAACATGCAGATTTTCAGAAATAAATTCATTTACTACCTTTCATTCAACTGAAACAGTTCATAATTGTTTATCTAAGAAACATTTGTCAAAAACCTGTTTCTTTTTTAATTTATAGTGGACGTGGACAGAGTCTGTTTTTCGGAGATTAAGAAGGATGTATATGGAGGAAAGGACATCTCTAAAGGTTTTACAACAAAATCAATTGAAGAATGTGAAGTGTCCTGTCGTCACGACCGAGACTGTCAATTAGCTACATATAGGAGCATACCCCATGTGAACTGGTGCCAACATTACAGAAATATCAAGTTCCTGGCAAAATTCACTCCAGGCAGTTACACCATCTTGAAATACTGCTTGCCAGGTAAGTATTTAGTAGTTGTTTTAAAAACAATATAAATACGAGCTCACTTGTTGTATTTAATACAATTTTGCAAGGAAAGCTTTACAAATCATGTTCAAATGCATATTATGTGTATAAGAAGTAGTTAAGAAAAACTATGGCTTCTGAAGTTCCACATTAATGATGATTATTGGATCACAATTTCACTTTTCTCCTTTTAAGACATAAATTGAATAGAAATCTTAATACTTATTCCATTTTGACCATAGAAGTATTAAAACATGTTACTTTGAATGCAGGATTATATTATTTTTAAAGAATTTAGGGGTTGTTATATCATGTAATAGGCAAATATAACGATATTTTACTGAAGTTTATTAATTGACTTGATGTGAGAGTGACTCCGCCGTAACTGGCCATGTGGCATTGTTTGTCCAAGTAAATACAATGTAATAATTTGTCTAAGGAAAATAGCAGGGTAGCAAGCATTATTTATCGTTGATTGGATTATTGACTTGTTTTATTGACAGTCTGCATCAGTTAAATTACTATTTAAAAGGTATTGTTATCTGTAACTTCAAAAATTAAGAGCAAAGTATAAATTTATGAATATACATGGAAAATAGAAGATTACTCCATTTCAGAACTCAGGGGTCGTGTTCACCAACCATTCTTGAGTTTATTCTTAGATTTGGCTTTAAAGTCTAAATTTAATCTTTTGATATTCAGTTGACCATGACAGATAGAATAATTGTGAGAGTTTATTTGGCTATATATTTGGTGTCCCTGCAAGCTTTCAAATTTTTGCTTGTAAAATGATCATTAAGACTGCTTTTCATAATTCATTCTTGAGCTTAAGTCTAAGAATGTTCTTAAGAAAAGTTGGTGAACCCAGTTATAGGAGATATCTTTGGAATATTGTTTATTTTCTCTATAAGATGTCAGTCAATAGCTATTCTTAGCTAATATTTATACCATGTTTTGTAACCAATACTGACTCAACATTAAATTTTGTATCTTTTATATCATTTTACACTTCATTGCATTGTTAATGGTTATATTATCAACTTGACAGTTGGTGATGTTTCATGCTCCTTCCCAACCAGAAAAGTTGGTAACAATGGTGGTATGCACCATTATGACACTACATCAGACAATACCGAATCAGAGTGTTCGTCCGAATGTTTGTCAAGCAACATGTGTGATGCGTACAGTTTTAGTCCTTGCCGGTTGTACGCTGCGGACAAAGTTGAAGAGACCCTGTCGTCAGTCAATGAAGTGCTTGCATACAAAGTCTGCAGACCAGGTAAACAGATGGCCCTTTTATACATTATTTGTTCATGAAACTTTATGAATAACTTTCTTTAAAAGCATGTAAATGCAACTTCATTGTTCCTTGTGTATATAACAATCTATATAAAGCATCTACTTTATTTTGTGTGCGCAAAGATTAATGAGTGTGACGATGAAAGTAAGATATTAAATAAACATGGTTAAATTATATTGTTATTATTTACAAATAAATAAATGAAGACATTAATAAAGTATACATAAAAAAAATTAGATAGTTTCTCAGATAAATATGGTTTGCAATATATATATAGAAAGGGTTCAAGTCCTTCAAGGCTGGGTATTATAATGCCTGTCGCATATAATAATGAAAGCCTGAGCTACTGAGTTGATGGTTATAATGAGATTCATTCTGCTGACTTGGATCAAGATTTATTGGTTGAGGACTCTAATAAATATGGATACCATAGGGCCACCCTTAATAAATTGTTTGTTTGCCACTTCAGACTTATACCATTAAGGGATTGGTAGGTAGGTAGGTTAAAATTTTTTTATTATTTGTAATCAATCAAAGAATCTTTATAAGGACATGCTATGACCGAGAATACTTTAAATGAACACCAAAAAATTTGGGACACCCCAAAAAAAAAATCCTGCCCGGTGGGATTGTTTTGGGTCAGCCGGAAGCAGCAAACAAACAATTTTTTAATTTAGGCCCAGTAAATATAATCTGTAATGTTTTGAAAATTGTGTTAAACCCTGTCAGAAGTAGACTACTGGTATTTTCAGTTAATATGTTTTCTTCCAGGCTGATCATTTATGCAATCAAAAAACAAGCTCATGCAGTCATGTCATTTCTTATAAAGAACATTTAGGTTTACAGAGGGTAGAATATAGTTTAACAAAACAAAAAGAGAAATCAATGATACAAATATTTTAACAATTTTGTTTTTCTAGTTAATGAACTACCTTGTGCACAGCACATGAACCAATACACAGCGGGAGACAACATCTACAAGATAACTGACGCCAAGACAGTAGTAAACTGTTCTACAGATTGTGCTGGTGACGACCTCTGTAACCAATCAGTGTTCCATGATGATCAATGTAAGCTGTATAGAGAAGGAGAAGCTGTTCTGACAAAAGATCCGACATCGACCATGTCCACCAAGAAATGCAACTTTCGTACGTTTTGTTTAGTTTTAACTTATTTATTTTACTTCGATTGTGAGACAAGTTCTTACAACTTAGACAAATCATGCTCGAAGTCTCCTAGTTAGAACCAGTACTAAGCATATGCGGAAATGGTATCTTGCTCAAGGACACCACACATAGCCATGGTGGAGGATCGTACCCATGACCCTCCGATCATGGGTTCGGTGCTCTACCTCTGGACCCAGCTAACGCTCATGTGTAAAGAATGAGCTTGTCAAGTTTTTGCCTTTATCTTCACCGAGTGCTGAATACACATTTTTTTCTCTCTAACAAATATAAATAGCATTTCATTTGAATTTTAAATGTTTATTCTGCGGTGTGACATTGTAACTCAATTGTTATGGTATGGTGTTTATCATCGCTTTCAACAATTTTTCAGTCATATTGCAGCGGTGTCTACTTGAGACAGTATTCTGAGTGCTGTCACACTGGAGTATCATGCCGCAGACACATGGTATAATACCCCACCCAGTCACATTATACTGACACCGGGCCGACAAGATTTAGAACTCTCCTCTAAATGCTGAGTGTCAAACGATGAAGCTTCTAATATCATTTTTAAAGTCTTTGGTATGACCCAGCCGAGGATCAAACCCACAACCTTCCGCATGCGAGGCAGACGCTGTATCGTAATTCATACATGTACCTTTATTGATTAAGATTCACATATTTTTTCATCTACATAAAAAGGATTATGTTCTTTGAGATAACCGTAAACTAGATCATTCAAGACCCTATATTGCATAAATACTTAATTTGTCCAAAGTTGGTATACTGGTATCCATGGATAACATAAATGTTGAGATACCATGTTTTGATGACATAAATGTTTTAACTGGCATAATTTTAAAATTATATACAGTACAGAATATTACATCCCGCTTTATTCAGTTTCAATGGTAAATGGCACCAAGTCATACTTGGGTTCTTGTTGATGGCACCATGTTCACTGTCTACACACACATCTGTATTGTATTTCCCTAGGGTTTATGCCAACATGTTCACTGTCTACACGCATGTCTGTATTGTATTTCCCCAGGGTTTATGCCAACATGTTCACTGTCTACACGCATGTCTGTATTGTATTTCCCCAGAGTTTATGCCAACATGTTCTCTGTCTACACGCATGTCTGTATTGTATTTCCCCAGGGTTTATGCCACCATGTTCACTGTCTACAGGCATGTCTGTATTGTATTTCCCCAGAGTTTATGACAACATGTTCACTGTCTACACGCATGTCTGTATTGTATTTCTCCAGAGTTTATGCCAACATGTTCACTGTCTACACGCATGTCTGTATTGTATTTCCCCAGGGTTTATGCCAACATGTTCACTGTCTACACGCATGTCTGTATTGTATTTCCCCAGAGTTTATGCCAACATGTTCACTGTCTACACGCATGTCTGTATTGTATTTCCCCAGGGTTTATGCCACCATGTTCACTGTCTACACATGTGTCTATATTGTATTCACCAGGGTTTATGCCACCATGTTCACTGTCTACACACACGTCTGTATTGTATTTCCCCAGGGTTTATAACAACATGTTCACTGTCTACACGCATGTCTGTATTGTATTTCCCCAGGGTTTATGCCAACATGTTCACTGTCTACACGCATGTCTGTATTGTATTTCCCAGGGTTAATGGTACCATGTTCATGGTGTACATACATGTCTGTATTGCATTGCCCCAGGGTTGATGCTCCCGTGTTCACTGTCTACACACGTCTGTATTGTATTTCCCCAGGGTTTATGGTACCATGTTCACGGTCTACACACATGTCTGTATTGTATTTCCCCAGGGTTTGTGGTACCATCTTCACTGTCTACACACATGTCTGTATTGTATTTCCCCAGGGTTTGTGGTACCATCTTCACTTCTACACACATGTCTGTATTGTATTTCCCCAGAGTTGATGCTCCCGTGTTCACTGTCTACATACATGTCTGTATTGCATTGCCTCAGGGTTGATGCTCCCATGTTCACTGTCTACACACATGTCTGTATTGTATTTCCCCAGGGCTTGTGGTACCATGTTCACTGTCTACATACATGTCTGTATTGTATTTCCCCAGGGTTTGTGGTACCATGTTCACTGTCTACATACATGTCTGTATTGTATTTCCCCAGGGTTTGTGGTACCATGTTCACTGTCTACACACATGTCTGTATTGTATTGCCCCAGGGTTGATGCTCCCATGTTCGCTGTCTGCACACATGTCTGTATTGTATTTCCCCAGAGTTTATGCCACCATGTTCACTGTCTACACACATGTCTGTATTGTATTTCCCCAGGGTTGATGCTCCCATGTTTACTGTCTACACACATGTCTGTATTGTATTTCCCCAGGGTTTATGGTACCATGTTCACGGTCTATACAATGTCTGTATCATATTTTCCCCAGGGTTAATGGCATGTTCATTCTCTACACAAATGTCTGTATCATATTTTCCCCAGGGTTAATGGCATGCCACCGTGTTCACTCTCTACACACATGTCTGTATTGTATTTCCCCAGGGTTTGTGGTACCGTGTTCACTGTCTACACACATGTCAGTATTGTATTTCCCCAGGGTTTGTGGTACCATCTTCACTTCTACACACATGTCTGTATTGTATTTCCCCAGGGTTTATGCCAATATCTTCACTTCTACACACATGTCTGTATTGTATTTCCCCAGAGTTTATGCCACCATGTTCACTGTCTACACACATGTCTGTATTGTATTTCCCCAGGGTTTATGCCAACATGTTCACTGTCTACACACACATCTGTATTGTATTTCCCCAGGGTTTATGCTACCATGTTCACTGTCTACACACATGTCTGTATTGTATTTCCCCAGGGTTAATTGCAATCTGTTTTCTGTCTACACACATTTCTGTATTGTATTTCCCCAGGGTTTGTGGCAATGTGTTCTCTGTCTGCACACATGTCTGTATTGTATTTCCCCAGGGTTTATTGCAATGTGTTCTCTGTCTGCACACATGTCTGTATTGTATTTCCCCAGGGTTTATGTTACCATATTCACTGTCTACACACATGTCGGTATTGTATTTCCCCAGAGTTTATGCCACCATGTTCACTGTCTACACACATGTCAGTATTGTATTTCTCCAGGGTTTATGCCACCATGTTCACTGTCTACACACATCTCTGTATTGTATTTCCCCAGGGTTTATGCCACCATGTTCCTATTCTACACACATGTCAGTATTGTATTTCCCCAGGGTTTATGCCACCATGTTCACTGTCTACACACGTGTCTGTATTGTATTTCTCAGGGTTTATGCCACCATGTTCACTGTCTAGACACGTGTCTGTATTATATTTCCCCAGGGTTTATGCAAACATGTTCACTGTCTACACACGTGTCTGTATTGTATTTCCCCAGGGTTTATGCAACCATGTTCATTGTCTACACACGTGTCTGTATTGTATTTCCCCAGGGTTTATTGCAATGTGTTCTCTGTCTGCACACATGTCTGTATTGTATTTCCCCAGGGTTTATTGCAATGTGTTCTCTGTCTGCACACATGTCTGTATTGTATTTCCCCAGGGTTTATGTTACCATGTTCACTGTCTACACACATGTCTGTATTGTATTTCCCCAGGGTTTATGCCACCATGTTCACTGTCTACACACATGTCAGTATTGTATTTCTCCAGGGTTTATGCCACCATGTTCACTGTCTACACACATCTCTGTATTGTATTTCCCCAGGGTTTATGCCACCATGTTCCTATTCTACACACATGTCAGTATTGTATTTCCCCAGGGTTTATGCCACCATGTTCACTGTCTACACACGTGTCTGTATTGTATTTCTCAGGGTTTATGCCACCATGTTCACTGTCTTGACACGTGTCTGTATTATATTTCCCCAGGGTTTATGCAAACATGTTCACTGTCTACACACGTGTCTGTATTGTATTTCCCCAGGGTTTATGCAACCATGTTCATTGTCTACACACGTGTCTGTATTGTATTTCCCCAGTGTTTATGCCACCATGTTTACTGTCTACAGGCATGTCTATATTGTATTTCCCAAGGGTTTATGCAACCATGTTCACTGTCTACACACATGTCTGTATTGTATTTCCCCAGGGTTTATGGCAATGTGTTCTCTGTCTACACACATTTCTGTATTGTATTTCCCCAGGGTTAATGGCACCATGTTCACTGTGTAAACACATGTACATGTGTGGAGGTGAGTGGCCTGATAATATAATACAGACAGCATCAGAGGAAGATTGTGGTGAGAGTTGCCTGTCCAATGATAAATGCATGGCTTCCAGCTTCAACTTTGAATCATCTGAATGTAGATTATATAGTCATCAACCAGTGGGCGTGGCAGATTCTGGTTGTGTTTTATACATGAAACACTGTGGAAGAAGTGAGTTTTCCTTTTTTGTTATACTTATTTAATTATCGCTTTATGGCAATATTTAAAATTGTGTGACATACTTTCTATGGTCAAGTTATATTTTCTCTACTACTCGATGTTCACATTGGACAAATTATGATACATAATATCATTTAGCACAATAATACAAAATGAACATATACAAATGATGAGCATTATAATGAATATTCACAGGAATAGCCATCATTATTGTATTTCAATGGGGGCCTTTTATCTGGAATTGCAGATATATTTCATCTAATGCAAGTTGTGACCATATTTCAGCTGCTTCCTGTACACTAAGTAGCAAGGTTGGAGTGTATGGTGGACAGGACTATATTATGACCATGACACTGAGGTCTCCCACAGAATGCTCTCTCAACTGTCTCAACATGGAAGAGTGTCATTACGCCTCCTACACCCTCATCAATGGTTTACATGTGTGTCTCTTCTACTTTAGGAACCAATACACGGAGATGCCTGTTGGGTATGGGATAACTTACTTTAAAACATGTGAAGGTTTGTGGCTTTTCTCAGTTATCAATACACAGTGGAAATTTGAGACATTTATCTTTAAGATGTCATGTTGCATTCGCAGCATCATCATTAATTTGTACGTTAAGTTATCACAGTACAAACAGTCATGAATAGAAAACAGATAGACAAATTGTGTTTTCATTAATGATGCTCCAGTGGGCAGATGAATGATGTTTGAGTGGGTAGACAGAGGTTTAGGTTAATTAAATCCTTTAAAATAGTTCTAAGTAATTTTGCTTGCAGGTTCCTTACTTGAAGTTTAATGATGAAAGTATAACTAAACTTGTCTAAGTAACTTTTGTCTTTCTGTTAAAAAATCCAAAACAAAAGGTCCTGTTGCTAATTGTGTGTATGTACTTTAATTACAAATGGTTTGGTGAATACATTAATGAATGGGCTGGGATGTTTATTTTAGAGAAGCAGGATCACTGTGATAGGAGTACAGAATACAGCAGTATTAGTGGAGGTTACCACCCTTTAATGAAGAAGAGTGTGTTGTCTGCGCCAGATTGTGATGCCTTGTGTCGAGACATGGAAGACTGTGATGCAGCTTCTTTCAAAGATCATGTATGTTTTATGTATGACAATGAAAACCTGGTACCCACATATGAAGAAAACAGTCAGCTGTTCATTCAATCCTGTCAAAAAGGTTTGTTATATTCTGATTTATTCATAGTTTAGAAGGATTCACCAGCTTACAATAATAGTGTTGAACTGGTTTTATCCATTTTTATGAACAGTTGCAGTCTTTCATATATAAAGTTGCATTAAATAGATTTATTTTATTGAGTATACATGTGTGCAACATATGTCAGTAACCAGTATTATGAACTTTAAGTATAAATATTCAGTAAGTATAATGAACTTTAAGTATGAAATGTTCAGTCAGTATAATGGCTTTTAAGTATGAAATGTTCATTCAGTATAATGAATTTTAAGTATAAATATTCAGTAAGTATAATGAACTTAAAGTTTGAAATAGTATGATGTGGTTACACCATTCTTAAAAAAGGTATATTCTGTGTTTAGTGCATTAAGAGATGTTTTAAATATTTCTAATGAAAAAGTAATAATTGTATAGTAGCCTTTGTATACAATTACTCTTTCATTTCTTTTTACTACATATATTGGGTGACATTAGTGGATTTCTGAAATTGTTCGTTTTCAGAATTAATTAATGCTGTTAGGAATGTTTAAATATATAATACATAATGTAAAATTTTACTTGAAACAGAAGATACAGTTTTGAATGTGGAGGCGTGTGATGGTGCATGGAAGAGTTGTGATGAACCTAACTGTGATTATCATGTGATGTGGAAGTATGACCCTGAATCAAAGTCTATCAGGTTTACACTCAAGTCACAAATTCAGTTAGGCACATGGATGGCCATAGGCTTCTCAGATGATGGATCATGGGTGAGCTTTCCTTTCATGGTTATATAAATAAAATAATAAACTTATTTATTTTACTTGGATGCGAAACAAGTTATTACAACTTCGACATATCACGCTCGAGGTCTTCCTGGATAGGACCAGCAATAAGCAAAATCATGTGGAAAAAGTGTCTTGCCCAAGGACACCTCACAAAGCTGTTGGGGAGGATCAAATCCATGACCCTCCAACCTGGATTCACTGCTTTACCACTGGACCATGCGCCCCTAAGTAATAGTTGGAATTGATGAATAAAACAGTTCTATATTATACATTTTATATAAGAATAAATGTTTTTACAGCAATATTTATACTTAATTATTTCACTAAACATCTCAACTTGAGATGTTCCTAAACTCAAATTTTTGAAATGCTATTACTATATTTGTATTGGTCATTTTCCATGTTATCCATACTCAAGATGTTTTTATGAAGTTTTAATTGGTTTTAAAGTATATCAGGTCAAGGTTATTGTTGCTAAAAATAGAAAAATGATGTCTTTTTTTTTTTTTTAATAAGTTTAGTTTCCTTTAAAACGTTCCACACTAAGAAACTTTTTGTTCCATTGACATTATCAATTTTGATGCTTCGTACTTCATATTGACATAAACTGACTGGTTTGCACTCTTTGTTTATGGATAATAATATTATGTAATCTCAATTTTTTTTCTATTTCCAAAGTGTAAGCAAACTTGAAATGGATGCATTCATGTCCAATGGAAATATTTATAGTTTCGCTTTCAGTAGATGAATCTGTTCATCTTAATGCTTGAATAGTCCATCTTTTGCACATTTATAATTTGATACAAACATGGGGAAAATATATGCTTAACACAATGTGCAAATTAAAAGCTCATGTTACTATGAGCACGTCATAAATAAAAAACAAAAAATCTCGCAATAGTAACATATATATATATATATAAATTATTATATATATATATATAAAAGAAACAGAATAACCAAACATTGTAGGAACACTGTTGTGTAAGAATTAAGGAAAAAATGTACGTGAATGGTTATTGACATATCTAAATAAAGAAATAAGTTTCATAGAAATGACATTCAGGAAAATTTATGGAGGGAAGCCAAAAATTATCAAATACATCGATATGCAAATAGTTTATGGCTATCTGCACAACATTGTGCAATAAGAGACATTAATCAGACTTATTTGTGTATGTTGGTGACATTTATTCATGAATAAAAGAAATACAGGGTATATGTAGGTTACATTTATACCAAAATAATGCATTACTTAGAAGGAAATTTAATGTATTATTACAGCTAGTGTGACTTTAGGAGATGTTTGTGTAATTTCAGGGTGATTCAGATGCTATGGTAGCATATTATTCACCATTGACAGGGAAAGCCAAAGTTGTAGACACGTAAGTCATTGCCCACCATTGCTATGAAATGTCTTTTTAATGACACTGTATTTTAATGACACTGTATTTTAATAACACTGTATTTTATTGACACTGTATTTTAATGACACTGTATTTTAATGACACAAGTTAAAAGTTTAGTAGAAAAAACTTACACCATGTCTGACTGGCTGAGCGGGTAGGCGGGTGGTCGTTCTGTCCGTCTCTTGTCACAAACATTTGTGTTAAGAGGCTAAGTATTAGGATTAGAAATTAGTTAGAATATGAATGATTGCTCATTAAATACAAAATAAACAATGAATGTCTGTCTGTACAGGAAGTCTTTGTCTTGCATGTAAGTCCTTCCTTTATACACAGATCTCTTTCAACTTTCCATAGATGTTGCCCATGACTTGATTATGTTTGGAATAAAAGATTAAGGTTTGTTATTGTTTCATGACATGACATGACATACTGACACGACTGATCTATTCAAAATTCTCTTGTCATGGAGCAAGAAGATTTTGATTATATCAGTCAAAGCTGTTTGAAAATCATGCCTAAAAATTTTGTCAATGATACTTCTCTGATATACCTTGATAGATAAACAAATGGGAAGTTAAATCTGCTTAATCATAACAGCTCTAGTTATTCATACATTAACAAAAGCTTTTAAGATCATTCTCACAAATTCAAAAAAAAAATTAGTTTTATATAAGTTACGATGATGCACCTTTTAACATAAAACTATATTTCCATAAGGTGTTTACTTTAATACCTTAATAACTTGGACAAATAGCTTTGCACTCTTGTTTTTTATTTATTATTTTAAAAAAGTCACAAGCTTTTTCCTTCAAAAAGCTCTTATTATTTCATCAAATATCTTTATCATGTAGAACAATTTCGGACTATACCTACTTTTTACTGGATGAGAATCAGGATGCTAGCGATGTAACTGGTGACTATATTAATGGCGTCCTAACTGTAAGCTTTACACGACTGCTTGCCCCCTCAGAGATGCACGACTTTAGGTTCGATAAAGGTGCCTGTGCCTACTTCCTGTTTATGAAGGGAGGACAAGTTAATGATGATGGACAAACAGTAACTTTTGGAGATGTTCCATATGATCGGCAGATGTCAAGAACAAAGTTCTGCTTCAGAGATTGTCAGACGCAAAGTAAGAAATCACGAAATTAATATTGAAAATATTTTTCAAGATGCAAAATTCATTATACAGTTCAGTATTACTGTTGTTTTTATTATTATAGTAAAATACTGAAAAGCAAACAAAGGCACTGAACAAGAACTTGAAATTTGCAATTGAAACATTCCTAAGTGTCACAATTTGTTTGTACGAAAATCTTATGACTCGTGAAGGTTGGTGAAAAGGGTCCCAGATCTGGCTATACTTGTACTTTTAAATTAAAATGAGAGAATGAATGGTGTTCTAAAGCATGTCAACACATAAATAGGTCATTTCTTGCACGTAATCACTTAATTTTGTTCTGGTTGTTCTGTTCTAAGTTCTGTCATTGACATATACAGTACCAGAGGCCACTTGCAGTTCCACGTTTATGCCAGACACGTATGGTGGGCTAGATTGTGTACAGGAGGTACAGGTGGAAAGTATAGAAATGTGTGCTCTCCTCTGTCAACACAACCACATGTGTTCGAGTGCATCTGCAATTACATCATCCTATCCAATGTTGTGTTTGCTGTATGGAAACTCAGAAGGCAGAGAACTGAAGGAAGTGGAGGATAGTGTCTACATTACAAAGAAATGTAAAAGAGGTAAGGAAGCTGCTTAAATACAGAATGTTTGTTAGTATTGTCTGGTAGCAGAGCATTGAGATTGGTGATCAGTCCTTGGTCGAGTGTGCCACCAGGAGCATGTTTAATGTATTACAGCAAGGTATCACATCTCCACATGCGTGACACTTGTTCCTGCTAGTTAAAACATCAAGCTGAACTTGTTTGCATTGTAAAACTCCGAAACTGTTTGACTTGGACCTAAATTCATCAATATTTTGAGTTTGAGACTCAAATTGTCATCATTCAAATAACATCTATTTAAGAACGAATCTGCAATATTTATTTGCAAGAAACAAGCTGTTTTAATAATTATTTAACAGAAAATATTACATTACCACATTCCTTATCCATAATAGTATCTATGCAAGGTTTTACAAAAATGTAAGATTTTGAGTCTGAGTCCGATTCTCAGACTCTAATTATTGATGAATTTAGGCTCTGAGTTGAAGATTCACAGATGAGCTTTTGTGTTGTCCTGTGCCCGTTGTCTGTCAAATTCATAATTTGTGTGCACCGTAATAAAATAATTTTACATTTTGTTCAGGAGACGAGGGTAAATGTCACATGTCTGCAATGGCAGGATTTCATGGTGGGACTAACTCTTTCCGCCGTATAGACAAAATCTCAAACAGTGATTGCGAGGCAGCTTGTATATATGAACGTGACTGCATGGCAGCCTCACATGTGGGAGATTCCATGGAAAACATGAGTTGCCACTTATATGGAAATGCTGACCAGGTTGTTCCAAGTCGAATACCATACAGCATGCTCTGGTTTAAGGTCTGCGCTGATGGTATGTATGTCTGTTAGTTGATTTGAATTACCTGCCATGTGAGTGTTTATTCAATTCATGCTTTTATGTGTTTTGGTTTAATAAATTATATTTCTTTATATTTGATAATAATTATAGCTCTCATATGTACATTATTTACCAATATTTATTTTTATAATTGTGTAAAAATGTTCATATTACAATATGGTGACATGGTACAGTAAAGGTGAGATCAATTTTAAAGTATGGTATAATACTCCACCAATACGTTGGAATTATTTATCATGTAAAGCACTACACATTATTTAAATAACTGGAAAGTGAGACCTGCAGTGGGAAGGTAATTGGTAATTGAGGCCTACTTGTGGAAATACTGAGTTAGTAAGTGAGGCTGTCTGTGGAGAAATAATTAGTAAGTCAGGCCTACTGTGGGGAAATAATTAATAAGTGAGGCCTACTGTGGGGAAATAGTAAGTGAGGTGTAATGTGGGGAAATAATTAATAAGTTTTGCCTTCTGTATGAAAATACGAAATAAATGAGGCTGTCTGTAGAGAATAATTATTAAGTGAGACTGTCTGTAGGGAAATAATTAGTAAGTGAGCCCTACTGTGTGGAAACAATTAGTGAGGCCTAATGTGGGGAAATAGTAAGTGAGGTTTAATGTGGGGAAATAATTATTAAGTGAGGCCTACTGTGGTGAAATAATTAGTAAGTGAGACCTACTGAGCGGAAATAGTAAATGAGGTCTAATGTAGGGAAATAATTATTAAATGAGGCCTACTGTGGGGAAATAGTAAGTGAGGTCTAATGTAGGGAAATCATTATTAAGTGAGGTCTACTGTGGGGAAATAGTAAGTGAGGTCTAATGTAGGGAAATCATTATTAAGTGAGGTCTACTGTGGGGAAATAGTAAATGAGGTCTAATGTAGGGAAATAATTATTAAATGAGGCCTACTGTGGGGAAATAGTAAGTGAGGTCTAATGTAGGGAAATCATTAAGTGAGGTCTACTGTGGGGAAATAATTATTAAGTGAGGCCTACTGTGGGGAAATAGTAAGTGAGGTGTAATGTGGGGAAATAATTATTAAGTGAGGCCTACTGTGGTGAAATAATTATTAAGTGAGGCCTACTGTGGGGAAATAGTAAGTGAGGTCTAATGTAGGGAAATCATTAAGTGAGGTCTACTGTGGGGAAATAATTATTAAGTGAGGCCTACTGTGGGGAAATAGTAAGTGAGGTGTAATGTGGGGAAATAATTATTAAGTGAGGCCTACTGTGGTGAAATAATTATTAAGTGAGGCCTACTGTGGGGAAATAGTAAATGAGGTGTAATGTGGTGAAATAATTAGTAAGTGAGGCCTACTGTGGGGGAATAGTAAGTGAGGCCTACTGTGGGGAAATAGTAAGTGAGGTGTAATGTGGGGAAATAATTATTAAGTGAAGCCTACTGTGGTGAAATAATTAGTATGTGAGTCCTACTGTGGGGAAATAGTAAATGAGGTCTAATGTAGGAAAATAATTATTAAGTGAGGCCTATTGTGGTGAAATAATTAGTAAGTGAGGCCTACTGTGGGGAACTATTAAGTGAGGTGTAATGTTGGGAAATAATTATTAAGTGAGGCCTACTGTGGGGAAATAGTAAGTGAGGTGTAATGTGGTGAAATAATTAGTAAGTGAGGCCTTCTGTGGGGGAATAGTAAGTGAGGCCTACTGTGGGGAAATAGTAAGTGAGGTGTAATGTGGTGAAATAATTAGTAAGTGAGGCCTACTGTGGGGGAATAGTAAGTGAGGCCTACTGTGGGGAAATAGTAAGTGAGGTGTAATGTGGGGAAATAATTATTAAGTGAAGACTACTGTGGTGAAATAATTAGTATGTGAGTCCTACTGTGGGGAAATAGTAAATGAGGTCTAATGTAGGAAAATAATTATTAAGTGAGGCCTATTGTGGTGAAATAATTAGTAAGTGAGGCCTACTGTGGGGAAATATTAAGTGAGGTGTAATGTGGGGAAATAATTATTAAGTGAGGCCTACTGTGGGGAAATAGTAAGTGAGGTGTAATGTGGTGAAATAATTAGTAAGTGAGGCCTTCTGTGGGGGAATAGTAAGTGAGGCCTACTGTGGGGAAATAGTAAGTGAGGTGTAATGTGGGGAAATAATTATTAAGTGAGGCCTACTGTGGGGAAATATTAAGTGAGGTGTAATGTGGGGAAATAATTATTAAGTGAGGCCTATTGTGGTGAAATAATAAGTAAGTGAGGCCTACTGTGGGGAAATATTAAGTGAGGTGTAATGTGGGGAAATAATTATTAAGTGAGGCCTACTGTGGTGAAATAATTAGTAAGTGAGGCCTACTGTGGGGGAATAGTAAGTGAGGCCTACTGTGGGGAAATATTAAGTGAGGTGTAATGTGGGGAAATAATTATTAAGTGAGACCTACTGTGCTGAAATAATTAGTAAGTGAGCCCTACTGTGGGGGAATAGTAAGTGAGGCCTACTGTGGGGGAATAGTAAGTGAAGGCCGTCTGTGGGGCAAAAGTAAGTGAAGGTTTACTTTTGGGAAATAGTAAGTGAAGGCCGTCTGTGGGGAAATAATTAGTAAGTGAGCCATACTGCAGCTAAGTAAATAGTAGGTGAGGCCTACTGTGGGGGTAATTGGCAATAAAGACCTTTCGTGGGGAAATAATTGACAAGTGAGACCGACAATTGGTATCCATGAAGAATTGTCACCCAGTTATAGATGGACCCAACCATTGTATTCCATGACCAAAACTTCTGTTACATCTTGTCAATTGAAGTCTTAATGAGCCTGTGTCATTTGACTCTCGGTCACTTAATTATTACTAAAAGCTCTTGTTTACAAATCCAGTATGGTCAAGACCAGGTATATTAAGTGAGTTGATTCAAACGAAAACTTATATAGAGAAGGAAAAGCAACTGATTGAGATATTATGACCGCTCGCATATTCACGCAAAATCTCATGAATTCTAGTTTTCAAAATATTCTTACTTCCATTCATATTAAAAGAAATAATTATTTTGTTATTTCAATGGAATTCTCAACAAAACAAGACCAATTCCAACAAATTGTGTTTAAAATGTTGAAGTAATCATAAATTAACAAAATTTGTATACTGCAACTAAAAAATCAAGGAAAGTAATTGATTTTTAATTATAACTGCAATATTTTAAATTTAAGATCAGTTTGTGTGTTTAAAACAATATAAAACATCTATGGTTACATACACCTTACATTTTATGTAAAAGAAATCAGTTGCCTGTGAACTTTGAATGATTAATATGCTAAACTATTAATTCTTTGCACGCTATTTTATCAAAATTTAGTAGAGAGATACAAGTTTTCCATCCTTCTTTATCAGTCCTTGATTCAAACATGTTTAAATACTGTTAAATTTTCTTAATAAATGAACAATCTATAGTATAACTCCCCCATATAGATATATTGATATTTATCATCCTGTATATGTCTGTTGCAAATATAAATAAAAAGTAAATTTTTTGATAATTTAGTATTTAAATGAGTAAATCAAAGTAAACATATTGCATGTTTCATAGAATATCACATTATATAATATGATGCTCACTATGTAGGAGTGGCTTAACTTATATATATATATCACATTGTATGATATGGTGCACATAATATAGGAGTGACTTAACTTATATATATATATCACATTATATGATATGGTGTTCACAATGTAGGAGTGGCTTAACTTATAATATAGCACATTGTATGATATGGTGCTCACAATGTAGGAGTGGATTAACTTATATATATATATCACATTGTATGATATGGTGCACATAATATAGGAGTGACTTAACTTATATATATATATCACATTATATGATATGGTGCTCACAATGTAGGAGTGGCTTAACTTATAATATAGCACATTGTATGATATGGTGCTCACAATGTAGGAGTGGCTTAACTTATAATATAGCACATTGTATGATATGGTGCTCACAATGTAGGAGTGGCTTAACTTATATATATATATCACATTGTATGATATGGTGCTCACAATGTAGGAGTGGCTTAACTTATAATATAGCACATTGTATGATATGGTGCTCACAATGTAGGAGTGGCTTAACTTATATATATATATCACATTGTATGATATGGTGCTCACAATGTAGGAGTGGCTTAACTTATATATATATCACATTGTATGATATGATGCTCACAATGTAGGAGTTGCTTAACTTATATATATATATATATATATATATATATATATCATATTGTATGATATGGTGCACATAATATAGGAGTGGCTTAACTTATATATATATATATCACATTGTATGATATGGTGCTCACAATGTAGGAGTGGCTTAACTTATAATATAGCACATTGTATGATATGGTGCTCACAATGTAGGAGTGGCTTAACTTATATATATAGCACATTCTATGATATGGTGCTCACAATGTAGGAGTGGCTTAACTTATATATATATATATATATATCACATTGTATGATATGGTGCTCACAATGTAGGAGTGGCTTAACTTATATATATATATATATCACATTGTATGATATGGTGCTCACAATGTAGGAGTGGCTTAACTTATATATATATATATCACATTGTATGATATGGTGCTCACAATGTAGGAGTGGCTTAACTTATAATATAGCACTTTGTATGATATGGTGCTCACAATGTAGGAGTGGCTTAACTTATATATATAGCACATTATATGATATGGTGCTCACAATGTAGGAGTGGCTTAACTTATATATATAGCACATTATATGATATGGTGCTCACAATGTAGGAGTGGCTTAACTTATATATATAATATATATATATATATATATATATATATATATATATATATCACATTGTATGATATGGTGCTCACAATGTAGGAGTGGCTTAACTTATATATATATATATCACATTGTATGATATGGTGCTCACAATGTAGGAGTGGCTTAACTTATATATATATATATCACATTGTATGATATGGTGCTCACAATGTAGGAGTGGCTTAACTTATAATATAGCACATTGTATGATATGGTGCTCACAATGTAGGAGTGGCTTAACTTATATATATATATCACATTGTATGATATGGTGCACATAATATAGGAGTGACTTAACTTATATATATAGCACATTATATGATATGGTGCTCACAATGTAGGAGTGGCTTAACTTATAATATAGCACATTGTATGATATGGTGCTCACAATGTAGGAGTGGCTTAACTTATATATATATATATCACATTGTATGATATGGTGCACATAATATAGGAGTGACTTAACTTATATATATATATCACATTATATGATATGGTGCTCACAATATAGGAGTGGCTTAACTTATAATATAGCACATTGTATGATATGGTGCTCACAATGTAGGAGTGGCTTAACTTATATATATATATATCACATTGTATGATATGGTGCACATAATATAGGAGTGACTTAACTTATATATATAGCACATTGTATGATATGGTGTTCACAATGTAGGAGTGGCTTAACTTATAATATAGCACATTTTATGATATGGTGCTCACAATGTATGAGTGGCTTTATTTATATATATATATATCATATTGTATGATATGGTGCTCACAATGTAGGAGTGGCTTAACTTATATATATATATATATATATATATATATATATATATATATATATTATATATATCACTTTGTATGATATGGTGCACACAATGTAGGAGTGACTTAACTTATATATATATCACTTTGTATGATATGGTGCTCACAATGTAGGAGTGACTTAACTTATATATATATATCACATTGTTTGATATGATGCTCACAATGTATAAGTGACTGAACTTATATATATATAGCACATTGTATGATATGATGCTCACAATGTAGGAGTGACTGAACTTATATATATATCACATTGTATGATATGATGCTCACAATGTAGGAGTTGCTTAACTTATATATATATATATATATATATATATATATATATATATATATATATATATATATATATATATATATTATTACATTGTATGATATGGTGCACATAATATTGGAGTGACTTAACTTATATATATAGCACATTGTATGATATGGTGCTCACAATGTATGAGTGACTGAACTTATATATATATCACATTGTATGATATGATGCTCACAATGTAGGAGTTGCTTAACTTATATATATATATATCATATTGTATGATATGGTGCACATAATATAGGAGTGGCTTAACTTATATATATATATTACATTGTATGATATGGTGCACATAATATAGGAGTGACTTAACTTATATATATATTACATTGTATGATATGGTGCTCACAATGTAGAAGTGGCTTAACTTATATGACTAAAAATGATTGAAAACACGTTTCTATTTTTCTTGCAGATTCCAGTTTGAGTTGCTCTTATGACATGATGCGCAACAACCAGGGTGGAATGAACTTTTTTGACACGGAAGTTGTAGATTCAGACTCGGAATGTTTGATGAAATGTACGGCAGATTCTCGCTGCAAGAAATTAACAAGTACGGTTGCACCTGATGGCAACATGAAAGTGTGCAGACTGTACACAGGCGAAAATTTCAGGGACGTAGAGAATGAACATGGTTGTTTGTACACAAAAATATGTAAAAGAGGTATGTAGTACAATATTTTCCTTTATTTTTGTAATGACCATGATCACTATATATTCATTGTTGGCCAATTGCTTCACTTAAAATTCTTAATCAGTTAGCCTTTCTATCCATCTTAATTAAAAAATATTACCATTTTTTTTTTTATTTAACAATTTCAATGTCTCAAAAATAAACATTGTATACAAAAACAGTTAATTTTTTTACTATATTACAATCAAACCTATGTCAGTGGTCATCTCTGTTAAGCAACCACTTGTCATAAACATTCATATTTACCATTTTCATAATTTTAGTTTTAATTACCCTGTATTAAGCAGCCACCTGCCTCTGGGGGTCATTTTTGCTCTTTCCATTGAGTGGCTGCTTAAGACAGGTTTGACTGTTTTACATTAGTAATTTTCACTTATGTGCCATGAATGCATACCCATCAATAGTCTTTATTTTTGTTTTGGACATAAGTTATGATACCAGTTTTACCAAAATTATCCGTTGCATTTTTTCCAAATATATTTAGTACTGGTTCCCTCCAGGAAGACTTCAAGCGTGACTTGTAGAAGTTGTAATAACTTGTTTCAAAATCAAGTAAAATAAATAAGTTCAAACTAAACAATGAATTATAATATAAAGAGTGCTGGATAATTGATAAATGGGACATGTTGCTATGGTGCATGGATAATTGATAAATGGAACATGTTGCCATGGTGCATGGATAATTGATAAATGGGACATGTTGCTATGGTACATTGATTAATGGGACATGTTGCTATGGTGCATGGATAATTGATAAATAGAACATGTTGCCATGTTGTGATCGTGCATGGATAATTAATGTATAAATGGGACATGTTGCCATGTTGTGATGGTGCATGGATAATGAATGTATAAATGGGACATGGTGCATGGACAATTGATAAATGGGACATGTTGTAATAGATAATATAGATATAAGGATAAAAACACTTAATTTGGTGAACATTCATGTGATATGAACTTGCATACAAAATGCAAAATTTACATGAACTCGTTCAGGTTCATACTTGTACATGATGCATGTAAGTTTATATCTCATGAATATTTGGCATATAAAATTAATTCTTTAAATAAACATTTTGTTGGCTTTCTTGGCTGATTGTTCTCAGATACTGTATAAAAATTACTAAACGTCTCGACGCTGAAAACATAGGTTGAGCCCGTTTAATTCAGTCCTAGATTTTAAGTGAGTTAGGTTATTATTTTTATACATTGAAGGACATTCATTCCACTCCTGTCATGTCATTTTGATAGATATATCTGATATATTCCTTTCAACAAATAAAACATGGTGGCATGTGTAACTTAAAATGTGTTTATCCCTTTTATAAAACAATCACAACAAAAACAAATACATTTCATCACCACTGCAAAATGATAATTATACATGTATATTTAAAGTTACACCCGAGAAGTGTGAGATGAGGATCATGAACAATATGGTAGGAGGCAGCAAGTATAGCTATGTGCGAGGCCTCCCCACTGCAGCAGACTGCTCTGTAGCTTGTCTCCAGGAAAAGGAATGTTTCGCTTCCACGTTTAACAACCCACTACCTGGACACATCTGGGGTGTCTGCCAGCTGTACGCAAAGGATGAGTTTGAACCGGAAGTTTGTGACAATGAAACGGCTGTATCCTATAGCAAGAGTTGCCCCTCTGGTAATAATAAACAGAACATTGTATTAATTGAATTGATTGAATATTAAGCATCTTTTTTATGCCATTGACAGTTAACAGATAGATGATCACTTAAAACAACTTGATATAAGTAATGAGAAACAAATGATGATGAGACGCAGTGTTGTATATCAATCATCAGGCACGATAGAGTGGGTGCCGGTATCAACGACCCGTAGTGTGTTTCTGACAATGTTCAAAATATATTCACAAAGTGTATTATTAGTGTCATAAATACATTCATATTAGTATCATAAAAAAATCATAAAATCAGTGTCGTAAAAAAAATAATAAAATCAGTGTCATAAAAAATCTGATTTTCAAAACAATAATTCTAAGTTGAAATTCTTCTTTCCATTTTCTTTGTCTACTACAACACAAATCACTCCATTTAGCTACCAATCAGATAGATACTTAAATTACATGAATTAAATATAAACTGAAAATTCTGTTACGCCTCCATCTTGAAAAAGATGTTGTATTAAGTGCCCAATATCCATCTGAAAAGGTGTTGTGCATGCAAATGTTATTTATTTTATAGTTACAGAAATATGAGTAAATTTTATTGAGAATGACAATGCATTCGAATATAGAAATAAAATATATTGATATAAATATTACCCTACTAATTTTATAAGGTTTAATTTTTAAAATTTATACTGGAGTATTTAGAAATTTGCAAAGAAAAAATCTGCATAACAATCTGTGTTTGTTTTTTTTAATAATGAAACGATGTAAACCCTCAGATATGCTGGCAATCAGTGAGGAGCATGAAGCTTATGGTGGAGACAACTACCACACTGTGGACGTAGTTAAGAGTGCACATGCCTGTAGCGAAATGTGCATGCAAGATACGGAGTGTGTGGCATACGCATGGAAGATGGTGATGGGAGGGGGAATCTGCTTCAAATATAGTGATGGAAATGTTGACCCCAGTCAACGGCTGATGGCTGTATTTGGAACCAAAGAAACTGTTGAAAGTAAGCATGTTTCAAAATTAAGCAATTGCATGTGTTACATAATTTTAAAGTCATGCAATTTAAATGTTTACATAATAGATTTCTTGAAAATTGATTTTAAGGTTTCTAACTATAATGAAGTTGTTTTTTTTTCATTAACTTTTATTGTCCAAAATGTTAAACTTTGTGTTCCATTTGTTTTGTTGAGTGATTTGATATATTCCATTACAAATTATAGTGGTTTGATATATTCCATTACAAATTATAGTGGTTTGATATATTCCATTACAAATTATAGTGATTTGATATATTCCATTACAAATTATAGTGATTTGATATATTCCATTACAAATTATAGTGATTTGATATATTCCATTACAAATTATAGTGGTTTGATATATTCCATTACAAATGAATAGTGGTTTGATATATTCCATTACAAAATGTATAGTGGTTTGGTATAATGTATTCCATTACAAAATCTGTAGTGATTTGATATCAGTATTCCATTACAAACGTATAGTGGTTTGATATATTCCATTACAAATGTATAGTGGCTTGATATATTCCATTACAAATGTATATAGGCTTGATATATTCCATTACAAATGAATAGTGGCTTGATATATTCCATTACAAATGTATATAGGCTTGATATATTCCATTACAAATGAATAGTGGCTTGATATATTCCATTACAAATGTATATAGGCTTGATATATTCCATTACAAATGAATAGTGGCTTGATATATTCCATTACAAATGTATAGTGGCTTGATATATTCCATTACAAATGAATAGTGGCTTGATATATTCCATTACAAATGAATAGTGGCTTGATATATTCCATTACAAATTATAATGGCTTCATATATTCCAGTACAAATGTGTAGTGGTTTGATATTTTCCAGTACAAATGAATAGTGGTTTGATATATTCCATTACAAATGAATAGTGATTTGATAAATTCCATTCCAAAGGGGGGAAGTATATAGTCGCTGCTTCGTCCGTGCTACGTGTGTACGTCCGTCCCCAAATTGTTGTCCTGATTCTGTCTGTTACCAAATTCTTATCTGCGCTATTTCTCTACAACCCAATCTTGGAATTTTATGAAACTTGCTAGGATGCATCACTACCAAGTGGAGATGCGCATACTGTCTTTGTGTTCAGGTTCAATGATTTTCACTGAGTTGTGGCCCTTTAATTGAGTCTGTGACCAAATTCTTGTCTGCGCTATTTCTCTACAACCTCATGTTGGAATTTTATGAAACTTGCTAGGATGCATCATTACCAAGTGCAGATGCACATATTGTCTTTGTGTTTTGGTTTGATGATTTTTCACAGAGTTGTGGTCCTTTGATTCTGTGTGTGACCAAATTCTTGTCCGTGCTATTTCTCTACAACCCCATGTTGGAATTTTATGAAACTTGCTAGGATGCATCACTACCAAGTGGTGGTGCGCATTTTGTCTTTGTGTTCAAGTTTGATGATTTTTTATGGAGTTATGGCCCTTTAATTGAGTATGTGACCAAATTCATGTCCGCGCTATTTCTCTACAACCTCAGATTGGAATTTTATGAAACTTGCTAGGATGCATCATTAACAAGTGCAGATGCACATATTGTCTTTATGTTTCGGTTCAATGATTTTTTTACGGAGTTATGGTCCTTTGATTCTGTCTGTCCAAATTCTTGTCCATGCTATTTCTCTACAACCCCATGTTGGAATTTTATGAAACTTGCTAGGATGCATCATTTCCAAGTGGAGATGCGCATATTGTCTTTGTATTCCAGTTCGATGATTTTCACTGAGTTATGGCCCTTTCATTGAGTATGTGACCAAGTTATTGTCTGTGCTATTTCTCTACAACCTCAGGTTGGAATTTTAAGAAATTTGCTATGTTTGTGTTCCAGGATTTTTCATGGAATTATGGCCCTTTCATTCTGTCTGTGACCAAACTCTTCTCCACTTTGTTTCTTTACAACCTCTGGTTGGAATTTTTTGAAACTTGCTAGGATGCATGATTACCAAGTGGAGATGTGCATATTGTCTTCATGACGCTATTTCCCTACAACTTCTGGTTTTAATTTTGTAAAACTAGCTAGGATATGTGCATATTGTCATTTTGTTCCTGTTCAGTGTTTTGCGAATGAGTTCTGTCAAGTGCAGAGCCACATATTGTTCCTGCTTTGCAGTTTGGTATTTTTCAACCAAGTAGATATCAGCACTAAGGGAATATGGTACAGAGTCACACTCACTTGGGGAGCATCCATCGGTTCCACTGATATTTTCTTGTTTCAACCAGTCAGAGTGCTCATTTAAACAGCTGTTCAGCCTAACCTTCAATTATTATGTGGGTGTGGATTAAACTAGTGATCTTTGTATGCTGGTGTATAAATTAAAAAAGCCCAGTATTGTCCCTGATTTCTAAAACTTGTGAAATCATTTATAAGTATTAATACAATATGGTCGCAGTCAATATAAAACTTTCATTGTAACAATTATAAACATTTGATAATCACAGCTAAATATAGATTTTTCTTCAGTTTAATAGAGAATACCATGTTAGTGTCTGATATCATCTTTATCAGGTGAGACTTAGAAATATTCTAGGCTGAGTCCTTGTTTTTTTCATGCCGAACCTGATGAAGTTGATAATAATTATAAGACACTGACATGGTATTCTTTTTATCATGTCAGTATTTCTAATTCATCTTTTTTTTATGAAATTTAAAATAAGTATCAAACATTTTTTTAAAAACCTGTATAGATTCCATTCAGGATTATACATACAAATGTCATGTGCCTGATAAATTTGCATTGATGTGATTAACTTATGTTTATCATGCAGGCAGTTTATCAAAGGAAATGAATGCATTGTCATGATAAAATAGACTTATACTTTCGCTTTCAAAACATTGAAAGCATGCCTCTGATCGGCTGGCGGAAAGGTCATCTGAAAGTCACTTTTTATACATTGCCGTTAGGTCCCATAGCGAAGCATTCTTGAGTATATGATTTCAATAGAACTGGTTTGATATTGAAATTAAAAGAAGATTTATTGTTGCTTTTTGTTTGCTGCATTTATAGCTTATCCATCCCGTTGTCACCTGACAACACACAAGAAGCGATGGGGCGGAGGTGACACATACAGAAGAGACAACAAAGCCTCACCTCAGCACTGTGCAGAGTTGTGTTTAGCTGACCACAGATGCACCAGCGTTGCAAGCATTCCATCAAAAGTGAAGAACTACGATTGTTTTATGTATGATAGAAGTTTGACCTTGACTTTGATTAATCCTGCTGCTATTTTATTCATCAAGGAGTGTGAGGGTAATATATTTGTTTCACAGTTTATCTGACTATGCCTGTTTGGTTTCAATAAAATTTCTCTTTTTGGTATTTACATACATCTGATTAATATGACATGGTTCAGCGTCCATTTCATTGAAAATGAAAGATGACATAGTCAAACTGTTTTTTTTTACTGGTACTCGTAGTTCGACCAAAATATTCATTTATTGAATCAAATATCTTGTTTGGAGAACTCCTTTGATATCTATGGTTGGATTTATATGAAACTTACTGGGAAGGCACAGTGTGAGATATTGTTCATATCCTTTTTGTGTTCTGGTTTGATAAAGTTTGACCAACCTTTGCTTTTTTATAATTAGAAGTGTAAACTAGATGAAACCAGTCTCACATGAACATGTCATAGCTTTTTTATAATTAGAAGTGTAAACTAGATGAAACCAGTCTCACATGAACATGTCATAGCTTTTTTTTATAATTAGAAGTGTAAACAAGATAAAACAAGTCTCACATGAACATGTCATAGCTTTTTTATAATTAGAAATGTAAACTAGATGAAACTAGTCTCACATGAACATGTCATAGCTTTTTTATAATTAAAAGTGTAAACTAGATGAAACCAGTTTCACATGAACATGTCATAGCCAATACCACTCATTGTTGTTTTTTCTTTTGTATTAAAAATAGGTTATGATAAAGAATGTGCACTTGCTGTCCAGCATACGACGAATGGAGGGGATGATTACTATCGTTTTATGAAGGTGGAATCGCCTGCAGGTTGCATGAAGCTGTGTATGTCTGATCATGGCTGCCATGTCGCGTCTATTATTAGTCTCCATGATAAAACATTAAAGTGTCAATTATATACAGCTGGAAAATCTATGGTTATCCCTGATGAGAACAGTGTCTCATGGACTAAAGTCTGCTCGTCAGGTGAGTTTTGTGCCATATTCTGTTTAAATGACAATCCTGCTTACATTTACATCACTTTTAGCTCTACTGGCCAAAGGCCAGAAGTGCTTATGCGATGATGCGTTCTCTGTCGTCCGTCGTCTGTCGTCTGTCATTTGTTAGCAGCACTTTCTCTGAAACCACTAGGCCAATTGAACTGAAACTTCACATGGGTGTTTCTATTGCATAGGAGACTATACAGAAGATTTTTTTTTTCGATCTGACATTCAAGATGGCTGCCGTTACTAAAAATAGTTAAAAACTTAAAAAATCTTCTTCTCATGAACAGCCCAACAGATTTTCAAAATTATTATGTAGTACACTCGGGTCCCATTATATTCTTGGGGTCCACAAAACGAAACCGCGTTATAAGCGGTACGTGTTATAGCAATAATAACCTCGAAAAAAATCGATGTCGGTTATTCACACCTATCGTGCTGTCCGACTCTAAGTGAATGGTATTGTTTGCATTGTAATATGATACAACGCGTATTTGGTTACAACAGATACACTTAGATAAGTGTTAAATTAATACAAATAAAGCAAAGAAAATAAAACATTTTTGTGTTTTGATTATACTTAAAGTGGCAGCCATTTCCGTTTAACCCAGAAGGAGAAAAAACAGTGTCTATATAAAAAATCGCGCTTCAATTTGAACTCAACGCTGTTAGTATAAAAATATTAAAAATATAAATCTGAAGTATTAACAACAATAAAATAATAAAAATTAGTTAAGATAAGATACCCGCGATATATTAATACCTGTCAACTGCTTCATTGCTTGATCACGTGATCACTCGATAATAACAAAGTTTTACATATGGCTTCCGTGTTTGGCGTGTGTCAGCATTTATTGAAGCACTCGGGATTATTACAAACTGTTAATTGTCAATGCTGGCATGAATCAATCCCTTAAACTATCCTTTAAACCACCATGAGGTAATGGTTATAACAGTTTGTTATAATCAAGGCTAATTGGTGAGTAGAAGATGAGCGATTATCAAATCAAAACATTGCGACGATCTATTGTTTGGTTGTCATTTGATCATTCGCGCAGATTTTTAAGTTTTATATCACGATGTCAGATTTGTACATATTTTATATAAATTATCCCTATGTGTAGGGGTTTGATTGCAGATAAGAATTTAGGGCTAAAATATATAGGGGCCCTGTAAGGGGACTTAGAATTTTACATAGGGATACTGTGGAAAAACAGAAAATTCTCTTTTTTTTCCCCATTTATTCTGAAAACACTAGGCCAATTAAACTGAAACTTCACATGGATGTTTCTATTGCATAGGAGACTATACAAAAGATTTTTTTTTTATCTAAAATTCAAGATGGCCACCGTTACTAAAAATAGTCCAAAACTTAAAAAATCTTCTTCTCATGAACGACCCAACAGATTTCAAAATGTTTATGTGGTAATGATGACCAACTATAGTTTTGTTAGATTTGTTCAAATGGTGTCCCTAGAATGACCCCGCCCTGTTGTTTCTATTGCTTAGTAGAATTTCAAAAAGTGCTATTGCCACTATGAGTCAGTAGAGCGTCCCCAGGCCCTCTTGGGCTACTTGTTATGAAACACATCAATATCGTTTGGTTTGAATCTGACATCAGTATATTTTTTAATCCATTGTCTAGTTGTCGCCCAATTGGCCATTATAAATTAATTGCTAGATTATCATCCAAATTTTTCTTAAAAACGGGGACAGCAGGAGTATTTTATTTTTTACTTTTGTAAATATTTGATGTTTTTTTAAACTGATAAATTGATAAATAATTTTTTTTTTTTTTTTTTATGAAAAGGAAAAATGGTCTAGTGGCATGAAAATAAGAGAAGGGGGGGGGGGGGGGGGGGGGGGCAGGGATGATAGTCTAGCAATTAATTTATTATGGCCTTAGAGCATCCGTCTAAGTTTGGATCATTATATGTTTGATCACCAATAATGACCACCAGTATGTGTTGTGTCCTTAAGCTAGACAATCAACATAATTATGCGCCGCACTGGTTCATTGTGATCTTGGGGAAGTTGTAAAGATTTGTTTTACAGACAGACTAAACTAAACCTCCATTGAAAGTGTCTGGATGGTGGCTGTCTATTTACAAAGATGAATAGTTTGAAGAGAGTTGCTTCACCCATAATCTGTATAGAGGGCTACAAATTGGAGCATTCAAACTTGTCTGTGTTTTAAACTTGTCTTCTTACTGTTTACTTTGATGATACCAGGTCATGTGGATGTCACAATCAGACATACAGACTATTCAATTTGTCATATTCCTTCTCATCCAGTAAGATATTATAAATACACCTTCTGAATCATAATTGAAATGTCTAGCAACATGAACAAAACAACCTTGTAAAGAAATTTAACTTCAGGTCTAAATGGTAATTGAGTTAAAGAACCTAATATAAAAATTAGACTTTGGATCTAAATCATAGTTGGATTGTCCAACAGCAAGGACTGAACAACCTTATATTGAAATTAAACTTTGGTTCTAAATTATATTTTAGTTAAAGAACCTAATATCAAAATTAGACTTTGGATCTAAATGGTAGTTGGGTTGTCCAACAACAAGGACTGAATGACCTTATATTGAAATTAAACATTGGTTCTAAATTATATTGTAGTTAAAAAAACTAATATCAAAATTAGACTTTGGATCTAACGGTAGTTGGGTTGTCCAACAACAAGGACTGAATGACCTTATATTGAAATTAAACGTTGGTTCTAAAGTATATTTTAGTAAAAGAACCTAATATCAAAATCAAACTTTGGATCTTAATGGTAATCGAGTTGTCAAACAAAAAGCAATGAAAAGCTCAATATCAAAAATAAATAGTTACCTTCATTATCTTCTCTGTATTATATAAACAGAACCTGGAAGTTTAGAGTGTACTGTAAAGCCAGAGACAATGACAGGAGTCACAGGGGGTGATAACTACTACAAGGAGATAGAGGTATCCTCAACTATTCAGTGCCGATATGCATGTCAAGGGGATAATGCGTGTAAGGATGTGTCGTATCACATGGCTGATGATGTTGGAAAATGTCGTCTGTTTCGGAAAAATGAATTTATGGCATCAGCTCTTGATAACATGAATAACTTTTCTGAATCCTGGTCAAAGAGTTGCCCTATGGACGAAAGTAAGTTATTTTTTAGAAAGAAAAAAAACACATTCATTTTGTAAATATTTTTAAGCAATCATAAAATCTTGTCTTATAATCACAAGTTTGAGAAAATAGTGATAGGATAGCTCTGGGATGGAGCTTTAATAACATTTATATCAATTAGAATGAATAATAAAGTACCCTTGTGATTATGGTCATTTTTAACATTCTTCAATTCATGTCTAGATGGCGCCCTCTTGACAATTGACCTGACACAGGCTGTCGATTGAACAAGTCAAATACCTAATCAATGATTGATTGGTTGGCTAATGCGTCATTTTCCTACATTGTATTTACTTAGACAAACAATGTCACATGGTCAGTGGGTAGAGCGATTGTCATATTTGCATCAGGTCAATTGTCTCTTGCTTCCACCATTTCAGGCACCATACTGTTAACTGGTCCAATATTCTTTTCAAAAGTGTGTTTTTGAAAAAGTAATATTAAAATCATCCAGGTAATATTCATAATGGTCAAGTCAAGATCAACAAACCTGAAACAATACTTCTTATTGCATGCACATGTATTATGTCATTAATTTTGTATTCTTTCACTCTTTTACTATTCCTTCTAAAAAATTTAAATCTCAATGTTCTGTATCCATTAATACAAATTTTAATAAAACTATGAAAATCACTGCAAGTTTACAAATGAAAGAAAAGAAGAATACAAATATTTATTGGACAAAATGAAAGGACGTTCTTCACTTAATAATAATTGTTTACTATGTATTTACATTAGTTGCAGTGAGTTATTATGCATCAAGCCACTGTACCATGAGTCAGGAGTCCGGTTTCTATGGTTATGAGTACTATTACCGCTGGCTGTTTGTGGAATCTGACCAGGAATGTGTACAAACGTGCTTGGCAGACAATACATGTACAGCATCCAGTATCAGTGATAAACCATTTGGCATGAGATGCAATTTATATAATAAACAGAAGCCATATTACCATGTAAAGGACAGCAACAGCAAACTTTGGATTAAACTATGTGACAAAGGTCTGTGCCACAGTGAACATATTCAAAAACTTTATATCTTCTTATTTTTAAATATGTAACAAACTTTTATGTATATGTTATAAATCAGATGAGTAATTAATGTGTGTTTCAACTCAAATGTGTAACAAAGGTATGTATTATATGTTAAGTTGTGTAACATAGGTATGTCTCAGAGTTCAAACTGTGTAGCACAGATATGTGTCATAGTTCAAACTGTGTAACAAAGGTATGAATCATAGTTCAAACTGTGGAACAAAGGTATGTGTCATAGTTCAAACTGTATAACAAAGATATGGATCATAGTTCAAACATGTGTAACAACGATATGTGTCACAGTTCAAACATGTGTAACAAAGATATGTGTCATAGTTCAAACTGTAACAAAGGTATGTGTCATAGTTCAAACTGTATAACAAAGTCATGTGTCATAGTTCAAATATGTGTAACAAAGATATGTGTCATAGTTCAAACTGTGTAACAAAGATATGTGTCATAGTTTAAACATGTGTAACAAAGATATATGTCATTGTTCAAACTGTGTAACAAAGATATGTGTCATAGTTCAAACAGTGTTACATAGATATGTGTCATATTTCAAACATGTGTAACAAAGATATATGTCATTGTTCAAACTGTGTAACAAAGATATGTGTCATAGTTCAAATATGTGTAACAAAGATATGTGTCATAGTTCAAACTGTGTAACAAAGATATGTGTCATAGTTTAAACATGTGTAACAAAGATATATGTCATTGTTCAAACTGTGTAACAAAGATATGTGTCATAGTTCAAACAGTGTTACATAGATATGTGTCATATTTCAAACATGTGTAACAAAGATATATGTCATTGTTCAAACTGTGTAACAAAGATATGTGTCATAGTTCAAACTGTGTAACAAAGATATGTGTCATAGTTCAAACAGTGTTACATAGATATGTGTCATATTTCAAACATGTGTAACAAAGATATGTGTCATAGTTCAAACTGTGACACATGAGTTTGTATCATAATTCAAACTGTGTAACAAAGGTATGTATCATAGTTCAAATTGTGTAACAGAGGTATGTATCATAGTTCAAATTGTATAACAAAGGTATGTGTCATAGTTCAAATTGTGTAACAAAGGTATGTGTCATAGTTTAAACTGTGTAACAAAGATGTGTCATAGTTAAAACATGTGTAACAAAGGTATGTATCGTAGTTCAAACTGTTTACCAAAGTAACATGTGCATTGAAATAGAATAAGTGATAGAATATATATATATATATATATGTGCAATAAATTAAAATAAAGCATTCGGCCAATATGTCAATGTCAACAAAATCATATTGAAAACTAATCTCTTTTTATAACAGATATGGACAAGACATGTGAGGCCATTCCACATATATCAACTTCTGTCAAGCCTGAACTAGCTTACAGGACACTAGAGTACATTCACTATGACAGTGATTGTCTGCTGGCATGTAACCTCGATACATCATGTGCTATGGCCACCTTTAACAAGGGAGGTTACTGTTACATGTTCCATACTGAGGATGGATTGATGGATTTTCAAAGAGATGAAAATTCTGTCACTTTTGTCAAAAGATGTAATCGTCCAGGTGTGTCCCTTATCTTTCCATCTTATTTTAGCTCACATGAGCAAAGCTGACGTGAGCCTGTGTCCGTCTTTTATCCGTCATTAATTTTTGCTTCAAATGACTTCTTCTCAGAAACTACT
This sequence comes from Panopea generosa, assembly GCA_029582155.1. Classification (NCBI taxonomy): domain Eukaryota; kingdom Metazoa; phylum Mollusca; class Bivalvia; order Adapedonta; family Hiatellidae; genus Panopea; species Panopea generosa. The sequence continues at coordinate 20,594,186 of CM055895.1, forward strand.
TGACAGAGTTTCACAACATTTGGTTCGAAGCATTGTTACATGAAGTTTGTTCAAATCATGACAGTGGATCAGATTTGACCATTGCCCAGGGTATTATCATTTTTTTCTTAAAAATTTCAAAAATCTTCTCCGAAAGTGCAAGGTCTGAAGCTTTGATATTTTGCATGTAGTATCACCCAATCAGTTTCTCTCAGAATTGTTTAAGCCATGATCCTAAGGTCAAAATTGGTTAGCCCCAGGAACTTGTCAGTAGGAAATTTTTCATTTAAAAATCTTATTTGAGGAACCAATCGGCCAAATTGTTTATATTTGGTATAAATGATCCCTAGGAGTAGTGGTTTCATGTTTGTTTAAATAAAGGAACTTACATCTTAATCTCAAGTAGACACTGTCGCAATATGACTGATAATTTTTTAAAAGTGACGCTAAACACCATACAACATCATTCTGTCAGATCTATATTTTTAACCAGTGTTATCTGTAACTAAAAGAAGTAAAGTATGAGGCGAAATATACATCTTGTGGTGCAAATTATTTCCACATTTTTTGTTGGATTCCAATGAAACTTGGTGAACTTGATCAGAATGGTGTGTAGTTGTGTATGACATGATGTTTACAGCCTTGACTGTAGTCATGCAGAGTTATTGTCCTCTGACTTCTACTTTTCTGTTGGTTGTTATACTAAAACATCATTATAAGAAAGTTAGTGTTTTCAGGGTCTATTTTCTTTTTATTAGGCTAAACCATGTTTTTTTATGTTATACTGAATTTATTTAGCGTCTACATGTAATTACCGTACTCAAGTTTAAAATCATACCTTTCTACGTTAATGTGAAATAACTCTGTCAAGACAGCATTATGGGGGTCAGGGGTGGATAGTCATTTTTAGTGACAAGGGTCTAGTAGTTTATTTTATTGACCACAAATCAATCTTCATTTGTTGTTTGATTTCTTCTTTTTATACATTCGGGATCTCGTTAAAATCAATCATTTGTTGTTTGATTTTTTCTTTTTTCACATTTGGGTTGTTGTTGAAATCAATCTTACATATTTGTTTAATTTATTACAGAGGACAATGAGCAATGCATGCTGACATTGCGGGATGATTACTATGGTGGAGAGGGATTTTACAGAGAGTTTGATGTTGTTGACGACGTGGCGTGTGGTAGAGAATGCCTGAAAGACGACTGGTGTGTAAGTGCCAGTTACACAGAGAAGGTTAACTCCACCCTCAGATGTCTGTTATACTCTGGTAGCTTGGATCCCAAACATGAGTTGAACAGTATGATGTGGTTTAAGTCTTGTAAAAAAGGTATGTAGGTTGTATTTGTTAAGCTATTGAGCTAAAACACTTTGTAAATACAAATAAAATAATGTAATTTCTTGTACAATTACTATTGTTTTTTGCTGCATGGCTAATAAATTACGAAATTAAATGGAAATATTTTGAAACGCATCAAAAGAATTTTTTTCTTGATCCCTTTTGATTAAGTCTTATTGAAAATATTTCAAGAAGAGTTTAACAAAAAATTCAACACATGACAATAAAGGATATATAAATAAATATAGTAATGGAGGTAGTCCTCATGTTGAATGTAAAAATAATCACCGTTCTTCTAACATGAAAAACTTGGTCCAGTGGTAGAGCATCGAACCCATGAACGGTGGGTTATGGATTTGATCCTCCGCCATGGCTGTGTTTGGTGTCTTTAAGCATATACTCAGTACTGGTTCTACCCAGCAATAGTTCAAAAGGGATTTTTCTAAGTTATAAGAACTTGTTTCATAATCGATGTGAAATAGATAAGTTTAAAAAACATTCTTCCACAACTGGTAGTCATGGTTGAAATTAAAGAAAATGTTGGGTATAGAAATAACTAGTTTTGTTAGAATCTTTTTTCCCCCATTTATTAAACCCCCTTTATTACCTCACTTATACTGATCATCCTGTGACGGTCATCCTCGTGTCAACTTTTAAAGTTGTTAGTAACGTTATAAGCACCTGCATTTTGCATTTGATCCCCAGCAAACTCACTTTATAGTAAATAACCATTATATCTAAGACAAGTTCTTGAACTGACCAAATATAATAAATTTTGTTCGACTCCATGCAAAAATAAAACCATACCCAGATGTGTATTTTTTATTGGCAGAGAAACAAGAATTCTGTGGCATGAGTTTTGAGTATGGAAAATATGGTGCAGGTAAGCCATATGACACATTAAAGGTAAAGAGCCAATCAGACTGTGCAAAACTGTGTGAGGAAAGCCCGATGTGTATGGTGGCCAGTTATTCAGCACTACCCAAATATAGCACATGTGACATGTTCACCTCCGCACCAAAAAAGACACACAACTATGATTCTAGTGTATACATTACCAAGAGTTGCTGGACATGTAAGTAACCATTGTTTAAAATAATTAATGATTGCTTGATTGTTTGATTGAATATTTAGCATAATGTTTATGCCATCAATCATTTAACAGATGATCATTTAACCTAACCACTGTTTCCTGGGATTCTGATTGTTAATAGAAACAAAGTTAGCATGATGTGGCCAACAAAAACATGATAGAAATAAAGGAAGTATGAGGTTGCCAACACTTACGTGATAGAAGTAAAGTTAGCATGATGTAGCCAACAGTCATGTGATAGAAATATAGTTAGCATTATGTGGCCAACACTCATGTGATAGAAGTAAAGTTAGCATGATGTAGCCAACAGTCATGTAATAGAAATGAAGTTAGCATTATGTGGCCAACACTCATGTGATAGAAGTAAAGTTAGTATGATGTAGCAAACAGTCATATGATAATAGTAAAGTTAGCATGATGTAGCAAACACTCACGTGAGAAGTAAAGTTAGCATGATGTGGCAAACAGTTATGTGATAGAAGTAAAGTAAGCATGATGTAGCCAACACTCATGTGATAGAAGTAAAGTAAGCATGATGTAGCCAACACTCACGTGAGAAGTAAAGTTAGCATGATGTGGCAAACAGTTATGTGATAGAAGTAAAGTTAGCATGATGTAGCCAACACTCACGTGATAGAAGTAAAGTAAGCATGATGTAGCCAACACTCACGTGAGAAGTAAAGTTAGCATGATGTGGCAAACAGTTATGTGATAGAAGTAAAGTAAGCATGATGTAACCAACACTCAAGTGATAGAAATAAAGTTAGCATGATGTGGCAAACAGTTCTGTGATAGAAGTAAAGTTAGCATGATGTAGCAAATTGTCATGTGATAGAAGTAAATTTAGCATGATGTAGCCAGCATTCATGTGATAGAAGTAAAGTTAGCATGATGTAGCCAACACTCTTGTGGTAGAAGTTAGTAAGCATGATGTAGCAAATGGTCATGTGATAGAAGTAAAGTGAGCATGATGTAGCAAACAGTTATGTGATAGAAGTAAAGTTAGCATGATGTAGCAAATGGTCATGTGATAGAAGTAAAATTAGCATGATGTAGCCAACACTCACGTGAGAAGTAAAGTTAGCATTATGTGGCAAACAGTTATGTGATAGAAGTAAAGTAAGCATGATGTAACCAACACTCAAGTGATAGAAATAAAGTTAGCATGATGTGGCAAACAGTTCTGTGATAGAAGTAAAGTTAGCATGATGTAGCAAATTGTCATGTGATAGAAGTAAATTTAGCATGATGTAGCCAGCATTCATGTGATAGAAGTAAAGTTAGCATGATGTAGCCAACACTCTTGTGGTAGAAGTTAGTAAGCATGATGTAGCAAATGGTCATGTGATAGAAGTAAAGTTAGCATGATGTAGCAAACAGTTATGTGATAGAAGTAAAGTTAGCATGATGTAGCAAATGGTCATGTGATAGAAGTAAAATTAGCATGATGTAGCCAACACTCTTGTGATAGAAGTTAGTTAGCATGATGTAGCAAACAGTCATGTGATAAAAGTAAAGTTAGCATGATGTAGCCAACACTCATGTGATAGAAGTTAGCATGATGTAGCAAACATTGATGTGATAAAAAAGAACCATTCATGATAAAGTCAATAATCATGTAGTAAGTAAGATAGAAGTTAGTTTAACATCACATAGTAAAGAATTTTGTGATTTAAAGTTCAAATAACAAGGGGAAAGTTGTCAAGCAATACATGTTTATATGTTTATGTGATGTTTATTTTTAGGGTTGGATCTTCCTTTTTGCTGAAAATTTAATTATGTTTATGTGATGTTTATTTTTAGGGTTGGATCTTCCTTTTTGCTGAAAATTCCGATAAAATATAATTTTTTGTCACATTTTAGGGGATTTGAAATTCCAAATCATTCATATTCTAGTTGAAAGTGATGATTAGATGTTTTATATTTATTTAAATTATATATATTAACATGTTTACGAATATGTCACCAGGTAAGGAATTTAAAGTGCACATGTGTGAGATATTGTTATTAAACGGGCATTTGCGGTAATATGTATATCGCAGTATTAGGTATATAAGGGATATATTAACATGAAGGGAAAAATTGAAATCACAACAACAGAATTTTTGGGCTCTTTTCAGATGCATATTCACAAAGTATGATATTTATGATATATATATATGGAGATAATTATTTGGAGATACATGTATATATCAGACATTTGTTATGAATTTCCTTACCATGTTTGTTCTCCAGTTGATGAAAGCGTTTGTAGCACTGAAATGCTTCCTGGTATACTGGTCGATGGTGAAAGTTATCAGGAGGAAATAGTCATGTCTAAGTACCAGTGTCACAAGATGTGTGTGGATGATCCCCGCTGCTCAATGTCCAGTCTGTGGCTGAACGATACATTACATTGTAGTCTGTTTGACAAGTCTCAGGGTCATCCCAGATATGTCGAAAACAAAGATGGCTACGTATTTAAAAAGAAGTGTCTCCCCGGTATGTAATTATTTTTTTCATTGCAAAATAACAACCCAGAAGCCATAGTGGAGCACATAGTCCAGTGGTAGAGCACTAATGCATGACCAGAGGGTCATTGGTACGATCCTTCGCCACGTCTATGTGTGATGTTCTTGAGCAAGACACTTTTCCCACATAATTTTTTATGCTTAGTACTGGTTCTACCCAGAAAGACTTCAAGCGTGATTTGCCTAAGTTGTCAGAACTTGTTTCACAATCTAAGTAAAATATATCAATTTAAACTAATTAACAACCCAGAAATACATGGAATGAGTTGCTCACTTTATACTAAATTATTTTAGCTTGATTGCAAGGAAAGCTTAGAGCATATATTAACTGCTCAAATCTGCTTCCTTGTCATAATCAGTTCTGAGTGTGTTTTTTTTTGAGAAACCATTGGGTTGAGTTGGTGATCAAACTCTAAACTTCTACTGTGAGTGGTCAGCACTATCCACTACACTTCTGCTCTTTACTACCACTTATTTTTTTCTTAGATAATTATACCCCCGACAAACGAAGTTTTGAGGGGGTATATTGGAGTCACCCTGAGGTCGGTCTGTCGGTCTGTCGGTCGGTCTGTCCGTTGCAATTTTCCTTGTCCGGAGCATCACTTGAAAAGTACTGGATGGAATTTCATCAAACGTCATACAATGGTAGAATATAATGAGAGGAAGTGCAGTGTACAAGAAACATAACTCTATTCTTGCTAATTACAGAGTTATTGCCCTTTGATATTTTTTCTTGTCCGGAGCATAACTTGAAAAGTACCGGATGGAATTTCATCAAGCTTCATACAATGGTAGAATATAATGAGAGGAAGTGTAGTGTACAGGAAACATAACTCTAATCTTGCTAATTACAGAGTTATTACCCTTTGATATATTTCCCTTTGATATTTTTTCTTGTCCGGAACATAACTTGAAAAGTACCGGATGGAATTTCATCAAGCTTCATACAATGGTAGAATATAATGAGAGGAAGTGCAGTGTACAAGAAACATAACTCTATTCTTGCTAATTACAGAGTTATTGCCCTTTGATATATTTCCCTTGTCCGGAGCATTTCTTTTAAAGTACTGGATGGAATTTCATCAAACTTCATACAATGGTAGAATATAATGAGAGGAAGTGCAGTGTACAAGAAATATAACTCTATTCTTGCTAATTACAGAGTTATTGCCCTTTGATATATTTGCCTTGTCTGGAGCATTACTTTTAAAGTACTGGATGGAATTTCATCAAGCTTCATACAATGGTAGAATATAATGAGAGGAAGTGCAGTGTACAAGAAACATAACTCTATTATTGCTAATTACAGAGTTATTGCCCTTTGATATATTTCCCTTGTCCGGAGCATTTCTTTTAAAGTACTGGATGGAATTTCATCAAACTTCATACAATGGTAGAATATAATGAGAGGAAGTGCAGTGTACAAGAAATATAACTCTATTCTTGCTAATTACAGAGTTATTGCCCTTTGATATATTTGCCTTGTCTGGAGCATTACTTTTAAAGTACTGGATGGAATTTCATCAAGCTTCATACAATGGTAGAATATAATGAGAGGAAGTGCAGTGTACAAGAAACATAACTCTATTATTGCTAATTACAGAGTTATTGCCCTTTGATATTTTTTATTGTCTGGAACATAACTTGAAAAGTACCTGATTGAATTTCATCAAGCTTCATACAATGGTAGAATATAATGAGAGGAAGTGCAGTGTACAAGAAACATAACTCTATTCTTGCTAATTACAGAGTTATTGCCCTTTGATATATTTCCCTTGTCCGGAGCATTACTTTTAAAGTACTGGATGGAATTTCATCAAACTTCATACAATGGTAGAATATAATGAGAGGAAGTGCAGTGTACAGGAAACATAACTTTATTCTTGCTAATTACAGAGTTATTGCCCTTTGATATATTTCCCTTGTCCGGAGCATTACTTTTAAAGTACTGGATGGAATTTCATCAAACTTCATACAATGGTAGAATATAATGAGAGGAAGTGCAGTGTACAAGAAACATAACTCTATCTTGCTAATTACAGAGTTATTGCCCTTTGATATATTTCCCTTGTCTGGTGCAGTACTTTTAAAGTACTTTTAAAGCCATCAGTGATAACTGTTTAATAAAGTTCATGAAAGAACCAAGTTGATGAATACATGGAGTTCGAGCAAAGCAGGTTCGATATTGTATTCCTAGTGCTCTTGTTTGTTTCTTATCCATTAAATTGTTGTCCCTCAACATAACTCGAAAAAGTATAACATTTATTGATTGCCATGAAAGCTTGTACACTGCACAATAATTAAAAAGACCATTTTTAATTTTAACAAAACCATAAAAAAATTAACAATACAAAAAACTCAATCCATAACATTCTCTTTTATTAAGAATTTTTTTTGTCTGGAGCATAACTTTAAAACTATTGGATATAATTTAATAAAACTTCATACAATGGTTAACCATTTTCTGTCATGGCGGTGTTCGGGGGTATTCATCACCTTCAGTGATAGGTCTACTTACTTAAGAAATCAGCAAAAGTAGCCCAAGTTAACCAGGTGATCGCTCTAGGTCCAAATTGGCCTTTGTTTAACTGTTGGTTAGAACATAGAAATTGTCATATCAAAATTGGGGATGGAATTTAATAGTAAAGTTTCTAAATATGACAGTGTTTTTTTTTATGGCAGGTTTTCCTAAATTGTTCTGGTTTGCCCTGACATCAGTTAGTTCTACCTGTTTCATGATGAATGTAACATGCACAAGTTTTTTAATTTCATTTATTTGTTGTAGATGTAAACACCTGCCATTATAAGAGTTTGCCAGGATTTTATGGTGGTAGTAGATACCATGGTACAACAAACGTTTCTTCTCTCATGGAGTGTGAGAAACTGTGCAGTTACGACATGTTATGTGATGTTGCATCTCTAACTATGTCCTCTCATGGTCAGAAATGTCACAGATACAGAATGACAAATGTCAACCAACGAAGAGAAGCCAAGAGCACCTTGATTACTAAAGTCTGTGATGAAGCAGGTACATTAACATTTATATCTCGGGACTCATTAAAAGATATCATGTTAGTTTTAAACTGGTTTAATTATTTTGAAAACATATTTTATGAGCCTTGATATGTCTATATTGTATTGAACTGGAAACTACAATACAAATGATTTCATATAAATTTATTTGAAATATGTTATTTAGAGTACATCAAAAGTTCAGGCTTGTAAAGAAAAACATACCTTTTATCTCATCAAAATATATCTAATGAACAGTAATAACTTCAACTTTCACCTAACAAAATTTCAATAATTACAATGTGGTCTGTCACTGTGAGTACCCAACATCTCCAGATTAGTGTTTGTTATACCTTAATTTATTGATTAATTGATTGATTGATTGAATATTTAGTATCATTTTTATGCCAACAGACAATCGGTTAACCTAACCAATGTTTCCTGTTCAGACCAAAGTCAGACCTGTGTTAGTGGTCGCCTCCATTAACTACTTGTCTTAAACATCGAAGTTTTCATTAACATTATATTATTGTAGTTTTAATCAACCTGTATTAACCCATCACCTTCAGTTACTGCTTAAAACAGGTTTGACTGTATAACCCTTTACTTCATATGTATTTTAAGTGGACTTTCCAAACTCAAAGCCATACATAGTTAATTTCCATAAATAGGTTCAGTTTACCTATTTATTCTGATAGAACAGAAAACAGTGTGGGACCTGTTCTGATTGCTCAGAACTGGTCCTACACTGTTTTCAAAAGCCTTCTGTATTAGAGGTGTCCAAAGACATCCTTATGAAGTAAAGGGATAACCAATTATGTGTTGAAGGTGGCATAACTATTCAAATTGCCATCACAGTCTGGTTCCACCTACGATTAAAACAAAGTTGACCATAATTTTATTTTGTGATTATGAACACCATTGACTTTAAGGTGACTGTAAGGTTAATTTGGACTGTTCTGCAATATTCCACCTTACACTTTTATGTTTAATTATTTTTTTAAAAAGAAGAAGAGGAGACGTGTCCAACTATACAAGATCTACTGGATCAAGATTGTTCCACATGTACCCTGGAGCAAGTAACAGGTATAGAGGGAGGTCCTCTATATTACAATGAACATACAACTTCGACAGCAGATGCTTGTTCTGATAGTTGCCTTGACGAAATGGATTGTCATGCTGTCACCTATCTACCACAAGATGAAATATTCCAGTGCAGGTTGTATAGACGAGAGCATCTGCAACCGGCAGAAAAACAAAATGTCGTTTTTCTTACAAAACGCTGTCCTCATGGTATGAATTGTTCACGATATTCTGCTTTATTACTATTTTTAGGTTGCTGCTTAGACTTTTGATACAATTACCCCAATATTGCTAATCATCAATTGTCATTTAATGAAGGCCTTCTCTGAATATCAAATGTTTAGAATGTATAACATTTTCCTCCATTTTAATAGTGGTTTTACAAAGAATTTGATTGTAAGAATTTGTCAATTAATAATACATCTACATGGTAATGCTTTGTTGCAAATGTGATCACAATATGAATTATGAACCTGTTTCTATTCTGAGATAAACAAAAGGAAAAAGAGTTCTGACAAATCAATATTGATCAGTTGAAGTGAAATTAGAATGTTTGTTTTATTAAAATTAATGTTTTTAAATGTATGTATTGTTGACATGGTGTTGATGTGTAATTTTTAAAATATTGTATAAATTGAATAAAATACTACAATAATATCAGTCAAATAAGGAATGTGAGTATTTATTGAAGCCCGGCGGCGATCAGTACTTTTAGTAATTTGATTAGGCTCTTCTGGCATGTAAGTTAGTATGAATATAATTTAGATTTCTGTTTAAAGGGAATATATCAGGGAAAAATGCTATAAATGTCTTGAAAATTAAAATACATAATAAAATTGATAAAAAGTATATTATTACCAAAAATAAATAAAATCCCAATGGTTTGATATCTAAATTGGAGTGGTAAACGAAATCCTCATTCTAAACATAAACAGCATTTAAATACTGTTCAACGTCATTCAGATAATTTCTAAAATGAAACAATTTTTACTATGTACAAACCTGTATGACAGATCAAAGTGAAATCAAAATGAAATCATGTGACTCATTTAAAACATCACAAAATATGTCACAATTTTAAGCGGGAAATCTATTTTAGTTTAACCTAGGCGCATAGACCAAGTTAGGAAATCCCTTTTCAATATAAATTCTTTTTGCAATATGGGATCTGAGTATTTAAAGCATGATCGATATATTGGAAAAAAATATTTATAGCCTATTTTAAAATCCTGATATATTCCCTTTAACATGTCAATCACTGTGACCTATATGTGCATTTCACATTATAGCAGACACAAAAATATTTGAATAAATTGTTAATAAAATCACATTTAGTGTTGAATAAAAATTCATGACAAAGAATTGGTGAGCGAGAATTGAATCAACTGCTTTATAATGCAGATAATATTGCTTTATAAACTGCAGATACAACTGAGTGCCGAATGAAGCCCTCAATGCTGGACGGATACAACAGCGTGTATGGTGGGGAGAACTACTTCCTTAGTCTTGATATTAATACCCCAGATGCTTGCCAAATGGAATGTTTGAAGAATGAATTATGTGCAGCTGTAAGTTATAGCAAGGCTCCAACAAACAAAGACAGATGCTTGTTGTATATGGAGGACCAGTTCCAACATACTTTTGAGAGGAACAGTCAAATGTGGCACAAGATATGTCCTCAAGGTATATTGTTTAAATTTGAAATGCAATATATATGGTATGTTATAATATTTTGTGGTATATCATATTGTATTGCATCCTAATCATATCATTGCATAATATTATAATTGTGTCATATTATATTGTATCAATATTTGAAACTTTCATCCTAAATTAAACAAAGGTTGAAGACATATTATCTTTAAAATTTATTTCATAATTTAGAGTGTCTCAAACATTGTGTTTTCAAAGCATGCTCTGACTATGGTACAACAATGTTTGTAATGCATACATGTAGAATTTATTAAAATTTATTGATACATTTATTCATGAATACCAGGTGAGGTGTGTTAATGTTTACCTTGTTTGTACTCCAGCAACACCATTTTTCATTTGGTCTTGACCATAGCTGTACAAAAGAAGTAATTAGTGTCAAGGACTTATATACAGACGGTAAAGGAACTGATTGAGATGTTATGAATGCACACATATTCACATAAAATCTCAGGAAATCTTGTTTTCAAATATCCATTGCAAATATTTTCATTTGTCTTGGAAATATAAATCAAAATTCTTTCTTTTCACAATGGAATTCTCTACAAAATGAGACCATTCACAACAAATGGTGTATAAAATTGTTGAAGTACTTGTGATTATAAAATGTGTTTACTGCAACTTAAAATACAAGGAAAGTACATGAAATTTTACTTCAAACTGCAACATTTTGAATACAATATCATTTTGCGTGCTTAAACATTATACTACTTTAAGAATACATACATCATACATTAAAATTATTTTTATTTAAAAGAATTTGGTTGTTTGTGAAATTTGAAGGATTAATTTGCCAAGTATTAATTCTTCACATGCTGTTTTATCAACATTTAGTACAGATACACAAGTTTCCTATCCTTCTATATAAGTCCTTGTTTATGCAACTTCCTGAAATAGCCATATTTAAAAACATTTGCCCAAGTTACATCCCTTGCATTTGAAACATATTACAATTTGCCCCCACCTCCACACTCCCTCCTTTGACTGAAAATATTTACAATGTTTCTTTCTTGTAGATTCCTGTACTACATCTGTGATGCTAAGTGCTGAGGGAGGTGTTGGTTTTTACAAGTATAAAGCAGCAAATGTTGTTCAACCATGCTTAAAGTGGTGCAAAGACTCACCTACATGTGATGCCGTAGCCTTTAGTACAGAACAAAAGATGTGCTATTTCTACAAAAGAGAGAACTTGGCTATCAAACCAGCGTCTGCTTCGTCCTCCGTGTTCACCAAAAAGTGCCTAGGTTAGATGTTTGCTTATAAATACATTCAAAATTAATAATGATGCCACAACACTATTTGAAACAGGAAGTGGCTATCATATGTGTCTTTATCCTTTATTTACCAAAACTGCGTTTTTCTCATTGTGATTTAATAACATTATGGAACTATTCGGAACATTGTAAAACAGGCGTGATTTGTTAGTGCTTGTTACCTTTGCTAAAACATGTCCATTCTGTTAATGCTTGCAAGCTTAATTATTGATTCAAGTAGGAAGATTTCTTGCAGAGATGGGTGCACTTGAGTACTGGTTTATCTTCCAGAATCCCAGGAAAGAGTGATTAGGTTAACTGATCATGCATTGACCCTCAATGACTAAAAAATCATTTCAATAAAATGTTCCTTCACCTGGAATTGGATTGTAACTGTATATAGTAATTCATATGTTATTTTGGACAGTTATAGGTACAAATAATTTATTAACATGAAAAAGACCTCTTTAGTACATTAGTAATAAAGAAATATACAGTTACGGTTTGGTAACTATCTAAATTACTCTGAAATTCTGAGAGATTGTTCATTATTACTTTACAGAGATACAAATGTCTTTAGGAATGGTAGTAAGTTTCATTACAGTAAATGCTTGTGACCTGTTACCCATTCTCAAATAGAGTCTCTTTCAGACCCTTGTTTGCTCCTTGTTTGGCGATAATTATAAGCCAGTAGTGCATCCTTGGGGCCCTCTTATGTATCAGTATAATAATTATCATTATCTCCATCAGCATTGTCAGGCGTATTGCTTTAGTTGCTTGTTATATTTGTATAATTTCTCAATTTCTAGACTTTTATGGTGGTATTTCTGTTACAGATATATGTTATGCAAATCATGGAGAAGACGTTTCTCTTGGAAGAAATGTTGAATACATTAGTTATCCTACGGATTCAAATGACATGTGCCGTATGCACTGCCTTCAAGACCCCAAATGCACGTTTTCAGAATTCCTGTCCTATGGTGATGGCGACAACTGCAGATTGTTCAAAGAATCTGATTATAATCCATCGTTGCTAGAAGTCAATCGTATCGGCAGTATTATCAACCATAAGAAATGCCCTGATAGTATGTTTGTTTATTTGTTCTTATTTTATTCCATGTATATTTTTAAATAGATCAATATTTTTTTTTAAATTTTTTTTATTTAATTTTTAAAATTTACAGATATTTTTATTACATATTTGACATATATAGCAAAACACATCTTTTTTCTTAATCAAACATTGTAATCCCTGGCTGGCCTTGAAGTAGAGGGGAGATAATGGTCTCCGTCTGTCAGTCTGTCCTCGCATCTGTCAGTTGTCCATCTGTACAGACCATATCTTCCAAACCATTTGAGGGAATTTGAGATAACTTCACAAATGAAAATGTTCATCTTATTGAGATGACATGCAGAACCTAGATTCCAGCAGGGAAATTGAGATAACTGCACAAATGAAATGTTCATCTTATTGAGATGACATTCAGAACCTAGATTCCATTAGGGAATTTGAGATAACTGCACAAATGAAATGTTTATCTTATTGATATGATGTGCAGATCCTAGATTCCAGCAGGGAATTTAATGTAACTGCACAAATAAAATGGTCATCTTATTGAGATGACATGCAGATCCTAGATTCTAGCAGAGAACTTGAGGTAACTGCACAAATGAAATGTTCATCTTATTGAGATGACATGCAGAACCTAAATTCCAGCAGGGAATTTGAGATAACTGCACAAATGAAATGTTCATCTTGTTGAGATGACATGCAAAATCTAGATTCCCAGCATGGAATTTGAGATTATTGCACAAATGAGATGACATGCAGAACCTAGATTTCAGCAGGAAATTTGAGATAACTGCACAAATGAAATGTTCATCTTATTGTTATGACATGCAGATCCTAGATTTCAGCAGGGAATTTGAGATAATTGCACAAATGAAATGTTTATCTTATTGAGATGACATGCAGATCCAAGATTCCAGCCATGTAAGATTTTAAATTGGCATACTTTTGTATCTGCTTCATATATTTTCAATCCCTTGAAAGAATTTGATACAACTTGGTACAAATATTCACCTCATTTAGACGGCAGACAGAACCACAAAAAAAACGACTTCCAGTCACATATGATTGAGGTTTAGGTCTTACTTAAAGGTCAAAGATCCTGTCAGCAATGGTGTTGTATGTTCAAAACATGTGCAACTTAAACATACAAAAACAGGGAATCTGATCCGAAGTATATCAAGAAAAAGACAATGACCATTATTATACAAGCAAACTTAGACATTAAGTGTTTGCATATTCGTATCTAAATAAACAGTGATGCCATTGAGACTTTGCATATCAATAATACTGATTAGTGTTTGCATGCCCATAATCAAACAAACAGTGATCAGCATATATCCATATTCAAACACACATAGTGGTAAGTGTTTGCATATCCATATTCAAACAAACATAGTAATCAGTGTTTGCATATCCATATTAAAGCAATCATATTAATCAGTGTTTGCATGCCCATAATCAAGCAAACACAGTGATCAGCATATATGCATATCTAAACACACATAGTGGTCAGTGTTTGCACATCCATATTCAAGCAAACATAGTCAGCAGTGTTGGCATGTCCATATCCAAGAAAACATAGTTATAATTAGTGTTTGTATATCCATATCCAAACACATAATGAGTAGTGTTTGCACTTCAACATTCAAGCAAACATAGTCATCATTGTTTGCATTTCCATATTCAAGCAATCATAGTGATTAGTGTTTGCATATCCATATTCAAGCAAACTTTACATTTCCATATTCAAGCAAACATAGTGATTTGTGTTTGCATTTCAATATTCAAGCAAACATAGTGATTAGTGTTTGCATTTCCATATTCAAGCAAACTTTACATTTATATATTCAAGCAAACATAGTGATTAGTGTTTGCATTTCCATATTCAAGCAAACTTTACATTTACATATTCAAACAAACAGTGATTTGTGTTTGCATTTCCATATTCAAGCAAACTTTACATTTACATATTCAAGCAAACATAGTGATTTGTGTTTGCATATCCATATTCAAGCAAACTTTACATTTCCATATTCAAGCAAACAGTGATTTGTGTTTGCATTTCCATATTCAAGCAAACTTTACATTTACATATTCAAGCTAACATAGTGATTAGTGTTTGCATATCCATATTCAAGCAAACTTTACATTTCCATATTGAAGCAAACAGTGATTTGTGTTTGCATTTCCATATTCAAGCAAACTTTACATTTACATATATATTCAAGCAAACATAGTGATTAGTGTTTGCATATCCATATTCAAGCAAACTTTACATTTACATATTCAAGCAAACAGTGATTTTTGTTTGCATTTCCATATTCACGCAAACTTTACATTTACATATATATTCAAGCAAACATAGTGATTAGTGATTGCATATCCATATTCAAGCAAACTTTACATTTACATATTCAAGCAAACAGTGATTTGTGTTTGCATTTCCATATTCAAGCAAACTTTACATTTACATATTCAAGCTAACATAGTGATTTGTGTTTGCATTTCCATATTCAAGCAAACTTTACATTTACATATTCAAGCTAATATAGTGATTTGTGTTTGTATATCCATATTCAAGCACACTTTACATTTCCATTTTGCATAAAAAGTCATATCAATGTCTAATGATAGTTTGATATATTATTTGATATATAACTTACTGTTTTGTATGTTTTGTAGGGCAACATTGCACCTCAGCTTTGATGTTTGACTACACAGGAGGGGACAGTTTCTATAAAGAGACTTTTGAAACTGAGCCACATAATTGTTATGTGCTTTGTTCTGGCTTCTGTAGAGCTGTAGCTGTTGTACCAATGGATGATGGTACATACGCGTGTCGACTGTATCGGAAAATTGATCTACAAATTACAAAATTGGAAGGAGCTTTCCTGCGTTCTTACACATGTTTGAATGGTATGATGTATTTATGTTTATATTGTTTAATTGTATTGTGTATTTATATATTTACATGTTTGAATGGTATGATGTATTTATGTTTACATGTTTCAATGGTATGTTGTATTTATGTTTACATGGTTTAATGGTATGGTGTATTTATGTTTACATATTTGAATGGTATTATATATTTATGTTTACATGTTTGAATGTTGTGGTGTATTTATGTTTACATGGTTTAATGGTATGGTGTATTTATGTTTACATGTTTGAATGGTATGGTGTATTTATGTTTATATTGTTTAATTGTATTGTGTATTTATATATTTACATGTTTGAATGGTATGATGTATTTATGTTTACATGTTTCAATGGTATGTTGTATTTATGTTTACATGGTTTAATGGTATGGTGTATTTATGTTTACATATTTGAATGGTATTATATATTTATGTTTACATGTTTGAATGTTGTGGTGTATTTATGTTTACATGGTTTAATGGTATGGTGTATTTATGTTTACATGTTTGAATGGTATGGTGTATTTATATTTGCATGTATTTATGGTATGTATTTATGTTTACAAGGTTGAGTGGTATGATGTATTTATGTTTACATGTATTAAATGGTATGTATTTATGTTTACATGTTTTAATAATATGATGTTTTTATGTTTACATGGTTTAATGGTATGGTGTATTTATGTTTAGATATTTGAATGGTATGATATATTTATGTTTACATGTTTGAATGGTATGATATATTTATGTTTATATATTTGAATGGTATGATATATTTATGTTTATATGTTTGAATGGTATTATGTATTTATGTTTATATGTTTGAATGGTATGATGTATTTATGTTTATATGTTTGAATGGTATGGTGTACTTATGTTTACATGGTTCAATGGTATTTTGTATTTATGTTTATATGTTTGAATTTATGTTTATATGTTTCAATGGTATGATGTATTTATGTTTACATGGTTCAATGGTATGATTAGTTTATGTTCACATGGTTTAATGTTATGATGTATTTATGTTTACATATTTGAATGGTATGATGTATTTATGTTTGCATGTATTAATGGTATGTATTTATGTTTACATATTTGAATGGTATGATATATTTATGTTTATATGTTTCAGTTGTATGATGTATGGCATGAATTCTTCAAATAAAATTTGCAGCATTGCAATTTTGATTAAGTATTTAAAAATAAATTGGATGATTAATTTATTACTATCTGTTTAACTTCTACATAAACATTGTTTACCTTAATATTAAATTTGTTTTCAGATATATGCATGACTAAATCTCACTCTGATGTTTTGGGAGTTGGAAAATCTATAGACCTACTAACAGTGGATCTTGAAGATGATTGTATTCAGGCATGTAAATGGACTGAAGGGTGTAAGTTTGCCTCATTCAGCGTTACGGGCAGTGGCAACTTGTGTAAGTTACAGACCAAGGAAGCATACAAAGCCATGCCAGATTCTGATAGCACTGTCAGCGAACTGATGTGTCAAATACGTAAGTTAATATGGAAGGAACAGTTAATAGCAAAACAGCAAGGCATCTATCAGGAAGTTGCTGATAGATGCATCTGGCTTTACATGTCCATTTATAATCCTCAAGAGATACAGTGATATATGTATACTAAACAGAACAGCTTACCTGCCACTTTCTTATTTCCAATATCTTCGTCAAAATATGACAGTGCTGTTAAAGTCCGTATATGACATTATCAGACCATTAAGTATGTTTACATAGCCTTATTGTTCATTCTTATTCAAGTCTTTGATACTTTGATATTTTTTGAGAAAATACATAAAATGTCAGGTACATAAAATGTCAGGTACATAAAATGTCAGGTATAACAATGTCTTGTGGCGGGTTAGCTTTTCTGTTAAGTATTGTTCCTTATAATGTTCATACCAAATATTGGCTAGGTGAAAATCTGTTATAATTATGTATCTCCAATTTTTAGAAATTACTTTAGATCATCATCATTAATTTTTGACTTCCCTTCATAAACTATGTTATTTTTTTAGCCCGAGAAATTTTTTTTGAATTTCTGTTTAAATCATCATCACTCGTTTAGACTCAACTCCATAAAACATTTTAAAATTATTTATTTTAGCTCAAGAACCTGAAGAAAAAAAAATGTTTTCATATTTGGTATAAAATAATCCTATGAATAGAGATTGTTTAAATGAAGGGGCCTAAGGATTCATTTAGAAAACAGTAGGGAAACAGAAAATTCTCATTTACTTATCCATTTCTACAATGAAGCAGATAAAGTCCAGTAGGAGGATTTTAATTTTAATAAGCGACCAGAAGAGGCACCAAAAGTCTCAAAATTATGAACTTCAAAAATTGCCTTCTTTAGAATTAGCCAGTGGAATTTTTATTTCTACATAATTATGAATGCTATTTGGCAATAATTATTAAGGCTAAGTTCATATTGTGAATTAAAAAATCTCTCGTGAAAATCAAATTTTAGGGGCTCGATGTGAAATAAAAATGATATATTACTAAAACTACTTTATGTATAACTCACCTTCCAATGAATTTATAGCATTCTGTCATATTGAGCATGTGAGTGGTGGGGAATCGCCGTATAGCAGTGAAGAACTTACCTCAGAAGAATGTCACGGGAAGTGTCACCTAGACGAGAACTGTTACCTAGCAACTATATACACAGACGACATGGGCAAAATTATGTGTAATTTGTACACTGAGGAGAATGCATATTATGTTGAAATGGAAGGGGCAGTAACCATAGACTGGCAGTGTTCATTTACAGGTGAGAGATATTGCTAAATGTTGTTAAGAGACATGTTAGTGAAATATTGATTGGGTCACATGTTTTGCTATAAGAGACGTGTAGTGAAATTGAAATAATGTTGAAATTCCTTTTCAATAAGTCATGCCGACAAACACAAATAACAAATTTGTTCATCATGCTTTCATTCAAATCATTGTAATATTTTTGTGAGAAATAGTAGGAATTATTTCCCTTAAGCCAGATTTTAGAAACTTCATTTATTACAAAAATTGCTTACAAATGATTAATTCACTCACATATAATAAATTCATCTTCATTAAGTTAACAGCAATATTGTTAAAGAAGTATTTGATAAATTCTAACTTTTTTTATATTTCTATAAAATGCTCTGAAATCGTTGGTCTTTGGCCATTTCTGTATGATACTAAATATAGACTGTTGTTAAAAGTTTACTGATTAAATGATGTAGAATATTTACATTTTTGCTGCAGTTAGTCTTTAAGGGAATATACCAGGAAAAATGCTATAATTGTCTTAAAAAATAATATTAATTTTAATTTGAATAAAAAGCATTTCAATATCATTAAGAAATAAATTCCAAATGGTTTGGTATATCAAATTAAACCATACTGTATATAAAATAGATATTTAAATTGGAGTGTAAAACTTGAAATCGAACCCTATTCTATTGATAGACAGCACTTAAATACCTTCACATTGTCATTCAGTCTCTTTCTAAGATGAAACAGGATTCACTAGGCGCAAACCTGTATAATTGATCATAATAATAATATTGAATTAAAATGTAATGATGTGGCTCACAAAATATGTTGCAATTTTAAACGTATGCCAAGTTCGGAAATCCGTTTTCAATATGTTTTTTTGGCATTTTTAGATAGATATGCTTTTTGCAATACAGGGTCAGTGAGTTTATATTGGGAAAAATTAAGCCAATTTTAAAATGTTGAAAAATCCTGATAAATTCCCTTTAATGAAGTACATATAACGTTAACTGCATTTCACTAAGTCCTTACTTAAGCTTGGTCATATCGTGAGATACTACTGATAGCTACATTGTAAGATTTATTAATTGAATATTTGGCATCATTTTTATGCCATGAAGGGCAAACAGGTGATCAGTTAGCCTAACCACTGTTTCCTGGGTTCCTGCAAAGTTAACTAGTACTCAAGGACACTCCATCTCCGCAAGTAACTGATAACTTTCTAACTTGAATCAGCAGTGAGAGATGAATTATAATGAGATGCAATGTCATATATTGATTATCACAAAGACTGTTGCTCGGCAGGGATTTAAACTCACGACCCCTGGATTGATAGGCAGACGTGCTACCAACTGAGCTAATCATGCCAGGCTGTTTATAAGAGATTATGACTAATGTCACCAGCAAGCTAAGATCAAGTTTTCCTTGTTTGTTACAGGTCACTGCATAACAAACATGCAAGGCGGCAACGGGTATTATAGCTCATCCATGACATCAGTTCCAGACGACTACTACAACCATGTCAGTGTCATGGATATAGAGGAATGTAAGTACAGCTATCTACACTTGTAACAATATCACTCAATAATTATACAGATTGTAACAATTTGGCTTCATTAGTTCTTACAAGCATCTTATATAATCATGTAATGAAATCGCATGTAAGGATTTATTGAATGCATCAATACACTTTGTATGGTCATAATAAAATATTTCACACCATTAAAATGATAGTTGCCGAGCAGAATATGTCTGCCACAAATGACATTGGAATAGGCAATGTCATTTCCAGTCCACTTCATCCACTCTGTATAAACTGTAAATGCTGATGATTTAATGGTATTAACTGTAAATGGCTGATGATTTAATGGCAGTAACTGTAAATAGCTGATGATTTGATGGTATTAACTGTAAATTACTGATGGTTTGATGGGTTAAACTGTAAATGGCAGATGATTTAATGGCATTAACTGTTAATGGCTGATGATTTAATGGTATTAACTGTAAATTACTGATGGTTTGATGGGTTAAACTGTAAATGGCAGATGATTTAATGGCATTAACTGTTAATGGCTGATGATTTAATGGTAGTAACTGTAAAAGGCTGATGATTTAATGGCATTAACTGTAAACAGCTGATGATTTAATGGCATTAACTGTAAATGACTAATGATTTAATGGTAATAATAACTGTAAATGGCATTAACTGTAAATGGCTGATGATTAGATGGTATTAACTGTAAATGATGGATGATTTAATGATATTAACTGTAAATTACTGATGATTTGATGGGTTAAACTGTAATCCTTTTACTGAAATAAAATTGCCAGTTTCATTTCAAGAATTTCCAAGGTGACTTAAAGGCCATTAAAAAATAAATGAGATACTTTTTCTGTTTGTTTCAGTTATCTCATGCTTAAAGTCCATAATGAATATTACTGAAGCATGCCTTATTAATAAACATAGATGCCATTAAATTACTTTCAGTTTTTTAGCTCACTTTATCCTAAGTAGTATGTTGTAAATATATGCAAAATGAATTTAAATGATAAAAGCAAATGATGGAAAGAAGAAATAATATATAACATTATATTTACAGGTGTAAATGCATGCACGTGGGACATGTTTTGTGATCATGTTATGATGGAAGCAGATGTGTGCTATTTCTATAATGCTGAAGATTTAAAATCAATGGAAAATGAACACGAGTATTCTAAAACTTGCATTAAGGGTAAATTATTTCTATATTTGTAATATAATCTAACTGGCACAAAATGACCTGTAGACAATATTGTTATCAGAAGTGGCAGATAATAATGAGCTTAGCCTGGTTGCAGGCTGAGTCAGTAGCGTGTCTAACTATCAATTCATGGGTTGTGAGATAAATGTTTGAATATCTGGTGTAGACATTGTGTTTAGCGCATCATCCAGTGGTAGAGCACCAAACCCATGATCGGAGGGTCATGGGTTCGATCCTCCATCACGACTGTGTGGTGTCCTTGAGCAAGACACTGTTCCGCATATGCTTAGTACTGGTTATAACCAGGAAGACTTTGAGCATGATTTGTCTTGTTTCACAATCATAGTAAAATAAATTTAAACTAGAAGTTGCAGATAATAATGAGCTTGGCCCGGTTGGCTCAGTTAGCATGTTCAACTATCAATTCATGGGTTGTGAGATAAATGCTTGAATATCTGGTATAGACATAGACATAATTTGTTCAGTAATATAGGCCATGGACTAGAAATACAAAAAACATTTAAATGAATATGGCATTATCTTAAGCAATCATTCGAGGGAAGGAGCAAAAGGAACCTTTTAAGAGAGATTGTTGCTTAATATGAGTTAATTTGGTCTAAAAGCATAGAAATGGGAAATAGCAAATATGGCTGCTGAAGACTAGTGGCTGCTTAATAGAGGTGACCACTTTCACAAGTTTGACATTATTTTGTATTTTGTTTTCAGAGATACCATCCGAGTGTTCAGTTATAGATGTGCCGAAAATGCACCTCGGTGACGACTACTACGCCAAGTTCCACATGAGCCATGTCTCGGCATTTACAGCACAATACTTTTGTTCCTCTTCATGCAAGGGTATGGGTTCCAAATGTGCATCGGCCACTTTCGTTTATGGACCTATTGAGAATGTTTACACTTGTCTGCAATATACATTTGACCAGACATCCATATCCCACGCAGATGCTGATCTCGACAATAAATATGCTGTGTCCTACTTTAAGCATTGCCCTTCAGGTACCATATTTATTTATATTATTTCATGCAAGCAGAATTGATTTTACACTGACGCATGTATATTCAATTTATATTACACTAATTATATATCAAATCAAAAGTTAATTTGCTGATGAAAATTCAGCATACGTGTCTCCAGTCTTTTTTGTTCCCTGCTGTGCGAAAAGCAGGAGACACTGATTTGGGTCCGTCTGTCTGACTGTCCATCACACTTTTGGTTTCCATGCAATATCTTAAAAATGCTTTGATTAAATCTTTTGAAATTTTAAAACAATGTTTGTAATGACGAAACTGTTATGTTTGATTTTTTGGTTTGTGATTTTTGGCATTGTAGAATTGTGCCTCTTTTAATTTTGAAAAATCGTAATTTTTGTTGGTGTGTCTCACTTTTTAGTGTTTCTGTGCAATAACTTAAGCTTGCCTGAATCAAATCTTTTGAAATCTTTATACAATGTTATTAATGATAAATCACAGGCTAAGTTCGATCTTAGGGATTGTGGCATTTGTCTTTCTACAGTTATGCCCCTTTAATTTGTGAAAAATCTTTTTTTTTTTGGTTTCCATGCAATGACTGAAGAATGCCTGAATCAAATCTTTTGAAAAAAGGCTGGGGACATAAATTTACAGAATTTGCTTGTTGCACTTTTGATAGTACTTGTGCTAGCTTTTAATCATAGCCATGGGCTGTGTTGGCCAGTCAGTTTGATAATTTCTTCATTGTATGAACAAATTTCGAACATTGTTTAAATGGATCTATCATAATCTGCATGATTTGAGCCAATTTTGGTTCATTTTGATGAATATTAAAAATATTATGAATAATTGGTGATTTATATTTAAGACCTTTTGATAATTTTTTTTGAAACGCACCCCTGAACATTAATTGCATTGTTGTTGTTTTTTTCACAGATGTTTGTACAAGAGAGGGTTATTCTGGTGGTAATGAATCTTTTGCATCATACTCTGTGATTGACGAGGAGGAATGTCGATCCCACTGCCACGACTTCCACTACTGCTCAGCCTCAGCTTTATTTGGTGATGACCAATCATGCCATCTGTATGGATCTGAATTCCGAGTCACTGTGGATGACAATAGTAAAGTGTTGGGAAGGATGTGTCCTTACTACCCTCTGTTGTGTAAGTTCATACGCGTTATTGTTTGTACACCCAAGTTCAGGGGTTAGTAAATAGGCTTGTCCAGAAGATGGCAATTTAGTGACACAGGAATATTGGTTGCCCACGCCAAGGCTTGCAGGTTCCATTTAAAAACAACTGCTTCTCAAGGATTTACAAAAGCTCCAAGCTTGATAATTTCACAAGTTAAAATTGATAAATATGATTAATATAAAAATGAAAATTTATTGCATACTGTTTTGATGTTTTTAGTATTGAAAAGTATATAATTATAATAATTGTTTTATTACAGATTAACATCACTGCAGTTCAGAAACTTTACAAAAATAATAGATTTTTCAGTGATATTATTTTAAAAAAATTTCAGCTGATGAGTGTATATATGTTGACAAGACACAAGGGTACTATGGGTCCGAGAATTTCTACCGTGCAATCAAAGCAGACTGTGATGAGGAATGTGAAAACTTCTGTACAATAGATCCAGAGTGTGTCACTTACAGCATAACAGACAATTACTATAAGCCATACGAAAATGGGCAGAAATCTTCACGTTGTCTCCTTTACAGGAAGAAACAGTACATGTTTCAAAAACAGTTGGAGATGAATAGTCATTTTGCACATAAAATGTGCAGAAAAGGTATGAATCCCCACACAACATGTTACATGTTTATCTGCACAAATTAACCTGAAGTTCATGTTTTGTGGTTCTCCTATATCTTCAGTTATTTCATAAATTGACCTGATGTAAGAATGACTATCGCTCTGTCTTCTTGGCAATTTTTGTCCAAGTAAATACAATGTAGTCTTTACTTAGACATTGTCAGCTTGTCTAAAGTAAATGACAGTGCAGGAACCAATATTGATGGCAGATTATCATCTTGTTTGATTGACAGCTCGCATTGGGTCAAGTGTTTCATACATCAATGTAAATGTGATGGTTAGAAAACTACCAAAAGATGCAATTGTCTGAAACGTTGACTGTCTGCAGTTAAGACACTTTATGGGACCCAATGTATAACAAGACTAGCGTAAACATTCCCATTTAAAGGGATGCACGCAATGTTGAAATTTAAGTGGGGCAGTAGTGTAGTGGATAGTCAAGAGTTGGCCCCTCACACCAGAGGTTTCGGGTTCAATACCCAGCTTGACCTGATGCCGCTAGAAAAACAACACCCAGTACTACCCAGGGTAGAACGTGTAGCAACGCATCATACAACGATAGGGTAAGAGATATGATGTTTCTATAGTTCTATGGGGAGAATGATATTTCAAAATTCATGTCCTCTCATCCGATCAAACACATGTGAACAACCCAAGGGAATACGTGGTTAAAAGAAGCTTTGAGCTTTCTTTACAAACAAATGAAAATAAATTAGTATAAACTTATTTTCTCCATGGGCCAGGCCCGATTAGCTCAGTCGGTTACGTGTCTGACTATCAATCCAGGGGTCGTGAGTTCTAATCCCCCACATGGAAACAGTCTCCGTGATGATTGATATACAACATTGTGTCTCATTATCATTCGTCTCTCACCACTGATTCAAGTGGGAAAGTTATCAGTTACTTGTGGAGACTGGGTATGCTCGAGTACTGGTTAACCTTTAAGGATCCCAGGAAACAGTGGTTAGGTTAACTGATTGTCTGTTAACCTTCGATGACATAAAAATGATGCTAAATATTCAATCAATCAATCAATCAGTCTTCTCCATGGGGTACAATCTGAAACATCATAAAGGAAGTTTAAAATATTTTTGTTAAATGAGTGGTGGTTTGATTATAATATGACATTAAAACAATGCATTTTTTCTTGGAATGTGTTCTTTCATTCTGATTGAAATGGATCACATTGTATTATATTTTACACTTTTTCATAGATGCTCACAAATATGTGAAAAAAGATGCTTTTTGACATTTATTTTTCAAATAGAAACAATTAAACGCATGGATATATTAAATTCATATAGTATTCATTGGAAAATTATTAAAATGCCATGTGCTCCTTTTGAACTCAGCTAAATGAAATGTTGTGATTTCTTTGCAGACTCATGCACAGAAAGAGGGTATACCGGCTCGGGCAGTGTGATAGACACCCCCATTGTTGATGGTTTGGCCAGTTGTGTCTCTTTCTGCTGGCATATGAGAGAATGCGACTATGCAACATACGACCTGAACAATATACAGTGCATGCTCTATAGCTCAGAAGGATTCATGATGACAGCCAAGTCAGACTATGTTCTTTTTACGAAGAAATGTCAACCAGCCGGTAAGACTCGCTGCTGTCAAATGTGTGTCTATAGTTACTTATTTCCATTTGTGACATAACTCCTTTATATTTAATCATATCTGATAAACACAATACTCTCAACCAGCCATTGTCAGAAATATTTTACAATAAAACCAGATTTGCTGTGTATAATGACATATATACAATTTTAAAAATGTTCTTCAATTTCTCAAATCCTATTATTAATGAATTTGTTGAAGTAGTGGGCCTTCCTCAAGCCATTAATTCCTTTGATGGAGGAACATGGGGAAGATCCAGGATGTTGGATTGTGTAACCTTCTGAAAGTAGTAGTAGTAATGGTAGTAGTAGTAGTAGTAGTAGTAGTAGTAGTAATAGTAGTATTGGTAGTAGTAGTAGTAGTAGTAGTAGTAGTAGTAGTAGTAGTAGTAGTAGCAGTAATAGAAGTAAGGGTAGTAGTAGTAGTAATGGTAGTAGTAGTATTATAATTAGTAGTAGTAGTAATAGTAATGGTAGTAGTAGTAGTAGTAGTAGTAGTAGTAGTAGTAGTAGCAGTAATAGAAGTAAGGGTAGTAGTAGTAATAATGGTAGTAGTAGTATTATAATTAGTAGTATTAGTAATAGTAATGGTAGTAGTAGTAGTAGTAGTAGTAGTAGTAGTAGTAGTAGTAGTAGCAGTAATAGAAGTAAGGGTAGTAGTAGTAATAATGGTAGTAGTAGTATTATAATTAGTAGTAGTAGTAAAAGTAGTAGTGGTTTTATTATTAGTAGTAGTACTAGTAGTAATAGTAGTTGTAGAAGAAGTAGTAGTAGCATAAGTAATAGTAGTATTGTAGTTGAAGCAGTGCTGGTAGTAGCAGCAGCAGTAGTAGTAGTAGTAATAGTGGTATTATTATTATTAATTTTAACAGTAATAGTAGTAGTAGAAGTACCAGTAGTAGGAATAACATTATTAGTAGTAGCAGTGACAGTAGTAGTAATATAAGTAGTAGTAGCAGTAGTGGTAGTAGTAGCAATAGCAGTAGTGGTATAATTAGTAGTAGTTGAAATAAAATAGTAGTCATAATATTAGTAGTAGTAGCAGCAGTAGTAGTAATATTAGTAGCAGTAGAAGTAGTAATATGCAGTAGTAGTAATTTTAGTAGTAGCAGTAGTAGTAATAATATTAGTAGTACTAGCACCAGTAGAAGTAATATTAGTAGTAGTAGCAGCAGGAATAGTAGTATTAATTGTAGTAGTAGTAGTAGTAGTAGTAGTAGTAGTAGTAGTAGTAGTAGTAGAAGTAGTAGAAGTAGCAGTAGTAGTAATAATATTAGTAGTACTAGCACCAGTAGAAGTAATATTAGTAGTAGTAGCAGCAGGAATAGTAGTATTAGTTGTAGTAGTAGCAGTAGCAGTTGTAGTAGTAGTAGTAGTAGTAGTAGTAGTAGTAGTTGTTGTAGTAGTAGTAGTTGTAGAAGTAATATTAGCAGTAGTAGCAGTAAAGTTGTAATATAAGTAATAGTAGAAATAGTAGTAGCAGTAGTAGCAGCAGCAGCAGTAGCAGCAGCAGCAGTAGTACAGTAATGGTTGTAAATTTATTTATAAGTAGTACGAGGGCTATCCATAAGTTTGTGGACAAATCTCATAATATGAAGAGGACATGTCAGATTTATTTGGAGTTTTACATGTATTATAATTAACATAACTTTAAACTGTATGCAAAATATGAAGAAAATATGTATTCAAATCTAATAATTTCATATGTTTCAAAAATGTCATGTACGCCTATCTGCCGCAGGTCAGAATTACGTTACGATGTTGCAACGTCAATTCATTTCACAAGTAATTTCCCTACTCTTGCTTGTTGCTGAACTCGTACATATTAGCAATCGAGGAACCCTGTGATCACTCTAAGGACTTGCATGTTAATCATTCTTAATTACCATGTGCACTGTACCGTAACCTATACTTAGTTCACAGCATAGTTCATGAATTGTATTACAGCGATCTTTATTGAGGCACCTTTTACCATGTTGACGTGGCAATTTTGTCACAGGACGACCACACATGTTATCATTCATTATTGTTTCTTGTTCCTCACTGTACCGTTTGTGCCATTTAAAGGCTACAAAACACACTACAAATAACATTCTCGGAGCTTTACTAAGCATATAATTATTTATATCACCTGGATTATTGTTTTTGCTAATATTGACACATAACTGTATTTTCGCTCATTGTTTCACCTTTTCCTCAGAGGGAAGTTTTGCTTATTAACGAGTTTGCCTTTTTTATGTAAGTTTGTTTAAACTCCTAACACTTGTATGCCATTCTATTAGTGGAATGACCAATGTAGACATTGATGATGTGTCATCAGTAATATGTGATTCACCGGGAGTTATACAGGGAAATCATTGTTATTTTTCAAATATTTATCTGTGAAATTGTTCAGTTCTTTGAGCTGCGGCACTAACCATGTATGCATGTTGTATGGAGACCATAACATTATTATTACCATAAGAAATGCACTAAAAATTTGTACATCGATGACAAATACACCAAATCTTAAGCTGGGCAAAATATAGCTATGTACTTGCATGAATATGGATTTTATTAATTTTTTCCATGAACTTCTGGATAACCCTTCGTATATGTATCAGTATCTGTGATGTGTACATTGCAGAGATGAAAGAGAGATGCAGCATGTCCAGGGAAGCTTCACCGGTATGGGGTGGTATAGCATACTACAGGACGATCGAAGGAATGGCTGACTGCAGTGATCTCTGCATGATGGATCCTCTTTGTTCTGGGGTTGCCAAAATATCAGGTGACAGTGAGATCAAAGATGGCTGTTACTTATACATGTATAATGAATATAATTTGGAGTCGAAGAATACAGCAGAATTCTACACCAAATCCTGTCCAGGTATTATAATATGTTTATTTTTTTTACAATTTGCTTATAAAAAGTTACTATAATTCAATATAAACAGTTGAAAAAGATATGTGTCAAACAGTAGATTTAGCAGAGGGAATAGTCTGTACAACCGGACAAACACATTGTCAAACAGAATACACTCTGTACAACCAGATGAACACATTGTAAAAAAGAATACACTTTGTACAACCGAACAAACACATTGTTGAACAGATTATACTTTATACAACTGGACAAACACTTTGTCAAACAGATTACACTTTATACAACCGGACAAACACATTGTCAAAAAGAATAATCTGTGTTCAACTGGATAAACATTGTCAAACAGAATATACTCTGTACAACCGGACAAACACATTTGCAAACAGATGCACTTTGTACAACCGAACAAACAACTTGACAAACAGAATACTCTGTGTACAACTGGACAAACACATTGGCAAGCAGAATATGATATGTACAACCGGACAAACACATTGTAAAACAGATTACAATCTGTGCGACAGTTTCTAGACAAACACATTGCCAAACAGAATACACTCTGTACAACTGGACAAACACATTGTCAAACAAAATACACTTTGTACAACTGTACAAACACATTGTAAAACAAAATACACTCTGTACAACTGGACAAACACATTGTCAAACAAAATACACTCTGTACAACTGGATAATCACATTGTAAAACAAATTACACTCTGTACAACTGGACAATCACATTGGCAAACAGAATATACTCTGTACAACAGTTTCTGGACAAACACATTGTCAAACAGAATACACTTTGTACAACCGGCCAAACACATTGTAAAACAGATTACACTCTGTACAACAGGACATACACATTCGCAGACAGAATATACTCTGTACAACTGGGCAAACACATTGTCAAACAGAATACACTTTGTACATCAAAACAAACATATTGGCAAATTTAATATGCTATGTTCAACTGAACAAACACATTGTAAAATAGATTACACTCTGTACAACCAGACAAACACATTGGCAAACAGAATATACTCTGAACAACAAGACAAACACGTCAAACAGAATACACTCTGTACAACTGGACAAACACATTGTCAAACAGAATACACTCTGTACAACTGGACAAACACATTGTCAAACAGAATACACTCTGTACAACTGGACAAACACATTGTCAAACAGAATACACTCTGTACAACTGGACAAACACATTGTCAAACAGAATACACTCTGTACAACTGGACAAACACATTGTCAAACAAAATACACTCTGTACAACCACCCGAACACATTGGCAAGCAGAATACGCTCTGTGCAACTGGACAGTTATATTGTATGAGTGTATTTTCTAGATAATTATGCTACAAACATATGAAACAAGTGATGTGTATCTTTCTGGCCTGTTTCCTGTTTTATCACTTGGTAAAGTATCATCAGCAATTGCATTGATTGATTTGTGTACACTCTATAGCAGTGTCAGCATCACTAAATCTTCATCCAATTTTTTGGAGTTTTAGATCCAAATCAGGTGCTTTGGATCATCGAAAAATTGCATTATTTAACCTTGAGTAAACCCTTACACTCACAATTTTCATTGGATACTTACCAAAAATGAGGCAATAGTTATATAAATATAATATATCAGACACTTTGGATAATTAATATCTTATTAAGGCCTTTAAAATTATCAATGTTTGTGTTACATGAGTTTTATCAAACTATGCACGTCAGTCAAAGGAATCATCTTATTTACTAATATATAATGATGGCATTCATGTCCTATGGACACATTGTTTGTATTGAATAAATGAACAAGAAAGCAATTCAATCAAATAAAAAAGCTATTGAAATAAACTTTTATAAGAAATTATTTAAGGTTTTAGCCTTACTTTATATTTATGTTACTTCGGATTTAATCAGTGATTATCAGTGATTAGGATGAACTGAAGTTGCTTGTATGGTAAAGATGTAAACAACAAAATACAGTAAAGTAAGTTGAAAAGGCCACTTTAAAGAAAAATGCTGGGAATTATGTTATAATTTTGGAACGGATACTGTAATTACTGTACATTTATTTACATCAAAGCATACCTGGGCATACAAAACTGCCAGATACAAAATGATGAGCATAATAAACAACTGAGGTAGTATGTTCTAATATGTCTAGGCAATGTATAAATAAGGCTAGAATAGAATTAAACCAAAAGTAGCTTATGAGGTATTGGGGTGGTGGTTGGTAAAAGTTCAATGGTGACTCGAAAAAAAATGCCACGTCAAGGTTCCTAAAGAATATGGTTAGAACTGGGAGACTGTCTGGTTACCATGCTCTTTTATTATTTGGGCTAAGCATTCCTTACCCAGGAACCAGTAGATAAAATGTGATGCAAAATAAGATTTTGTAATCTTTTTTCGGCCAGATCAGAACACAAATCCTCATACATATATTACATATAACATACATTATTTATATATATATATCCTTAATATAGCATGTGAGTAGTCATGAATCCTTAACTGGATCCTACTCATATAAAGCTATCGCTTCATGTATGTAAATTTGTCCACCCTGTCCAGATATGTTGCATGTAATTCCATATAGTATATAAGTCGTGGTCGACACCAAATTTATTGGTTTGGCAGAGGCCTTGGTATTGTATCTATGGTTTGCATTGTAGCTAGGGGCACTCACCGTAGTCTGGTCTGTACATTTATGTCTTGGTTATTCACAAATAGTTATTTCCACATATATATATATATATATATATATCTTTTATTTTAAATTTCAGATAAATGTAGCAATAGATTGAATGTACACCATTATTACTTGAAAGAAGTTGGGTATAGTCGTGGAACTAGTACTGTATTAAATGTGCTCTCTGTTGCCTCCGAGGATGACTGTAAGGCCTCTTGTGATGGCATGTCGCAATGTGATTCAGTGACCACATCAAAACAGCAAACAAATATAGAATGTAAATTATACGGAAAATCAAGTTCTGGCAAGATTCCAGATGAAGACAGCATTTTGTGGACAAGCGTATGTGAAGGTATGGTCTACTGAATAAGGATGGATTTAGACTTTTTTAATGTTTCAGTAAATTATACGGACACTTCTTAATTCTGATAAATAAGAAAACATTTATAAATTTGTCTTTTTTGTAACAAAATGAATCGTTTTTTTGTTTTTATACTTGTATTTCTAGATCCAGGCAGAGCACTTGGTTGAACATCGGCCCAAGTATTGGAGGGTTGAGGGTTTGATCACTTGCTGCTGAGTATTGGTTTTTTCCAGGACGATTTCGAGAATCAATAACTTGTTTCACAATTGAAATTAATTAAATAAGTTTTAACTAAAAAATTTCTAGATGAGCTACCATGTGGGATGAACAAAGAAAGTGGTGTGTATGGAGGCGAGACATTTATGTATGAAAGGGTTGTTGCAAGCGGAGCGGAGTGTCAGCGACAATGCCAGTATGATGCAGATTGTACTATAGTGTCATGTGTTGTGCTTCCACGGAAGAACCGCTGCATACTCTATAGTGAAGGACAGTTCCAGAGAACACCTGAAAAAAACAGTGTCACATGGGAAAAGTTTTGTCCAGGTAATTCCTTTTTGAATTGAGTTAAAAGCCATTTTCAGCACATTACAGGTTATGATTGGTACCCAGTTTTATTGATAATACAGGTAAAAATAACTTACTCCTGCTGACAGAGGTAAGGACCTGATCACACTCAGATCCCATATAACGCAGTCCAATTTGTCCAAAATAACGCAAAACTCGTCATAACAT
The DNA here is from genome assembly GCA_029582155.1 of Panopea generosa. Taxonomy (NCBI): domain Eukaryota; kingdom Metazoa; phylum Mollusca; class Bivalvia; order Adapedonta; family Hiatellidae; genus Panopea; species Panopea generosa. The sequence goes on from CM055895.1 coordinate 20,626,775, forward strand.
GTTTCTTCTATGCCTCCCAAATTTGAAATTGATATTTTTTTATCAGATTCATGAAAAAAGGAATTATAACAATTGATAAATTAATTTAAAAATCTAAGCTAAATCGTGAAGTATGTTGTTTTTAACTGTGACCTCATCTAAAGTGTGCCTCAATAACACCTTATAAGCCAGATTGACATGATGGTATATATTTATGGTTTTACACAATATCGCGCATTAATTGTCATGTTTTTCATGAAGCCAATATTGTTTATACACTTTACCAGATATCTAATATGGCTGTCGATCCGGAGCTAAATATAGTCTTCTCTATAGATGGCTTACTAGGTTGAATTACGTGTCAATCATTTAACGAAAAGTGCCTAAATATTGTCAGTAGAGAATGGTTTTGTTTCATAGCAAAGGTATTTTTGTCCAAATAATCGGTATGTATGATAAAAAAGATGTTAACATAACAGTCTCATACCACAGCCATAGCCGCATTGTTTATAAAGCGGCTCCGCCTATATATGTCTGATTATTTGGCTCTCTGAATCTACATTATATCAGGACCCAAGTGTACTACATTAAACAATAACCTGATATTTATAGATACAGATTAAAAAGGTAAACACTTAAAGACAATGGTAATAACTTGGTTAAATTGTAATAATTTGGTTAAATGGTAAAAACTTGGTTTAATGGTAGTAACTTGTTTAAATTGTGGTATTTTGGTTAAATTGTAGTATTTTGGTTAAATGGTTATAACTTGGTTAATGGTAGCAACATAATTAAATGTTTGTAACTTGGTTAAATGGTGATAACCTGGTTAAATGGTAATAACTTGTTAAATGGTAATAACCTCATTGAATGGTATTAACTTGGTTAAATGGTGATAACCTGGTTAAATGGTAATAACTTTGTTAGATGGTGATAACCTGGTTAAATGGTAATAACTTGGTTAAATGGTGATAACCTGGTTAAATGGTAATAACTTGTTAAATGGTAATAACCTCATTGAATGGTATTAACTTGGTTAAATGGTGATAACCTGGTTAAATGGTAATAACTTTGTTAGATGGTGATAACCTGGTTAAATGGTAATAACTTGGTTAAATGGTGATAACCTGGTTAAATGGTGATAACCTGGTTAAATGGTGATAACCTGGTTAAATGGTAATAACTTGGTTAAATGGTGATAACCTGGTTAAATGGTAATAACCTGGTTAAATGGTGATAACCTGGTTAAATGGTAATAACCTGGTTAAATGGTGATAACCTGGTTAAATGGTAATAACCTGGTTAAATGGTGATAACTTGGTTAAATGGTGATAACCTGGTTAAATGGTAATAACCTGGTTAAATGGTAATAACTTGTTAAATGGTGATAACCTGGTTAAATGGTAATAACTTGTTAAATGGTGATAACCTGGTTAAATGGTAATAACTTGGTCAAATGGTGATAACCTGGTTAAATGGTAATAACTTGGTTAAATGGTGATAACCTGGTTAAATGGTAATAACCTGGTTAAATGGTAATAACTTGTTAAATGGTGATAACCTGGTTAAATGGTAATAACTTGGTCAAATGGTAGAAACTTGGTCAAATGGTAGTAACTTGGTAAATTGGTAGTAACTTGGTAAAACAGTAATAACTTGGTTAAATGGTAGTCACTTGTTTAATTGGTAGTAACTTGGTTAATCGATAATAACTTGGTTAATTGGTAATAACTTGGTTTATTGGTAATAATCTGGTTAAATGAAAGTAACTTGGTTAAATGTTAATAACTTGGTTTATTGGTAATAACTTGTTAATTTAGGTACTTGATGATCTGATTACCTAAGTTATAATTTGGTAATCATGGTAACAACTTAACTATTGAGGTAAAAATGGATTGTTGAGAAAACAACATGATCAGAAATAGTTATGTATGATGCATACCAAAATGTTATCATCCACAGTAAGCTTACATCACAAAAGTATTGTATTTGCATGATGCAAAGTAATGCTCATGTCAAGGGAAATACAAACATGTAAATAAAAATAGTACTGTTCCTGACAGTGAAAAATATATTTGACTTCCCACTACACTGTTTTGTATTTAACTTGTGGTTATGTTCATAAATGTGCAGAAAAATCAGATGCTGTATGCGAGCTTGAAGGCAGTTCTACATCAAAAGCTGGTCACTATGGTGGTGAGTTGTATTATCGCTGGGTTACAGTGGCGGACATGGACACCTGTAAAATGGAGTGCCTAATGGAAAGTGAATGTGATGTAGTCACCTTGACAACACTGCAGTCAGAGATGAGATGTTTACTCTATCAATCAGAATATTTCATGGAAACAACTGATGCATTTTCATATGTTTGGCATAAGGAAAACTGTTCAGGTATATATATACATATAACAAACCTGTAATGAGGGAAAACTATTGTGATCCCATCACATGATTCAGGGGCTTGGCACGGCCTCAGTGTTAAATATGTACCAGCGCTAGGCACACTCTCTTGAGAGAAAAAAATATGCTAGATAACAGTATAAGTGCATTCATGATTATTTCACTTCATAATTATATCACCACTTATTAAATGGCTCATTGCACATTTTATACAGAAATGTCAACAGGTTTCAAATACAATAATAATAGTCGTGTACGTTTACCGGCACAAAACGTCAATTTTCTATTATGCCTATTTCACTGCCACAGCACAACTCTAAAGATTTGAGTATAATATTCAGTAATGTAAATGCAGTACACCAAGTCACATGAATTTCAGCTTGTAAGAAATATTGACAAAAGTCGAGCCTTTGCCAACACAATGAGTAGTTTGTAAAAAAAAATTACTAAGTGAGAAATATTTAGAAATGCTAATTGAAACATGTTTAGAAATGCTAATTGAAACATGTTTAGAAATGCTAATTAAAACATGTTTAGAAATGCTAACTGAAACATATTTAGAAATGCTAATTGAAACATGTTTAGAAATGCTTATTGAAACATATTTAAAAATGCTAATTGAAACGTGTTTAGAAATGCTAATTGAAACATATTTAGAATTGCTAACTGAAACATGTTTAGAAATGCTTATTGAAACATAATTAGAAATGCTAACTGAAACATGTTTAGAAATGCTAATTGAAACATGTTTAGAAATGTTAAATGAAACATTAAAATACTGTAGTCCTTGATCTTAATCAGTATCCTAACTATTCATACCTGCTTTGAAATTAGAGCGGATTTCAAGATGATGCAATAAAATGTTTGCATAGTTTACATTTGGTCTAAATACTACCATTATTTAATAAATACTAATGTGACTTTTGTTGACTAGTGGTCAACTGTCCATCCAACGCTCAGAGACAAAAAATGTAATGAAGTAAGAATGCAGAATGTGAATATATGTTTGAAATGAACTTTTAACAGAAACACAAGTTTGAAAGGTGAGTGCATGTGTTTGTAAAATGATTGTAATGATGCATGATCTCATTATTTATAAAAAAAAGTAAATGGTCATGTGACATCTTTATCCTTTTCAGATGACACAAAGTGTTACATACAAACTCTTCCATATAAATCTGGAACCAACCCATATGAAGTTAGTACCTCTGGCACTGCATTTGACTGTGCAATAATGTGTCACAGTAGGACGAGGTGTGCTTATTCATATTTTGCTGATAACCAGTGTAGCTTCTTCGACAAGAATATTGCTATGATACCCAGCCTTGGTAGCTTCCTGTTTGAAAAAAAATGTGATGATGGTAAGATTTTATATATTTCAATTAGAACATTGGTCATTATCACCTTTCCAACTATATTTAAATGTTATCATGCACTGTGGGAATTGAAATACATGGAAATGATTGTATAAAATGTTAAATTGATTTATTACAAGGCAAAAAGAAGAAACATTACAAACTTGAGTGTTTGTTTTACTTTGTTATTGTGTTTTAGTTAGTGTGAACACAGTGGTGTACTGATGATGGAAAAATGATCAAAATGGTTTAAGAGCAAAAAGCTCAAAGTGAATATTTCAATTAATTGGGAACAACTGTTGCACTTTTAACAGTTTAAGAATCTATCAAAAACACTCTTGTATTGTGATGTAGCATGTTGTACTTTTAATATAACTTAGTACAAGTTTGTAATGTTTCTTCTTTTTGCCTTGTAATAAATCAATTTAACTTTTTATACAATCAATTTCCATTTATCTCATTTTGTTCAATTATTCCAGTACTATCTACCAGTTGTCAAATACCTGATTTGGCGAATTCCTTGTTTATTTTATCAAATGCCCTGTTCTAGTTCACCTGTGAGATTTTAATTGACCTGAATTGAGCCAGCTGAACACTGTAATTGTTTGTCCCAGTCAATACAATGTAGTGTCTAAGGAAAATGGTGGCACTAGGAACAATATTGATTGCTGATTGGATCATAGACTTGTTTGGTTGGCAGACTGCATCAGATTAATTGTCCTGTGTTCATCATCCATCTATGGTCTGTTGCTAACATTTGACAACAACATGTTTGTGTGAAGCGCATGGTCCAGTGGTAGAGCACCGAACCCACGATTGGAGGGTCGTGGGTTCAATCCTCTGCCACGGCTATGTGTGGTGTCCTTGAGCAAGACACTTTTCTGCATATGCTTAGTTTTGGTTCTAACCTAAGAAAACTTTGAGCATGATTTGCCTAAGTTGTAAGAACTTGTTTTGCAGTCCAAGTTAAATAAATAAGTTTAAAAACTAATAACATGTTTTTGAACTATTTAGATATATATGTAGCAATTGGGTCAATGTTACTCTACCAAATTAGAATGAATGTTCAAAAATTTGTGAAACCTTATATAAACAAGGAAACCCTTAATAAACAAGGAAACCTTATATAAACAAGGAAACCCTTAATAAACAAGGAAACCTTAAAATTATACTGCTTGTTATGTTATATAATTAAATATACAAATTGTGTCTGCTCCATATCTCTGGTAGGCATGGATTGATTTTAAAATCATGTGGCAACTTTACTCATCACATGGGGGCAATATACAAAACATATTTGTCTTCAAGGTCAGCGTCATAATTAATGTCATTTTGGCACATATGTATGCATTTCAAAGTAATTTGGCACATTTATTCAGACATAGAGGCAATAAAGATAAACGTACATAAATTTTGTGTCCTCAGGGTAAACAAATTTGTTTTTCTTTAAAAACAATCTATTCAAGTTTCTATATATCTGTGTATTTCCATATTGAATTCTGAGATATAATTTATTTTGTTGCTTGCTTTGGTACCAGTCTATTACAAATACAATATTAACTTCTGATGTTCATGGTGCATTATTAGTGATCATATGTATTCAATCTTACTGCAGGAACACATCAGACATCAGAATGTATGCTTATCCCACAATCAAACTATGCCATTACCACTCCGGACTTCATCTTAAACAATGTATCCACACTCCAAGAGTGCGAGAAACTATGTTCCAATAACGAATTATGCAAGTGTGCAACATACTCCAGTGCTGAAACAATGTGCAAGGAATACAGGAGTTGTGATGAGAGGGAATCAGCCAGCGGAATAGTTCTTATTAAAAAAGCATGTACTCCTGCTGCAGGTATGTTTTAGTGTAGGGTTTATATTAAATCTTTGTTAGTCTTAATTTCATCTTCCAATTAAAATAACTCATTTCATAGATTAAGGTGTTATGTATGTTCATATTTCATATGTTCATGTTACTGTTGATCCAGGGTTTTCATGGCCCTCAAATTTAGTGTCAAATGAACCATAAAATTCTCCAATCACCCTATAAAGTCTCATTATATGAGGGTAAATGACCCCCTTTTTCAAAGTGTAAGGGAAAACACCATATTGATCAAATGTTTTAAGATTATGGGTAAAGATTACTTTCCTCTTAACACTGAGGTCATGCCAGTTATATATGAGGAGAAAGTTTTTCAGTAACTTGCAGAAGAAGTTGATCTGTTACTTGTAGAAGGAGAAAGTTTTTCAGTTATGTGCAGAAGAAGTTGTTCAGTTACGTGTAGAAGGAGAAAGATTTTCAGTTACTTGCAGAAGAAGTTGATCAGTTACCTGTAGAAGGAGAAAGTTTTTCAGTTACTTGAAAAAGGAGAAAGTTTGTCAGTTACTTGCAGAGGGAGAAAGTTTGTCTGTAGAAGGAGAAAGTTTGTCAGTTACTTGTAGAAAGAGAAAGTTTGTCAGTTACTTGCAGAAAGAGAATGTTTGTCAGTTACTTGCAGAGAATGTTTGTCAGTTACTTGTAGAAAGGGAAAATTTGTCAGTTACTTGTAAAAGGAGAAAGTTTGTCAGTTATTTGCAGAAGGAGAACATTTGTCAGTTACTTTCAGAAGGAAAATGTTTGTCATTTACTTGTAGAAGGAGAACGTTTGCCAGTTACTAGCAGAAGGAGTTAAGTTCTACCCAAATTCACTTGGAGGCCTTCCTCCACCAATAAAACCGGGTTGTGAATTGAAGTCGCGCTCAGTCAAAAAAAATTGTGTGAAACGGAAGGACAGTGGTTCTACTGATATTAATTCTGAGGACTTCCTCCACTAATAACGTTGAATATGCCATAGATTACATGTAATGTGTTGAAAATGACATTAAACCACATTGATTTAAATATAGAATTGCTAATATTTTTAAAACAATGTATAGAAAAGTAATTTTAAAGCAGTTTAATACATGTAGACTGATTAGAAATGAAATTTAATGTATAACTTTCTTTACTTCTGCGATGTATATTAAATATTAAGTTAATACTTTTCATTGAGTAATAGAAATTTTCATTATCTTTTATTCATTATCTTTCCACTGGATATATATTTCATTAAATTTCCACTGAATATATGTTTCATTATCCTCCCTTTGAATATAATTCATTATCTTTCCCAAGAATATGATTCATTATCATTCCTCAGAATATAATACATTTTCTTTCCTGAGGATATAATTCATTATCTTTCACCTTGAATATAATTCATTATCTATCTTCCCCTTGAATATAATTCATTATCTTTCCCATGAATATAGTTCATAACCTTTCCCAGAATATAATTCATTATCTTTCCCCTTGAATATAATTCATTATCTTTCCCATGAATATAGTTCATTACCTTTCCCAGAATATAATTCATTACCTTTCCCAGAATATAATTCATTACCTTTCCCAGAATATAATTCATTATCTTTCCCATGAATATAGTTCATCACCTTTCCCAGAATATAATTCATTATCTTTCACCTTGAATATAATTCATTATCTTTTCCCTGTATATATTTCATTACTTTCTCCTTGAATATTATAAATTCTTTATCTTTCCCCTTGAATATAATTCATTACCTTTCTCCTTGAACATATATCATTATAAAATTTAAACTTTATTATTGACCAGGTCTTTACTGTGAAATGAAGTCCATCTCAAGTCTGAGTGGTGGTGGAGATAGCTTCTCGTCAATCGTTGTGTCTACAAAGGAACAGTGTGAAAATCTTTGTCACAGATATGACATCTGCATGGCTGCAGACTTTATGCCATTATCAGCAGATACATTCAAGTGCTCATTCTACTTAAATGACACACTTCAGCAAACAGAAGATGGTGGTAGTACCCTGTTGACCAAGACATGTTTCAATGGTAATACTACAAATTTTGTTCTTTTGTCTTGATTCATGATTATCTTTTTATCTCAACTGAGCAAAACTTTTCATCTTGTCACACAATTTTGTTATGTGTTCTTGTTCAACAGTTTTGTTCTTTTGTCTTGTCCTTATTTATATTTTTTTTATATTTGTCAGATATTTATGTTGTTTTATCTTGTTCCACAATTTTGTTCTTTTATCTTGTCTCACAATTTTGTTCTTTTATCTTGTCTCACAACTTTGTTCTTTTATCTTGTCTTACAATTTTGTTCTTTTATCTTGTCTCACAATTTTGTTCTTTTGTCTTGTTCCACAACATTGTTCTTTTATCTTGTCTTACAATTTTGTTCTTTTATCTTGTTCCGCAACTTTGTTCTTTTATCTTGTCTTCCAACTTTGTTTTTTTATCTTGTCTCACAACTTTGTTTTTTATCTTGTCTCACAACTTTGTTCTTTTATCTTGTCTCACAATTTTGTTCTTTTATTTGGACATTACTATAAATCATGACAGTTTCTATCATAGCTGTTAATGCTGTTGAATGTAAATCATATTTTTCAGATGCAGATGCACCATGTTCCATGCGAACCGATAAAGGATTCGATGGAGGACCATTGCATTACACGCACTTTCCCGTAAGCAGTGCATCTATGTGTAAAAATGCATGTCTGTTTGATAATGGTTGTAACATTGCCAGTATTATGCGAGATCCGTCCACAGGCACTGTAGAATGCTTCAAATACACAATGGAAAACTTTGTATTCACTTTGGACACTTCAAACAGTCAAACCTTTACCAAGCTATGTCCATTGGGTAAGTTTTTTTTTCTTTCAAATAACTAAATAATGAACAAATGAACTACTTTTGTTTTTTTAATTTTGACACTTTAAAATTCTTTTTATAAAATGTGTTAGCAAACAGAACAATATCCTGTTGAGTATTTACTGTGGTTTAAATAATGATAAAACAGCAATGAGGACAATCATGGATTGTAATGAAAATTAAATTTCATGGTTGGGCATGAGGTACTAGAAGTTAGTTGTTCTGCTGAGTGACTGCTGTTGACAAAAAATGAGGGACAGCAGTGTAGTGGCTAAAGTGTTGGCGGCTCATATCAGAGGTTGCAAGTTCAATCCCAGCTTGGTCTGATGCCTCTAAAAAAACACACTCTGCAATGGTTCTACCAGGAAGTGGGCTTGAGAATGTTATATAAACTTTGAGTTTCTTTGCATTTGAGCTAAAATAAGTTAGTACACACTAAACTAGTGATGGAACATTGGTTGGAAACCATAATCGATTATCGGTTGGTACTTCCGATGCGATTTTACCGATTTTAATCAGTTCCAGAATGATCTACTTAAGTCTGCATGTTATTGGATGTTTTATTGCTTACCATGTTTTATTATATATATAATTATTAGTGTAGTAGACTGGCAGTAGTAATTGCTTTCTATAAATGAACCTTTCAGTTCTTCATCACTCTCTGCTTACTGCTTGTTCAGTGGTTGGCTTTGTAACACTTAAGTATCGTGAATGGAAGTGTGGTACATGTCTGTGTGAACCAATAACCAAACACTATTATAAATTTAGTATCAAATGACTTTGGGGTTTCAAGTGCAGAAAGCTGAATAAATCTACTTATTTTTGATTTATTAAAAAAAAATAAATAAATAAACATAAGACAATTATACTTATTTGTTACACCTTGCGCATATTTGCGGAATACCTAAAATAATTGCACAAGTTATTACCTGTGTATTCAGCTAAGCGTGTCATATCGATAAACTATCAGCAAATCTTTGAAATGAAATTTTGACTTGTGATTAGTTTATACGAGTTGTAATAAGGGCAGCTGGCGAGTAATATTTATACTTTTTAGCGATTTCCATATTTTTTTGAACATTGATCCATAGTGCATACTTTTGCATCGAAATCCGTACAATATACTGCCAGTCCGTACGGATAAACAAACAGATCTGCACACATTGCCGGACTGAGTGCACAAAACTCTTCAATCGTGAAGCTGAGTGTATGTGATCAGGTGAATTGAGCATGTAATATTTTTGAATTTAACACGGAAATTTCTTATCTAAGAAAAGGTCGGAGGACAATTGATAACAGTCTATTTTCAGAAAATATGCATTCTAACTATGTGTGCTCTTCATTTGAGATTGATGAAAGCACTTTCAAAATCAGTGCATAAGATGGCCAAACTTCATCTTCAAATGTGTAGTTTTATTTTGAAAACGAAACTAAAATCAGCTGTTTCCAAAATTCGAATGAGCCAGGTTTAGAAAATTCAAGTTGAATTTCCAACAACACGAAAGAAAATGAGACACTCGGAAAAACTGTCAAAAAGAAATGACCAAAAGTCATTTCCAAAATCATAATTGTATGTATTTTTTGTACATTTCAACGCCATAAATATCATCAAATCATTTGCAAATTTTACATTGAGTGTTCATCTACAATAAATTTTAAAATAAACAAGTTCTTGTTGAATCTCCGAAGAAACCATCAATACAAAATGTACGCCATTCTGTTATGTAAGGTATCGAGACGCGCATGCGCGGCTTTCTAATCCAGGGTTAAACATCGGAGTATTTTTCGGTTCCGTGCCGTATCACCATTTATACTGGATAATTGATTATGAGAAATGGTATCAATTATAAGAATCAGTAAGCTTCTTCACATCGCTAATCGATGTCATCCGATTATCGGTCCACCACTACACTAAACTAAAACAAAATTGAATGTTTTGTATATTTTTCTCATACTTCAGTAAAGTATGAGTGTTTTAATGTGTAATTTACTACTGACTTATTTTCAGATGACGCAAACTGTCAGATGGAGAAACGTGTTGAAGTGTATGGTGGCATCAACTATCATAATTCCTTTGAAGTAGAAAATGCCTTGCAGTGTGTACTTTGTAAGTTACAGTTTTTCTTGCAGTATTAAATACTATTATTGGGAATTGGACACCAAAATCATTAGATGATAATCAAACATTTTTACTGACCAATCATTAATTATAATGACAATTTCTGGTAATTAGAAGATGAAAAAGCCAACAAAATTACTTTAACAATATTAAAACAAGTTGGCTGCTTTAAAAAAGCATCCAATGGTTAGGTCTTATGAAAGATGTGGCAATTAAAGTGAATAAATGTGTAAGTTTGATTCCTTCTACAGGGTACTAAATACATTGGTGATACCAAATCCAGACAAGGTTCCGGTTGACACAGCGAATTCCCGGCTGCAGGTGTGCCTGATAGTAACTTTGATGTTTAAATGTACTGATCACAATCATTATGTATTGCCACTTTATATATTGTCTAACGTTCTTACTACTATGTTCTATACAATTTTCTACTGTGACCATAATATATTTTAAATAATTCGAATACATATTTTAAATGAATTTGTGGATATATTATTTTTTTTTAAAAACAACAGTTAAAAATTACTGTTTTTCCAAAACTTGGGCATGTTCGGCAATATATATTTGATTCTGACGATGTGCTGAAAATATCTTTATATTTCCATTGTATCGAGTAAAATAAACAACTGTAGCTGTTTAATTTTGTTTTATATTTTTCATTGTTATGGGTTCAGCATATTATAATAATTGAGTACATTCATGGTTATTTGAAAATTATTAACATTAACCTGGTAGGAATCTGTCAGAAACGGCGATAAATTATCAAAAAAGATAAGTTTCAAGACCTCATTTAAGCAAGATTTTAGAAAATTCCTTGATTTAAGGCATTTTCGTTATTCCCTGATTAAATATACAAAGAACAATTTATAGTGATCTCAATTAGTGCATTTAAACGTCACAATCAATTATTACACACACTGCATTTAAATTATCCTTTTAGCTGGAAATTGGTCGGAACAGCCGGAACATAACCAGGTTTTAATATCAATATCGGTTTGTACATTCCCATAATGCACTGTTTAGAAAAACAATGGCGACCTCCATGTGGTGAATATGGCAGCGCCCAGAGTCAATTTCTTAACTGGCCCTTATATATGGTTTGGTCGCTCATGCGACCGTACCAAAAAACTGCTGATTTAATTTTCAGTTTACCACAGGAATGTCAAATACAAACTCACTTTAATCAAATAATTTATATTGCCAGTAGATAGACAAAGCTGTTAGAGATTTACACACAATGGATTTAAGTTTCTAACATCTACAATGCTTATAGGTAATGTGACTTTGGGTACCAGGTCTCATTTTCACTAAACATCTCATTTTGAGATTTTTTAATTCAAATTTTTGAAAATTTACAACTTAATTACATTTGTCATTTTGAAGGTTATCTTTTACCAATGAGTAAAGATTTGTAATGCTTCAAATATTTGAGATTATTTAGTGTGGTATGAAGTCGATTAACATTTAGAGAAATGAAAATATTTGATCTGAGGAAAATCTCTACTTGAGACGTTTAATGAAAATGGTGACCTCTGGCCCCAGCCTAGTCAAGGTTACACTAATTTTAGAAGTTAAGCATTTGAAAAAGTCCTTATATAATTATATAGAAGTAGAAGGCATGTACAGTCTGTTACTCTGTCGATCGTTGAGAGATTTGAAATAGTTAATAATCATATTATCATGTGCAAGATCTAGGTCAATAGTTTTAGGACAAGGTCACATATAGAGGTCAAACATAGGAAAAAATCTTTATATATGCATATATTTAGTTGGAAAAAGTCTGTAAATCCTTCCTTAAATACACAGATCTCAGATTTTAGAAGTCAAACATATGAAAAATGCCTAATTTATGCATATGCAAGATTGTATTCATGTTTGGTCTATTACATTGTCATTTATTGTTTTTTTTTTAACCCTTTACTTCATATAAACGCCTTTGGACACCTCTAATACTGAAAGCATTAATTCACCACATATTAGCAATGGGTAAATTATGTTTATATTAACTGACAGAGTGGAAAACAGTGCAGGAAGTGTTCAGATTGCTCGTTACGAGCAATCTGAACTCTTCCTGCACTGTTTTCAAAGGCCTCCTTTGATTGGTGCGGGAAAACGCGTATCTATGGAGTAAAGGGTTAAATAGCTTATTTGTTGAGGCATTTTTAGATAATTGATCACATGATAACGTATCGAGCCCAAGACTTTCCACTGTGAACCCAAGACTTTATACAGTTGTTGCCCCTGGCAAAGAGTGTGTCTCATATATTTACTAAAATTAAAATATTACAGTTGCGAAGGATATTTTTGAGTCTGCCCCTGTGATGACATGTCTAGTTTTGAACAATTGTTTCAGCTTGTATGCCTGATAATGACTGTGACATAGCACTTTACACGAAGACGAAGAGCGGTAGCTACTGTTTAATATACAAAGAAGGCGAATATGAGGAGAGAGTAGAAACTGATATCACAAGCATAGCCTACATCAAAAGTTGTGATGATGACTGTCCAGAGCTTGCAGGTGTGTACAATATCACAATTCATTCAAACACATTCTCTTTATCAATTAAGTTTTAGTGCTTCAGTGAGATCTGATGTATTGTAATTAAATAGAACTATGGTTGTTTTTCTTTCTGAAAGTATACAGCCAACTCTGTATCATTTAAATCTTTGAAACATAATTATGTTACATGAAATATTCTTCCATAGCAGATAAGAATGTCTACTATTTTACCATGTGCGTAATTTCTCACCCCAGTGTTAAAATTATATTCACGTGCTGGTTAAACTCATTCATTAATATGATGCTGTGCCATATTTTAAAAAATATATTTGTTCAGAAAAAATATGAAAATATTTGTGATATGCAAGACAAAAAGGACAAATCAAGAGACAGTCATTAATATTATAAGAATCTTTCGTGGATTTGAGGTTCGAATAGAAAATTCCGTCCACAAATGATAACTGTTTTGGTTTTAACTAAGCAGAGCCGAGCAAAAAAAGTTGTTCATGAGGTTAGATTTATCTATCCAAACCAAAAAAGCCATGAATGATTGTTTTCTTGTATACCAAAGACATAATTTTTCCAATTTAATTCATCATCATTTTGTTTAATATTCATCATCATTGTGTTTAATATTCATCATCATTGTGTTTACGATTCATCAAGATTGTTGACGATTCATCATCATTGTGTTTACAATTCATCATCATTGTGTTTACGATTCATCATCATTGTTTATGATTCATCATCATTGTGTTTACGATTCATCATCATTGTGTTTACAATTTATCATCATTGTGTTTATGATTCATCATCATAATTGTTTATGATTCATCATCATTTTGTTTACGATTCATCCTCAATAACATTTAAGATGGCAAAGCAATGATTTATGTCACATGTTTATATGTCATCTTACAGCGTGAGGGAAGGTAGGAAAGGCATGTGGAGTGGATTGGATGTAGGATGTAATTTCTTTATCTGGTAAAAAAACTTTATATGAACCCAGATTCCAATAAAACTAGTGAAACTTTGGATAAGAATATCTCACCCCATGAAAGATTCTTTTAATATATTGTTAAGTTATGTAATACCATTGTGTTTATTCAGACCTATCATACCCGGACTGCATGATGACAAGAGAGGATGGCTTTTATGGAGGAGAGGACTACTACGCCAGTGTATCGGTCCATTCTGTGCTAGCATGTGAATTACTATGTCGGGAAGATTACAACTGTGCAGCTGCTGCATGCAGTGAATTGGCTACACATATTCCTTGCTACTTTTACAGCAGTCTAAAGCATGTAACAAGGAAACCAGCAGGTGACAGTGTCCTCATTCACAAGATATGTCATACAGGTACCAGCAGTTTATTTTATTTTTTGAGGCACCAGGTTTTCTAGCTGCTCAGTATCGTAGGATGTTAGTAGTTGGAAAATTTAGCTCATTTCGTATGCACCGTCTAACAGCTTGAGAGAAAGTAGTTCTTGATGTTTTATGTATCTGTCAGGTGAAAGTAACTTTTTCAATGTTCATAAAATAAACTAATGACGTTAAAATGTATTTGAGTCTTTACTTTAGATATTTGATGTTTGCACACGATTGCTATTTACTACGAAGGCTAAAATGTAGGAGTGTCCCTACTAATTAGCATATCGCATAGCAACAATTAAAAATTAATAGTCCCTGAAGCAAATGTAATATTACGGGCTTTCTGCCTATCGTCAATCATGGTTGATTTCAGATTGATGTTAGATTCAGAAATGTTAAACATTATTAAAGAAAAGTTCTGTAATATGCTGTAATAGGCCCTACGTCATAAAGATTCAGATCAGTTCATTTAAAAGTATGTAATAAAGTCGTGGAGTAAGCTATCTGGAAGATCACCTCTTTTGTCAAACTGATTTTAATCGTAGCATATTATTGTGGGCATTTTACAAGTAAACAAAACAATGTAATTGTAAAAGGTTTTCTCAGCATCTAATTTCAACAAAAATGGTATATAAAAAATATAAAACCTACCACTGAATCTTCTAGTCAAACATCCATGTCAGGGAGCATCCATCACTTGTCTAGATTTTCTTGTACTGGTTGAAGAAGACATTTTGTATAAAGTTTTTGGACTGAACCTTAGTAGTGAAAAGTAACTTGTCATGAATCAGTGCGTCAGAACTGAATTTTAATGTATAAGTATTGGTAGTGTATCAATCCGAAATGGCATAATGATAAATCTAGACATAAATATCCTGCCTTATTTTTTAATTTTATTCCTACAATTTTATAGCTTTAAAACAATACAGTTTTAAAAAAACACCAACACGTAAAAACCGTTAGTTAAAATTAAATACCGACGTTTAGGCATATCGCCTTAATCATGGTATAATAAATATATAAACACAGGAAGTAACGTCGCATAATGTGACGTTAAGATAGTGGGAAAAACAAATGAGCCGCGTCGTGCGAAATTCAACTCAAAGAATTATTCATCCAGGAGCCAAACACGCGACAAGACGCGGCTCATATAGAATATTGTCGCAAACACAAGTACAAGAAATATCGGATCGAAACGATACTTAAATTCCTATAAATAGTAATAAAAAAAAGATTAAACGATACAACATCTTTTTTTTTATTGCTTTAAAACCAAATTTAACCAATTGAGCAAGACACTTTATCTGCATATGGTTAGTCTGTTGTCATTGTGTGCGCTCTAGCACCTGCATTTTTCACTGGATTTTCACTAAACTTATATAGCAGTTATTATGACCATAATATCTCGGGACAAGTTCTTGAACTGGCAAAATCAAATTATTAATACCAGAGTTATGGCCTTTGAAACATTAGAAAATGCATTTTTTTATTGTGTGCACTCTAGCACCTGCATTTTTAATTTGATCTTCACCAAACTTGAACAGTAGTTATATAACCATAATATCTTAGACAATTTCTTGAACTGGTCAAACCAGATTATTGATGTCAGAGTTATGGCCCTTGAAACATTAAAAAATGCACTATTTGACCTTGTGTGCACTCTAGCACCTGCATTTTTCATTTGATTCTCACTAAACTTGCACAGTTGTTATATAAGAATAATATCTCAAACAAGTACTTGAGTTATGGCCCTTAAAAAATGCACTTTTTGATCATGTGTGCACTCTAGCACCCGCATGTTTCATTTGATCCTCATCAAAGTTACACAGTAATTATATAGGCATAATATCTTTGACAAGTTCTTTAACTTGCCTAATCAAAATATTAATGTCAGAGGTATGGCCCTTCAGTTGTCAAAAACTGCACTATTAAACCTTGTGTTCACTCTAGCACCAAAAATTGTATGCCCCTCCCCCATAAACTCTTATATTTTATTAAAATCCACTATATCTCTATTGAAAGACAGGTGTGGCCATTTAGATTTTGTGTTGTGTCCCACTAAACTGAAAATCTGGATCTGCCACTGTACATAACAGGTCAAATTGAAATCAAATGAAATCACGTGACTCATTTTATATGTCTCAAAATGTGTTGCACTTTTAGGCAGGAAATCTATTTTAGTCTAACCTAGGCGCATAGCCCAAGTTAGGAAATCCCTTTTTAAAATATTATTTTGGCATATGTTTAAATATATATCCTTTTGGCAATATGTGGTCAGAGAGGATAATTTATATAGACATGATATATTGGAAAAATATGTTTTAGCCAATTTTAAAAGTTTGAAAAATCCTGATAATTTCCCTTTAATTGAAAAGAATTTTACATGCAAGTCAGAAAAATCAAATCTCCAAAATTTTATCATTAATTACATTTATATGGAGTGAAATAAATATGATCTTCTCTCACTTCACTTAAATACAGAACATTATTTACATAATTAAACATTAAACATTTGCAATTGTGTCATTCATTCGTAACACTGTAACAGCTTATTATTAACAATTATATTATATATTTTCATACAAGAATAGATGATCATAATCGTTAAAATATCAAAATGTACATAGTTTTCATTCATTTACTCAAGGTGTAATCCCACCATTGATTTTTGTTCTTTATTCTATAGTAAATAATAAAAGTTTAAAGGCTTGTCATTCATAGAGAGACCCAAATGAAAGAAGTGAAACTTACATTTTACTGTTTGTCAACCTCTGCACTATCTAAATATGATGAGAAAAGTAGGGGCCATGTGTCATAAGAGATTTTGTTCTGCTCGGTGTATATACTGTTGACAAAGTGAAAGTAAACTTCCAAAATCATGTATTCATACCCCAATTTCCAAGCATCAATTGTTTTTTCTAAATTCACAATTCAAACATGACAATGCTGTCAAAATGTTCAAAATACATCAATAATACCATTCAAATAAAAAAAATGAGCATTAAACTAAGGAAAATGAATTTTTAAAGAAGAAGAAACAAGGATTATTTATAACCACTATTATGCGACTACCCCACAATAGTAGTTCCTTTTTCCAAGGGTGATACTATGCCTCAAATACAAAGTTGTGTGCTGGTAGATAATTATGTAGAGAAAACACCTTGCTGGTAACATCATATCACTCCTGTAGATAGATATAAGACCATTCTGAACAATGTACTGATTCCAAGTTTTGTTGAAAATCATTATTTATCTTATAAAGAACTGCTTCTGGTAATTTTAAGGATTTGAAGGCAACATATTGGGGGTGGGGGTTGGGGGGGAGTGGGACATTATAAATGTTTAAAAAATATATAATTATGTTTAAAACTTGTACAAACATCGCTTAATCCCCTTCAATCTGTCCTGCCTTGCCTAGGGCATTACTTTGAAAATAATGGAAGATAATTTGTTGAATCTTTGTGTTTCCCCCACCCAAAAGGGTGCGGAAATCACATGAATCCCAGTTATAAAAGTAAGTACCATGAACATTGCTCAACAACCTTTACCCCATCATTCTGACATTTTTAAGACGCACCAAATTCAACAATTACAGATGAGGGATGTCACATGATGCCATTGCCAGCAACTGGAGGAGGTTATATGTATGAAAGGGAAGTCCAGGTACCAGACTGTGACACATGCCAAGGTTTATGTAAACAGTTAGATGACTGCGTAGAGAGCACTTGTTATTCCAAAGACATGAACACATGGTGTCAGACTTATACCGAGGGTAACTTCAGACCAATGAAATCTGACATTGCTACTTCCTGGAGTAAACAGTGCCCACCAAGTATGTTAACTTAAAAATCCGAATGTGTTATAATTTACCCTTTTTTATTTAAAGAAATGATAAATGCAATGTTGGTCTAGAAGTAGTGCATTCACTTTGCATGTGGAATATTGTGGGTTCTATCCCTGGTCGAGTCAAACCAAAGACTTGAAAAATGGTACCAGTAGCTTCCTCGCTTGGCCCTCTACTTATTAACAAGAAAGTTCTAGGTCTGATCATTTGGTGTCAGAATAATGTGACAGGGTGGTGTATCACACAATGTGTCTGAGCATGATTGTCCAGTGTGACAGCACTCGGAATACTGTCGTAAGTAGACGCTGTCGCGATATGATTAAAACAATACAACAAAATGATAATGTACAGGAAGACTGGTATGATGGTGGTTGAAAATATAATCCACTAGCAAAAAAATGATGTTTGATGGAAACATTGATATATTATAAAGTTGTTTGTGTATGGCTAATATTTTGGTAAAAGCAGTGTTGATCAAAAACATTATAACAATTAGAGTAACTCTATTTTAATCTACGTTGGTGTTTTTGCAGTATTTCGGTATTAATAGGCATTTTAAATGTAATTAAGTCACTGGTATTAATTACGTTTACTATTTCTCAAAAGGAGATATTGTATTGGCCCTGTTTGTCTGTCAGAAATTGTGTCTGCATTTCATCTTTTTAACCTCCCCGCCCCACCCCCTTAAGAATTTGATGAAACTTTACAGGAAGTTTATAATGCATATCATTGCACTGTTGTGGTCAGATGATGTTTAAGAAAGTCGTGGTCCTTTAAATGTTTTAAATACAAATATTGTCCACATTTCATCTCAATAACTGTTATTTGGAATTTCAAAGTATCAGTATGAAGTTTAGTTGGGCATATTATCCCAGTGTTCCAGTCTGTTTGCAATTAAATTAAAATCAATAAGTAAATAGTAAAACAGATATTATTTACTTACAGAACCAGTCTGCTCTATATCAAGTGTTAAAGAATCAACATACGGAGGTTTAATGAGCTATAGAATGACATCACTTGGCTCTCTCACAGCATGCCAAGCTTCTTGCATTGAGGATGTCAGCTGTAAACATGCCAGCTTTGTCAGTGGTTACCTGTGTTTGTATTATAAGCAAGGTGATGCTGAGATCCAGGTGATGGACAACAGTATATTCATGGAAAAAGATTGTCAGTATAGTAAGTGTACCAAAAAAACTGTTATTTAGTCTACAAAAATTGCCAGTAAAGCAAGTCTGCATAAAGATTGCCAGTATAGTAAGTCTACAAAGATTGCCAGTAAAGCAAGTCTGCATAAAGATTGCCAGTAAAGTAAGTCTACAAAGATTGCCAGTAAAGCAAGTCTGCATAAAGATTGCCAGTATAGTAAGTCTACAAAATTTGCCAGTAAAGTAAGTCTTCATAAAGATTGCCAGTATAGTAAGTCTACATTGAGATTGACAGTATAGTAAATCTACAAAGATTGCCAGTATAGTTTGTTGACAAAGATTGCCAGAATAGTAAGTCTACAAAGGTTGGCAGTAAAATAAGTCTACATAAAGATTGCCAGTATAGTAAGTCTAGACGGATTGCCAGTAAAGTAAGTTTTACATAAAGATTTGCTAGGAGAGTAAATCTACAAAGATTGGCAGTATAGTAAGTCTACAAAGATTGCACGTAAAGTGAGTCTACAAAGATTGGCAGTAAAGTAAGTCTACAAAGATTGGCAGTATAATAAGTCTACAAAGATTGCACGTAAAGTAAGTCTACAAAGATTGCCAGTAAAGTAAGTTTACAAAGATTGCCATTAAAGTAAGTATACAAAGATTGCCAGTAAAGTAAGCCTACAAAGATTGCCAGTAAAGTAAGTATACAAAGATTGCCAGTAAAATTAGTCTACAAAGATTGGCTGTAAAGTAAGTCTACAAAGATTGGCAGTATAGTAAATCTACAAAGATTGCCAGTAAAGTAAGTCTACAAAGATTGCAGGTAAAGTAAGTGTACAAAGATAGCCAGTAAAGAAAGTCTACAAAGATTGCCAGTAAAGTAAGTCTATAAAGATTGCCAGTAAAGAAGTCTACAAAGATTGGCAGTATAGTAAATCTACAAAGATTGCCAGTAAAGTAAGTCTACAAAGATTGCCAGTAAAGTAAGTCTACAAAGATAGCCAATAAAGAAAGTCTACAAAGATTGACAGTAAAGTAAGTCTACAAAGATTGCCAGTAAAGTAAATCTACAAAGATTGCCAGTAAAATTAGTCTACAAAGATTGTCAGTATAGAAAGTTTACATAAAGATTGCCAGTAAAGTAAGTCTGCATAAAGATTGCTAGTATAGTAAGTTTACATAAAGATTGCCAGTAAAGTAAGTCTGCATAAAGATTGCTAGTATAGTAAGTTTACATAAAGATTGCCAGTGTAGTGAATTTATAAAAGGTGACAGGATTCAGCACCATTTTCATTACATTACCAGTTACATATGGCATCCAGTTCTATTGATAGGTATACAACTGAGAATGAATCTAAATAGAACCAGTGCCATTCTGCCAGTAATTATAAAGTTTCCTACAAGTGCTGGGTGGGATATTGGTTTGAACCCTTCAGTCTTCAGCGTTGTGAGGTAACTGACCTTGGCCTTTGGAGAACCACCAGAACATGTGAAAAATAATTTGAATAATCTTGTGGTCCAAACAGTTAATATTTCTTCTTGAAAATTAGTCTCATGGGAATCAGGGAATGTGCCAATAATGTGTTTAATATTATCAAATAGTTTTCATAATGAAAACGATATATAATAATTTGAATAAACAAGACAAAAAAAAAACACTACTAAAGAATTAAAATCAAACATATGGGTTTTGGATAATGCTTAAAAAAATTTAAATCTATAAATTGATACATGAATGTTAAATATGGTTGCATGTTTTGATAATCCCAAGTATTTTAATGGTATTGGGAACTACTGAAAAATATATTTATATTTTAAGGGAGAAATGACACTCTTAAGTAATAATATTTTTATTATTAAAGTTGATCCAGATATGTGTCGACCAACTGCATCTGAAATGTGTAATGGGAATGGTAACTACAGTTTTGGTGAATGTATCTGTGAATCTGGCTACTCAGGTCCAATGTGTCAGTACATGGCCAATCAGTGCGCTTCAAATCCATGCAAATATGGATTGTGCAGTAACGTTGGTGATGGATATGCGTGTACATGTTACAGCGGATATAGAGGTAACCCTGGTTTGCAAATTTTTGTATTTGTTTTTTTGGGTTTGCTTAATTGATGTTGATATTGATGTGATTGTTTTACTTTTGATATGAATGGATGAATTCCAGACATTTCATTATGATCAGTTACTTGTGATATAATTGGCACCAGTCATATTGAATTGATGTTTTTGTAGTAATTGATTGTAACTTTGTTTATCCATATCAGTTATATTGAATTCATGATTATCAGTCTAATTATATACTTTTTATTGAGATTAGTTTTCATTGTTTTTGGTTAAAAGACATGTTAGTGGGGTTTTAGCTGCATTGAAAATTAAATTAAGAAAGAAAAAAAATCAGTCATGTGAGAAATATTTTGACCACCTCAACAGACCTTCAGCTTAATGCAATCTGTGTTGAGACTGGAATGGCCGCAGCTCTCCTGCTTGGTTCTGTCACATAGCAGTGAGATTTTAGCTTGCTTGGGTCCATCAGTGAGATTTGAGCTTGCTTGTGTCCGTCACATGGCAGTGAGATTTGAGCATGCTTGGGTCTGTCACATGGCAGTGAGATTTTAGCTTGCTTGGGTCCATCAGTGAGATTTGAGCTTGCTTGTGTCCATCACATGGCAGTGAGATTTGAGCATGCTTGGGTCTGTCACATGGCAGTGAGATTTAAGCATGCTTGGGTTGGTCACATGGCAGTGAGATTTAAGCATGATTGGGTCTGTCACATGGCAGTGAGATTTAAGCATGCTTGGGTCTGTCACATGGCAGTGAGATTTAAGCATGCTTGGGTCTGTCACATGGCAGTGAGATTTGAGCATGCTTGGGTTGGTCACATGGCAGTGAGATTTAAGCATGCTGCTTTATCAATTATTTCAGTTACATTTGTGTGAAGTCACAGTTTATAAAGCATTTATGTGCCTTGAATTGTGAGACATGCATGGAATGTCCTGTTCATATGTGTTTTAGCAGACCTGATTTGGGAGATATCAGGGACTGGGATAGACTAAATCAGTCTTGTGTAATTTTACATACAAAGGTAATAAAAAATCTATGCTTGCAATAGATTTGTGGGGTTTTGATTTGTCCAGGTTCACCACATGGTAAATAAAACATGAATCCATATATAAAAATTAATGATTTCACACTAGTTTTTACATTGATATCAACCTTGTGTTTTGTCATTTTCAGGTGATCGTTGCGATAATGATGAGTTTGACTGTGTTGGTCAGTGTCATGTTATGGGCTCTGATGTCCATAACCCTTGTACTGAAGGAGTAGACTCGTTCACCTGTAACTGCATACCTGGTTACACAGGAGAGCTTTGTGAGGTAACCAACTATGTCATTTAAGCTTTCTTGTTCTTATTCCATTAGATAAGAAATGAATGTAAAGTTTATGAATACTAACTGGAGTATGTCATTGTTACATGACTTGTTTCTCTTTTTTCTCTCAATTGTTTTTAAAACAACTGTTTACTTCTTCATTATGCAACACACTTTCAGATTTCTGTGCTGTTCCATAAAATTATTTAAAATTGTTAAGTATGATGACTGGTACAGTTGATACAGTTGTATTCAGAAATGGCTTTAAAATGTTGCTATAAAACTATGTACATTTGATGGTGGTCTACAGGTGGAGTATGGGAACAAGGACAGCCACAAGGATAAGGGCTTTAAAGGCATCCACTGTTTTTGTTTAACTCTTTACTCCATATGCATTTTAATTGGACTCTTCCAAACTCAAAAGCCACACATAGTCAATTTCCATGAATAGATACATTTTACCTATTTATTCTGATAGAGCAGAAAATAGTGCAGAACCTGTTCTGATTGCTCATTACGAGCAATCAGAACTGGTTCTACACTGTTTTCAAAAGCCTTCTATATTAGGTGTTCAAAGGTGTCCATATGAAGTAAAGGATCAAAACATGCTTTTATTGTTTTACAATGGTATCATTCTTTCTCTATACATGTCTTATTATTTCAGATAAATATAAATGAATGTGCACTGAGCAATCACTGTTACCATGGCAGCACCTGTGTTGACCTCATCAATGGCTATGAATGTGTGTGTGCACAGGGCTTGAAAGGCAAATACTGCACAGAAAAAATAAACCATTGTCCATACTGGCCCTATAACCCTTGTGACAACGGTGGATCATGTATGAGTCTGTCATACAGTTACTACTGCATGTAAGTGTTAGTAATAACTTACAGTTGGCTGGAACCTGGCAAATATTTTCATTGTGTACACGGGATAGCCCAATCTATGGGAACCAGAAAATGGAACAACTTCATAAAAACAAGTTTTAATTAGTTACAGCATCGACATCTTAATGAGGGAAAGGAAACTGGTTGAGATTTTGTGAACGCTCGCATATTCATGCAATATCTTGCGAAATCTAGTTTTCAATTATCCTAACTTCCATTCATCTCAGGAATATTAATCAAAATTCTTTCTTTGCACAATGTAGTCTCTACAAAATGAGATCATTCCCAGAAAAAGGTAACATGCTTTCCTTTTATGTATAAGGAATCAGTTTTCTGCGAAATCTGAATTATTAATTTGTTTAGTTACTAATTCTTGGCATGCTATTTTTCATTATTTAGTAGAGAGATACAAGTTTCCTATCCTTCCATTGATAACTATTTTTTATACCCCAAGATACAAAGTATATGGGGCTATATAGGAGTCGTGCTCATCTGTCAGTCTGTCCGTCTGTGGATAATTTTTGTGTTGCTATTTCTCAGCAACTATCGGCCATAATTCAGTGAAACTACACATAGTTGGTACCATGCCTAGTTGTGCATATTGTCAGCATGTTGCACGAGACTAACTTTTCAATGTGTTGTGGCCCTTTGAATTTTTCATACATATTTTTTGTGGTTGCTTTTTATCCCCAACTATTGGCTGGAATTCAGCGAAATTTCACAAGATTGGTATCAAGCCTTGTTGTGTATATGTCAACATGTTGCGCATGAATAATTTTTCAATGATTTGTGGCCCTTTGAATTTTCCTGACATTTTTTTTGTGGTTGCTATTCCTCGGCAACCATTGGCTGAGATTCAGTGACACTTCACAAAAGTAAGTTGTGCCAAGCCTAGTTGTGCATATTGTCAGCATGTTATGCCTGAATAATTTTTCATTGAGCTATGGCTCTTTGAATTTTTCAGACAATTTTTTTGTGATCACTATTTCTCGGCAACCTTTGGCTGGAATTCAATGACACTTCACAAAAGTGATTGGTACCAAGCCTAGTTGTGCATATCATAATATGATATATGATATGATATGATATGATATGATATGATATAATATAATTTTAATATATTATGGCCCTTTGATTGCTCAATTTCTTGACAATAATTCTTAGCCTTAATAAAATTCAAAATTATGATAGTGTCTTTGTGTGTAAAGTGTTAAACATTCACCTTTCTCGTGACCCCACAATCAAGTGACATTTTTTTTGTGATCACTATTTCTCGGCAACCATTGGCTGGAATTCAATGACACTTCACAAAAGTGATTGGTACCAAGCCTAGTTGTGCATATCATATCATGATATGATATGATATGATATGATATAATATAATATAATATAATATAATATAATATAATATAATATAATATAATATAATATAATATAATATAATATAATATAATATATAATTTTGATATATAATGGCCCTTTGATTGCTGAATTTCTTGACAAGAATTCTTAGCCTTAATAAAATTATGATAGTGTCTTTTGTGTGTAAAGTGTTAAACATTCACCTTTCTCGTGACCCCACAATCAAGCGTCAAACACCGACATCTGTTCCTCTTATTGGTTCACTGTGTCAAAGGGTGCAATAACTGTTTCAAGGCACTATCTGGGGGTATTCATCACCTTCAGTGATATTTCTATTTCCATTTATAGAGAATATTTATATGTTAAAGATTAAGGTCACCTTTAAAGTGACAAATTCATCTTTTGGAGCTGTCATAGTTGTTTGCCAGTATGTTGCATAAACCCAATTCATGTAAATCAAGACATCTTACCTTGATACCTGTTGTAAGGTTTTTACATTTGAGAATTAGAAAGTTGCTTGGAAACTGTTACAGGTGCCCAGAAGGAACACGTGGAGAGCACTGCTCAAGTATAATAGAGGACCAATGTTGTATAGTTGACCCGTGTATGGACTTTAATGGTGAATGTATTGTCCAAGATGGCATGACAACCTGTAACTGCACCATGGAAGGTAAGACATGTAAAAAGATTGTAGCCATCTTTTTTCACCCTATGTCACATGTCTTTGTGCAAATACTGACTAGGTATGTCTTAGAAGAGTGGGATATTTTTTTCTACCTAACCCGAAAGTGCTGAGATCAAATTCACATGTTCTTGAAATAAACATGCTACCAGGACTATACACAATAGTCACTGAAAACTGTTAAATAGCCTAAAGATTTACCGTAACTTAAATCTCGTTCACATTTTTTTTATGTTGTAGATTATATGGGCCTGAGTTGTCTAAGGCGCTGTTTAATGACCAGTTACCTCTAACCACTTATGTCATGGGTTCAAGCCCAGCTTGGTCCAAAAATTTTATGTAAGAAAGTTTACCAGTTATTAGACTGGATATTCCATATACACTTATGGTTAAATATGGTTTGGTATATTCCTTGCTCTTCTATCTATGGTTTACATTGTGGCTAGGCACGCTTGCCGTAGTCTGATTTGAACATTTATGTCTGGTTATTCACAAATAATTATCTACATATTTACAGTCAAACCGGTCCTAAGCAGCCAGTCAGAGGAAGTCGCAAAAGTGATCTTTTAATACATATTGTTGTTTAATACAGGTTAATTTACTCTGAAAGCGTAGAAATGGGATATAGAAAATATGGTTGCTTAAGACAGGTGGCTGCTTGGAAGAGGTGACCACTAACACAGGTTTGACTGTATATCATACATTTTGAATGTGCATCTGAAAAGATCCCAAAATTCGGAAATTCAGTTGTTGTGATTTCAATTAGTATATAACTTTTCATGTGTTGAAAATGGTGTTAAACTCCCATTTATAAGTGAAGTTGCCTTGACGACATTCTCATTTAGATATGTAAAAGTATTATTTTACACAAAATAACATTTCCTATCAATGTATTGCAGGCAGCACAGGTGTATCATGTGAGCTAGAGGCTGATCTGTGTGCTGACAGAGACGGGGAACCAGTTTGTAGGAACAATGGCATCTGTAAGCAAATGGGATATAATCACTGGTGTGAATGTACTACTGGTAGGTTAAACATCTGAAAATTAATACTTTCTTATTTTTTAATCCTGTTTGAAATACCATTAATTTAAAACCTTGTCATAAACATTATATATTTTTCATCCTGTTTAAAATACCATTTAAAACCTTGTCATAATCAATATATGTTTTTTTTTCATTTAGTATACCTGTAATAAAAATTTAAAAAGCTAGCACTCATTTAACTTAAATTGGACTTTTTGTGTTCAACTATTGTAGAAAAAATAGCAGGTACATGTACTTTGGTTAAACCATGCTTTGCTGTTCTCAGTTGTCTGTCTGTCTGTCTGTCTGTCTGTCTGTCTGTCTGTCTGTCTGTCTGTCTGTCTGTCTGTCTGTCTGTCTGTCTGTCTGTCTGTCTGTCTGTCTGTCTGTCTGTCTGTCTGTCTGTCTGTCTGTCTGTCTGTCTGTCTGTCTGTCTGTCTGTCTGTCTGTCTGTCTGTCTGTCTGTCTGTCTGTCTGTCTGTCTGTCTGTCTGTCTGTCTGTCTGTCTGTCTGTCTGTCTGTCTGTCTGTCTGTCTGTCTGTCTGTCTGTCTGTCTGTCTGTCTGTCTGTCTGTCTGTCTGTCTGTCTGTCTGTCTGTCTGTCTGTCTGTCTGTCTGTCTGTCTGTCTGTCTGTCTGTCTGTCTGTCTGTCTGTCTGTCTGTCTGTCTGTCTGTCTGTCTGTCTGTCTGTCTGTCTGTCTGTCTGTCTGTCTGTCTGTCTGTCTGTCTGTCTGTCTGTCTGTCTGTCTGTCTGTCTGTCTGTCTGTCTGTCTGTCTGTCTGTCTGTCTGTCTGTCTGTCTGTCTGTCTGTCTGTCTGTCTGTCTGTCTGTCTGTCTGTCTGTCTGTCTGTCTGTCTGTCTGTCTGTCTGTCTGTCTGTCTGTCTGTCTGTCTGTCTAATGATAATTTCACAGGTAGAGATTGATAATAGAAAAGTCAAAGTTCAAAATAACATAGGCTGGGAAATGAAGGCTTTCTTACCTACTGCAGTTACTTTCAAAACAAAATTGATGTAGATTTGTCAATTGTGTACTGTTCTTTTAAAGACCTGGCTGGTGCCTTTGTTCATATCTGATCTTACTTATCCTTATGGGTAGAGGTTTTAAGTTCATTCAAATCAAGGGGCTAGGTTTCATTGGGATCCCATAAGGGGACTGAGATTTTTAATTAGGAATAATATGTGAAAACATGCATCCAGCAAGGGTTTCACATCTAAATATTTTTAAAGTACAATGTAATAATAATTATAATAATAATAATAGTAAAGACTTCTATTAATGAGAGAACTCATTTGAATAAATTCATGAGGCCCTCACATCTTTGGATATTCTTAAATCTGAATATTCTAATATCAGGACATTCTCAATCTTGCCATTTTCATATCTGAACATTCTCAAATCTGAGTATGTTCATATTTGGACATTCACAAATCCAAACATTGACAAGCTTGTTTATATTCCTGTCATGCATTAATTAGGCAACTCAATATTTTCATATCTTGACATTCTCAAATCTATATAATTTTCTACTAGGACATTCTCATATACAGGTATATAAAATGTTTCCATACAGGTTACACAGGTGAGCATTGCGAGTTTGAGATGCCATGTCCATGTCCAGACATCACACATTGTCACAAGACGGATGGCGGTATGATTCAGTGTCTCTGTCAAGAAGGAGCACGCTATGTTAATGGAGAGTGTAAAAGTAAGTTGTAGATGGCATTTACGAAATTATGTCATGGATGGATTGGACTTATTTAAGATTAATTTTATATAAATCCTAATAACATGGAAGATATTTAGTTTGTCTTGTGATCAACTCATATAAAACAGTTGCCTAAACAAGTTAACCACTCTTATAAAACAGTAGATTGTCTTGCAATCAACCCATATAAAACAGATGCCTTGTTATACACTCGTATAAAACAGTAATTTGTATTGTAATTCACTCATATGAAACAGTTGCCTTGTTATCCACTCATTTAAAACAGTTGCCTTGCTATCCACTTATATAAGACAGTAGTTTGTATTGTAATTCACTCACTTAAAACAGTGCCTTGTTATTCACTCATATAAAACAGTAGTTTGTTTCGTAACCAACTTGTATAATACAGTTGTCTGGTTACCAATAGCAGTAAGTCTTGTACTTAACTTGATTAAATAGTAGCTTGTCTTGTAACCCACTCATATAAAACAGTAGTTTGTTTCATAACCAACTTGTATTATACAGTTGTCTGGTTACCAATAGCAGTAAGTCTTGTACTTAACTTGATTAAATAGTAGCTTGTCTTGTAACCCACTCATATAAAACAGTAGTTTGTTTCATAACCAACTTGTATAATACAGTTGTCTGGTTACCAATAGCAGTAAGTATTATACTTTACTTGATTAAATAGTAGCTTGTCTTGTAACCTACTCATATAAAACAGTAGTTTGTTTCATAACCAACTTGTATAATACAGTTGTCTGGTTACCAATAGCAGTAAGTGTTATACTTTACTTGATTAAATAGTCGCTTGTCTTGTAACCCACTCATATAAAACAGTAGTTTGTTTCATAACCAACTTGTATGATACAGTTGTCTGGTAACCAATAGCAGTAAGTCTTGTACTTAACTTGATTAAATAGTAGCTTGTCTTGTAACCCACTCATATAAAACAGTAGTTTGTTTCATAACCAACTTGTATAATACAGTTGTCTGGTTACCAATAGCAGTAAGTCTTGTACTTAACTTGATTAAATAGTAGCTTGTCTTGTAACCCACTCATATAAAACAGTAGTTTGTTTCATAACCAACTTGTATAATACAGTTGTCTGGTTACCAATAGCAGTAAGTGTTATACTTTACTTGATTAAATAGTAGCTTGTCTTGTAACCCACTCATATAAAACAGTAGTTTGTTTCATAACTAACTTGTATGATACAGTTTTCTGGTTACCAATAGTAGTAAGTCTTGTACTTAACTTGATTAAATTGTAGCTTGTCTTGTAACCCACTCATATAAAACAGTAGTTTGTTTCATAACCAACTTGTATAATACAGTTGTCTGGTTACCAATAGCAGTAAGTCTTGTACTTAACTTGATTAAATAGTAGCTTGTCTTGTAACCCACTCATATAAAACAGTAGTTTGTTTCATAACCAACTTGTATAATACAGTTGTTTGGTTACCAATAGCAGAAAGTCTTGTTCTTAACTTGATTTAATAGTAGCTTGTCTTGTAACTCACTCATATAAAACAGTAGTTTGTCTTGTAACCACTCTTTTAAAATTGTTATCCTATAACACATTCATATTAAACAGTAGTTTGTATTGTAATTCACCTATATTAAACAGCAGTTAGTGTTGTAACCCACTCATATTAAACAGTAGTTAGTGTTGTATCCCACTCATATTAAACAGTAGTTTGTATTGTAACCCACTCATTTAAACAGTAGTTTGTATTGTAATTCACTCATATAAAAGTCATTTGTATTGCAACCCACTCATATTAATCAGTACTTTGTATTGTTATTTGTCATACAAAACAGTAGTCTGTGATGTAATTTACTCATATAAAACAGTAGTCTGTATTGTCATTCATCATATAAAACAGTGATTTGTATTGTAATTCACTCATATAAAACAGTAGTTTGTATTGTAACCCACTCATATTAAACAGTAGTTTGTATTGTAAATTGTCATTCAAAACAGTAGTCTGTATTGTAATTTACTCATATAAAACAGTAGTTTATGTTGTAATTCATCATATAAAACATTAGTTTGTATTGTAATTAAACCATTTAAACAGTAGTTTGTATTGTAACTAAACCATTTGAACAGTAGTTTGTATTGCAATTCACTCATATAAAACAGTAGTTTGTATTGTAATTCATCATATAAAACAGTAGTCTGTATTGTCATTCATCATATAAAACAGTAATTTGTATTGTAATTCACTCATATAAAACAGTAGTTTGTATTGTAACCCACTCATATTAACCAGTAGTTTGTATTGCAAATTGTCATTCAAAACAGTAGTCTGTAATGTAATTTACTCATATAAAACAGTAGTTTGTATTGTAATTCATCATATAAAACAGTAGTTTGTATTGTAATTCGTCATATAAAACAGTAGTTTGTAATGTAATTTACTCATATAAAACAGTAATTTGTAATGTAATTTATTCATGTAAAACAGTAGTTTGTATTGTAATTAAACCATTTAAACAATAGTTTGTATTGCAATTCACTCATATAAAATAGATGGTTGACTTATAATCCACTCATAAAAACAGTAGTTTGTATTATAATTCAACATATAAAACAGTAGTCTGATTTGTAATTTACCCTTATAAAACAGTAGTTTGTATTGTTACCCACTCATATTAAACAGTAGTTTGTCTTGTTATTCACTCATATAAAATAAACGGTTGTCTTGTAACCCTCTCATATAAAAAGGCACTTTGTTTATTATTCACTCATATGAAATAGAAGGTTTGCTTGTTAGCAACTCATATAAAAACGTAGTTTGTCTTGTAACCACTCATATTAAAAGATACTTTGTCTTGTTATTCACACATATAGATAGAATTTTGACTTGTAAGCTACTTAAATAACCCAGTAGTTTTTCTTGTAACCAACTCATGCAATGCCTTAAACATTTTGTAGATATGTCTCCCGACTATGATCTCGTGTTTGATGGCATGTTGAACAATTATGAAGCTGCTGCCAGACTGAATCAGCCATTCCTTATTCATTCCAAGGCCATGTCTCTCGTGTTCTGGACAAGAGTACAATCTAATCAACAGGAAGAATTAACACTATTGGAGTTAAACAGGTTTGTTTATTAGTTTTCTTCCTGTTTTACCGGAGGGGAATATAGGTTTACCCTCCGTCCGTGTGTTTGTTTGTCCGCAAAATAAGGATATTGCTATATCTCAACAGGTACTTAAAGACTTGACATGCTGATAAAGGGAAATGCGGATATCATGCACTATATCTTTATTTTATAGTTGGACCAATATTTTGGTTGTCATGGCAATGGAAATGTGAAAAATAGTGCCAATATCTGTAATAACTTAAAACTTAAAAAGTATGAAGTAAGACTCATGAAACATGACATGGTAACAGAGAGTTATGGGAAGGTTTTAATTTTAAGTGAAACCAATATTTAAGTTGTTTATGCAGTAAAATGTGCCATTATCTTGAATCTGTCATAACTTAACATGTATTTGAGGAAAACTCACACTTGACATGGTGATAGAGAGGAATGAAAAGATCATGAACATTGTGTTGATTTTCATATGGGACCACTGTTTTGGTTGCTATGGCAATAGAAATTATAATAAAAATAATAATGCACAAAAGTTGATCCTGTGATTAAATGAAAAAGTATTTGTGGCCAACTGGTTATATAGGAGATTATGCGTATTATTATACCCCCGACAAACGAAGTTTGAAGGGGTATATTGGAGTCACCCTGTGGTCGGTCTGTCGGTCAGTCTGTCCGTTGCAATTTTCCTTGTCCGGAGCATCACTTGAAAAGTACTGGATGGAATTTCATCAAACGACATACAATGGTAGAATATAATGAGAGGAAGTGCAGTGTACAAGAAACATAACTCTATTCTTGCTAATTACAGAGTTATTGCCCTTTGATATATTTCCCTTGTCCGGAGCATTACTTTTAAAGTACTGGATGGAATTTCATCAAACTTCATACAATGGTAGAATATAATGACAGGAAACATAACTCTATTCTTGCTAATTACAGAGTTATTGCCCTTTATTGCCAAAAAATTGTTGTCCCTCAACATAACCAGCAAAAGTATAGCATTTATTGATTGCCATGAAAACTTGTACACTGCACAATAATTAAAAAGACCGTTTTCAATTTTAACAAAACCATAAAAAAATTAACAATACAAAAAACCCAATCCATAACATTCTCTTTTATAAAGTATTTTTTAAAACTTTAAAACTATTGGATATAATTTAATAAAACTTCATACAATGGTAAACCATTTTCTGTCATGGCAGCGTATGGGGGTATTCATCACCTTCAGTGATAGCTCTAGTTTTGAATTAAAGGTTGGTAAGAAAGACATGTGGAAATACATGTATATTGTGAACATATTAATTTTTTAGTTGATGTTTTCTTATTTATTTATTGGTAAAGTTGGCAGCTCACCCTACTGTATATATGCATACAGGTCCTATCCTGTTGTCCAACCTTATTTTATACTCTTTCTAGCTTAGTTGGAGTATTTCCTTGTCGTATATTTATAGTGTTATACTCTTTCTAGCTTAGTTGGAGTATTTCCTTGTCATATATTTATAGTTTTATACTCTTTCTAGCTTAGTTGGAGTATTTCCTTGTCATATATTTATAGTTTTATACTCTTTTAGCTTAGTTAGAGTATTTCCTTGTCGTATATTTATATTTTTATACTCTTTCTAGCTTAGTTGGAGTATTTCCTTGTTGTATATTTATATTTTTGTACTCTATCTAGCTTAGATGGAGTTTTTCCTTGTTGTTTATTCATATCTTTATATTCTATCTAGCTTAGTTGGAGTATTTCCTTGTTGTATATTTATATTTTTTATACTCTATCTAGCTTAGTTGAAGTATTTCCTTGTTGTTTATTTATATTTTTATACTCTTTCTAGCTTAGTTGGAATACTTACTTGTTGTATATTTTTATATTCTATCTAGCTTAGTTGGAGTATTTCCTTGTTGTTTATTTATATTTTTATACCCCCGACAAACAAAGTTTTGATGGGGTATACTGGAGTCACCCTGAGGTCAGTCTGTCGGTCGGTCTGTCCGTTGCAATTTTCCTTGTCCGGAGCATAACTTGAAAAGTACTGGATGGAATTTCATCAAACATCATACAATGGTAGAATATAATGAGAGGAAGTGCAGTGTACACGAAACAAACTCTATTCTTGCTAATTACAGAGTTAATGCCCTTTGATATTTTTTCTTGTCCGGAGCATAACTTGAAAAGTACCGGATGGAATTTCATCAAATTTCATACAATGGTAGAATATAATGAGAGGAAGTGCAGTGTACAGAAAACATAACTCTATTCTTGCTAATTACAGAGTTATTGCCCTTTGATATATTTCCCTTTGATATTTTTTCTTGTCCGGAGCATAACTTGAAAAGTACCGGATGGAATTTCATCAAGCGTCATACAATGGTAGAATATAATGAGAGGAAGTGCAGTGTACAGGAAACATAACTCTATTCTTGCTAATTACAGAGTTATTGCCCTTTGATATATTTCCCTTGTCCGGAGCATTACTTTTAAAGTACTGGATGGAATTTCATCAAACGACATACAATGGTAGAATATAATGAGAGGAAGTGCAGTGTACAAGAAACATAACTCTATTCTTGCTAATTACAGAGTTATTGCCCTTTGATATATTTCCCTTGTCTGGAGCATTACTTTTAAAGTACTGGATGGAATTTCATCAAACTTCATACAATGGTAGAATATAATGACAGGAAGTGCAGTGTACAAGAAACATAACTCTATTATTGCTAGTTACAGAGTTATTGCCCTTTGATATTTTTTCGTGTCCGGAGCATAACTTGAAAAGTACCGGATGGAATTTCATCAAGCTTCATACAATGGTAGAATATAATGAGAGGAAGTGCAGTGTACAAGAAACATAACTCTATTCTTGCTAATTACAGAGTTATTGCCCTTTGATATATTTCCCTTGTCCGGAGCATTTCTTTTAAAGTACTGGATGGAATTTCATCAAACTTCATACAATGGTAGAACATAATGTCAGGAAGTGCAGTGTACAAGAAACATAACTCTATTCTTGCTAATTACAGAGTTATTGCCCTTTGATATATTTCCCTTATCCGGAGCATTACTTTTAAAGTACTGGATGGAATTTCATCAAACTTCATACAATGGTAGAATATAATGACAGGAAGTGCAGTGTACAAGAAACATAACTCTATTCTTGCTAATTACAGAGTTATTGCCCTTTGATAAATTTCCCTTGTCCGGAGCATTACTTTTAAAGTACTGGATGGAATTTCATCAAACTTCATACAATGGTAGAATATAATGACAGGAAGTGCAGTGTACAAGAAACATAACTCTATTATTGCTAATTACAGAGTAATTGCCCTTTGATATTTTTTCTTGTCCGGAGCATAACTTGAAAAGTACCAGATGGAATTTCATCAAGCTTCATACAATGGTAGAATATAATGAGAGGAAGTGCAGTGTACAAGAAACATAACTCTATTCTTGCTAATTACAGAGTAATTGCCCTTTGATATATTTCCCTTGTCCGGAGCATTACTTTTAAAGTACTGGATGGAATTTCATCAAACTTCATACAATGGTAGAATATAATGTCAGGAAGTGCCGTGTACAGGAAACATAACTCTATTTTTACTAATTACAGAGTTATTGCCCTTTGATATATTTCCCTTGTCCGGAGCATTACTTTTAAAGTACTGGATGGAATTTCATCAAACTTCATACAATGGTAGAATATAATGACAGGATGTGCAGTGTACAAGAAACGTTACTCTATTCTTGCTAATTACAGAGTTATTGCCATTTGATATATTTCCCTTGTCTGGTGCAGTACTTTTAAAGTACTTTGAAAGCCATCAGTGATAACAGTTTAATAAAGTTCATGAAAGAACCAAGTTGATGAATACATGGAGTTCGAGCAAACAGGTTCGATATTGTATTCCTAGTGCTCTTGTTTGTTTCTT
Source organism: Panopea generosa (assembly GCA_029582155.1). Lineage (NCBI taxonomy): Eukaryota > Metazoa > Mollusca > Bivalvia > Adapedonta > Hiatellidae > Panopea > Panopea generosa. Next base: position 20,662,286 of record CM055895.1, read on the forward strand.
ATCCATAAAATTGTTGTCCCTCAATATAACTCGAAAAAGTATAACATTTATTGATTGCCATGAAAGCTTGTACAGTGCACAATAATTAAAAAGACCGTTTTTAATTTTAACAAAACCATAAAAAAATTAACAATACAAACAACTCAATCCATAACATTCTCTTTTATTAAGAATTTCTTTTGTCTGGAGCATACCTTTAAAACTATTGGATATAATTTAATAAAACTTCATACAATGGTTAACCATTTTCTGTCATGGCGGCGTTCGGGGGTATTCATCACTACAGTGATAGGTCTAGTTATATTCTATCTAACTTAGTTGGAGTATTTCCTTGTTGTATATTTATAGTTTTATACTCTATCTAGCTTTGATGGAGTATTTCCTTGTTGTACATTTTTTGTAATGTTTTATCATTCCTTAGAAAGAAATTCATTTTCTCAAACCCAGTAGCGGAACACGATAGACCTTCAAAAATCTTCTCTGAAACTATGTTTGTCCGGGCTTTGATATATTTCAAATTCTTATTTTATTAAGAGGGCCACAGGGAAGACTGAAGATTGTTTCAACTATGTTTCCACTTAAATAAAGACATTATTGTTATTTTTATTATTGTTATATTTGGCCTCATCGGTGATTTTTATTAGAAGGGTTTTTGGTTTGTTAAAAAAGGAGCTATAGTTTATTGATATACCAATAGAGAAAATTCAATTTGATTTTAACAAAGAAGTTGAAATACTTGGTCTATTAAAAATTTGATTGATTGAATATTTAGTGTCATTTTTATGCCATTGAGGGCTAACAGATGATCAGTTAAGCTAACCACTGTTTCCTGGGGTCCTGAAAGGTTAACCAGTACTGTAGCACACCCCATCTCCGCAAGTAACTGATAACTTTCTCGCTTGAATCAGCAGTGAGAGACGAATGATAATGAGACACAATGATGTATATCGATCATTATGGAGACTGTTGCCAGGCAGGGATTCGAACTCACGACCCCTGGATTGATAGTCAGACACGTAAATGACTGAACTTATCAGGAAAATAACTGGTAAATTGGAATCAATTGAGTGATTTCAGCCCATATGCCATCTTGTCATGTTATCTACAACTATTCTTGTCTTTTCTATTTTACAGCATTGATTTCACTATTAAAGTAAATTCAAGTGTGGTGAGACTGGAGTCAGAATCAATGACAAGCGACCAATCGTTTGATGGCAGCAAACTGATTGATGGAAAATGGCATCATTTTGCCCTGACCATTGATGAAGGTTTCTATTTCACCCTTCTTGTTGATGGCTTCCCATTGGTTGAGACAGAATTGGAAAAAAGCTTCTTGAATGATACAGTTCACAAGTATGATATTTAAATTATCCAAGATTATCTAAATTAAATTCTTTTTAGCTCTCTGGGACAAATGTCCAGGAGAGCTATTGCCATGACCCCAGCAGTGTCGTCTGTAAACACCCAGGTTAAATTTTTGCGTTTAGTTGCGTTTAAGTTTTGGTGTTTGCCTCCAATAGGTGAGCTTTGTTGTCTCCTGACAACTCTTGTTTAGTTTTAGTACAGATTTGCTATGTCCTATACACTTCTTGGTAACTCATTAAACTCATTTATTCTTTCAACTTTGACCATTAATAATAGAAGCCATCATGTGTAAAATCAATTTCAAGCACATGTAGATAAATTGGCACATGTAGATAATCATGATCACAACATATAACTGTGAAGGGGATCAAACCCACAACCCTCTGATGGAACTGGATCTTGTCCTTTAACACTAGAACATGCAATCCCCTTAAAATACTACTTGTATTGATTTAGTTTATACTAATTTATTTTCGCTTGATTGTGAAGAATTTAAGTCCAAAGTTTACATGAACCCTCTCAAGTTCGCTTCCTTTATAGAACCAAAACTGAATGTTGTATTTGGAGAGGGGCCAGGTCCTGCTAATGATCTAACCAGCAACCTTTGGAATGAGCTGCTACAACCTCGCTTGTATTAGCAGTAATCTCTAGAGTTGATGATAACAAAATCTAGTGGAAAATAACGCTCCCAGAAATTGAGAACAGGCCCATTGTGACTTTATAAGAATGTTGATTAACTTTTAGATTAAGAAAGTTGAATGTATATTTATTAAAACATATACATGTATATTTTGTGATTTCAAAGTCAAAGTATTGATGCAGTTTGTATATCAGACTGTTTATTCTATAAATGGTAAATTGGGGGTCAGTTATTGAAAGATTGATTTTCTTAAAGCTTACTAACTCAGTATGTGTTTATGAATATTTTTCAGATTTGATCTAAAACTTGCTGTTTACTATACTGGCATTATTGAGATGACACGTGTCCAAGTGTTTGGCTCCCTTCTTAGCAAAGAAGAA